>JAEAOA010001692.1:1192500-1590000 GCA_016746295.1 Potamilus streckersoni
TTAAAGGGTTGAGCGGAAGATGTGTACTTGGGAAATCTGAATTATTTGACTATTTAATATTTTTATTATTTTGATATTCATTGAACGTCACCCTTATGTATATTTAATAATTTAACCGTCGGCCTTGCTGATTGTGGGCTCTAAGTTGTAATCTAACTTTCACTAATTCAACTTCCAGCCAAAATCGAGCCAGAATGGGACTTAAACAATATTTTAAATACAATATTGGAAACACCCCACCCCAATCCTCACAACCGAATCCCACAGTGAGCCATTCTTCACATAGTTAAATTTAGTGGAAAAATAGATGCAAAGCTCCGAGCCCATAGTCAGCAATGCCGACGGTTAGATAGTTAAATATACAAAAAATGTTGAAATTGAATGAATAACAACTTAATAACAATTCAGGAATCAGATGACTCAATTTTATAGTTACACTGTTTCTGCTCGACCCTATAATAAGACTTTTGCATCACTTGAGTAGTTGTGTGAAATTACCTTCCACCTGTCCTTGTACATGTATTTCTAATCATATTTTCTATCCTTTCGCTCTCATTTCTCCCAGTTTCTTCTCCTCTTTAAGACTTGGGATCAAATGGAACCGGAAGTTCTCTGTCCCCAGAAACCTCATGTGAAAACACGAGGAAGGTAGTCTTTTTCCTTAGCCCTCTCATCTCACACTACACAAAGCCTATCACCAGATATCTACTATTAAAGTTTTTCGGTCACTCATTCGTTCACATTGAGATACCCATACGTTCATGTATGTTAAAACAAACGTCATAATACAGGACGGTATCAATTACTTCTTATACATACATCAATAAATTCCGTCACATCAGAACATATTCCTAAACCCACTATATTAAACAATGTCACAATAATCAGATGCATTTCTTTACCTTACAACTCGTACAAAGTACGCAAATATTCAAATATCCATGCTCTGATATATGCATACGTCCATAGCAACTAATTTTACCTACTTCAACCACGTTTCCAAATTCACAATTTAAGAATGTGTAAATTCTAACATAACGCATTAATAAATGCACTTGTTTGCTACGAATTAACCTAATAACGTTACAAAATTAATTCTGACCATGCGCAAACAATCTACGTAATTCCGCCACACATCTAACAATTCTCTACGTAATGCTTAAGCTCATTTCTAAATATGCATGTAAATGAAACACTACAAGGCAATTCTGCATACTAAACAATCCTAGTAATTAATCGTTCGTCCTACAAATTACACATATGATGCCGTAATATTCTGCAAAAAATGAGCAAAAAACTTACCGACCTTTTCGAAGCTTTGTCTTACCTAGAATCAAACTCTCTAAGTTCTGCAGCCAAATTATGAATGGCTTCTTTGTCGGAGTAAACTCTATTGATCTGCAATCCTTTCAGGCGAATACTAAATTATTCTTAATGATTTCGGAAGGTATCAATCGGGTCTGAATTGTAATCAGACCCAATATCTCAATTTAGATTGGATATCACTGTTGATCAACCCAATCAAACTTGACGAACAATGTCCATCTCACTGCCTGTCAACGTGGGGACGGATAAGAGCATGTCTTGTTCATCCTGTGGAGTTTCCTTTTAATCATTGAACGAACCTTTAACATATATCCGTGATGACGGCAAGCATTTGTTAAGTGACGCTATCGGAGGCATTTGCCGACTCAACTTTCCGGTCTCTGGCTGGTCATGGTAATATTAGGTAGGAGTTTAACCCTAACTCCGCGGCAATCGTTAGAGATCAAATACAAGGCCGCGGAAATATTCCCAAAAACAGTAGGTTATAGCTTATACAAGATTTTAGCTTATACAAGATTTTAGCTGGGTGCTTAGTTAACGTGACAACTGCATGCAACATAAAATATAAGATAAGTTAATACAGATTGTACGAGGTTAACATATTGTTATGATATATCATATCTGCCACATTCAAATGGTATGCGGTGCTAAAATCAGGATTGCTTATTAAAAGGTTTTCAGATGTACACTCTCCAAAAATTGGAACATTATGCAGCTATTGCTGGTATCTAAACAACTGTTTCTACTCGACCCTGTGCTAATATTACTTACACATTTAAGATACTATGATAGTTTGTCGATTATTTTGTTAAGACCTTAAAAATAATAACAGATTATTTAAAAAAATGCAATCATTAATTGGCATCAATCTAAGAGAGTTGAAAAGTGATGATGCAAATGTTAAGATAACTGTGAAACTTAAAATCAGCGCTATTCTGAACGATTTGTTGTCTCTGCATGTCAAATAAGCCGGGATTTCCCTCACAATACAGCAGAAAATAAAATGTGGAAAAACAATTGCATTGTTTACTTTTCGGACCCACTGTTTCGACGTAAAACACATAACTCATTTTATAATTACGATTTTTATTTGTACTTTTATAATATGTGTTTCAGAGCGGTTGGACTAGGAAAAGTATTATCAACTAGTTAGCCACAAAGTTTGGCACTTTAACAGTTTCTAGTTTAAAACAAGTAGCTTGAAAGTGCAATTCCCTACATTTGGCTGCTCGTTTTGCTGAGCATATAAGCATTGACATGGTATATGTAAATTTGAATTGATTATTGTCAGGTTTTCATTTAACAGAACTTCGCAAATTTCATTTAGTTTGTTTTCAATAACATTGTAACTACTTTGTCAACAATATATTTTGATGTATTATCTTATCTACATTCTTAGAGAGCAATGAATGTTTCACACACTTTGGAAAATCATAACATAACATAACATATAAAAGAGAAGGCCTCGAACAGACTCCTGTGGTACTCCAATAGAAACTTATTTAATTTCACAGAGTGCCGCTCCAATTACTGAGACAGGACGAAAACCAGTCACGTGGGTTTTGTAACAGTATTTGTTTATAATATATATATATATATATATAGATATAGATATATATATATATATATATAAATATATATATATATATATATATATATATATATATATATATATAGTAAAGCTTACAAGAAAGGAAATTTTAAGTGTTAAATTAATAAACTTATCGGCGAAGCAATTTTCATATTTTTCATTCCTATATTTTCAGATGTGAAAATGTAAGATTAACATCATGCCATGCAGAGCTTGATTATGTGGCCATCAAAAGTCGTACCTGTAGTAACAAAAACCAGATCATTGTGAGCAATAATAAATATATGGAAAGTGCCTTATATTTAAGGCATCAATTTTTGATAAAAGAAAAATATGACCAGAAGCCGTTCGTATCTGTTGGAAGTTATTTCCCTTTACTTTCTTGACAACAACGACACATTGCATTGCTAAATCGGACTTGCATTGTTTTCAGATAAGGTCAATAAATTTACAAAGTGACAAAAATGTAACTTATTGCGACAAATAATATCAGTTCGAACCTACCGCTCTCTTAAGTCAATTTATTTTAATGATCAGATAATGAAAGTTTATGAAAAGGAGGTGGATTCTTGAGCAAATTTAGAATAAGATTAAAAAAAATTTTCTACGTTAAGACCAGATATATTTTATTTTGTGGTACAAAAAACTATATATTTTTACACATGGCTTCGCCACTTGTTAAAATATGTTTTCGTTCCACATTATGAAATGTGACAGGTATTAACTTAAGAAAACAACATATTCTCCATTTAAAGGACGCAATTCGTCAAATTGATGTTAAATAAATCTTAGGTACCAACACTTGTTAACTTCGAAGAAATGTTTTTAAATACAGCTTTTCTTGTCGATTAACTCTTTCCAGTTGTGGAGTAGCGTATAACATAAATAATGCACAAAATTCATACTAAAAAATCAACTTATATAGTATTGACTGGTATCAGTAACGGCCTTAGCAAACGCGGGACCCGATTTGGATCATTTAGTCGGGGCACACTGGATTTACGCGCAAGGTTCCATTTGTGCACTGCATTTGGAAATAAACTTTTAAACAAGTTTTATATGATGCTGAACTTTAAAACTTTCTTCGGTTGTTTAAAAACTATTTTCTTTCTGTATATATTTTTAAAAATTACTAACGTGCGGGGTCTCTGCGAGCACAAGGCTTGATTGGGCCCAATTGGTTCAACTGGCCTATGACCAGCCATGGCTAGTATTTGTCTGAAAATGAAGGTTGTGATTTAATTACATACATTATTGTGTGCTTGTGTGTGTGTGTGTGTGTGTGTGTGTGTGTGTGTGTGTGTGTCTTACTTCAGCTAATGTATTCCCTCGTATCGATTTCATTCTCAACATTTTCCGATACATGATCCCCATAAACCCGGCCCTGAATCTTGTTCCTGCAATGACATTGTAGATGCAACGTAGTTAGTCTAAATTAAGTTCAATTAAATCAAGTTCTATTCAGATACTCGCTTTCACCAAAATTTCAATTGTCCTATTATAAATAATTTAGTTTACGATATCTATCATTACTCTGTTTCAAAAGCATAAAATACAAATCATTTCGTACGCAAGTATCATCCGGACTCGAGAAAATATGATATAGCATAAATATTGAGATGATATGATTTCTGGACCATGTGACCCAACGAAGTGCTACCCATGTAGCTCTTGTTGTAGTGAGCACTTATGTCAATAGAACATTATTTCCCACCACGCTGACAATGGTTTCGTCTAATAAATCTTGATTGTGCAAGATCACGTATGTGATAATCACCTCCTCATTGTCGTCGTGGATGGAAAAGAATATTTTCATATTAGTAAATGACTATTAAAATAAGCATCCTGGAAGATGATTTTGAACCAAAAACTTAATACTTTTATAGCACGTTACAGCTTCAGACAAATGTCCTCGAAGTTGTATTATCTCATGGAGACAGCCTTGGGCGGATCTGAGCTTACTACGGTCATGGGATTTTGCCCTCTGGCGACATTGATTCGATCGTGTCTAAAAAAATTGCTTCGAATGGGGGGAGTAACAACAACGTTAATCCTATTCGAGCCGGTGTTATGGCTTTATATGAAGAAGCTGTTGGGAGACCGCATCATGGGAAGCAACATCTGCATCAACGACGCCATCCCAAGTTTTCGCTATATATTGTGATGGATAATCAGATTTTACTTCTCGAGTTTAAGTATTCATTTACGAAACACATTGGCGTGATGCCTGGTTATTATTAACAAAAGGGTCTTCCCGTGTCTCCGATCGCGTCTAATGGTCCTCTCATCGGTGAAGTGTTTCGTAAATACTCTTAAGTTCATCTCAATTTCATACCATATTACAGCAAAAAATTTCCATCATCGCGATTTTGACAGTTTCACTCAGGCGTCTCTCGCCATCAGACCCGTGCTCTTTTTTATGACTTTTATGAGAACAACTGCTACGCTGACGACTCAGAGTTGCTTCAGTTATTTTAGCAGGGTCTGGACATGGAAGTGATACTGTACATGGTCAGTGAAAAGACGACGTCGGGTTATTATATCTATGTGATATTGTGGCATATGAGCCTTTCAAGCAGATGCTTCTGAAGCAGAATTGTGTACATCGTCAGAAAACTTATAGCGACGTGATTAGTGAATCTGCACTGCGTGCTCATGGCAAAATACAGTCTCGTACTCAAACTAACGCGGGTTTAACCTGAACGTGCATTAAAAACTCGTTTCTTTTTATGGAAACTTTTTATTGTACGCTTTTTCGAATCCGGTTAAATTCATCGGCACTATTTAGATGAGGATATATTTCACAGTTTTCAGTTCGTGAATCAAAATCAACATTTGGCTCAGATACGACCTGATTTTATTGATCACTTTTTGATACATCAACAAAGCATTCTTGATATTATGTTTTTGATACATCAACAACGCATTCTTGATATTATGTTGTTGGCTCCTAGCACAGGCTTCATGCGTTTGACCATCATTTGTAAAACTAATCCAATTTCGGTTATAGTCAGCATGAATGGTTTGGCTGTGTCTCTCGCGGAGATAATCCCGGCCGCAATCACGACGAGCGGAACCGATGCAGCAATTTTTAACAAGCGACGATAATGCTGATACATAGGTTTGTATGCATAGACCTTTCAATAGTTATAGCTGTGATACGATTTGAGTCCTCTCTGCCTCCGGGAAGAAGTTTTCGTCGATATGATTAAATCGATGATTGGTTTCATATTATGCTTCTTCATCGACAAAAGTTTCCATCAGCAGCTGAATATGAGGTTGATGTACTTTTAAGAATTTCACTAATGCTTTCTTTGTTCACCCTGAGATCCAGTAATGATTCACCCTCTACCCACAATAGATGCCTGTGTAATAAACTTTCTATGATTCTCGCCATCTGATTCAGCTTGATAATGTCCGCTAGCGCACCAAGAGTTTCTTTCAAGTTATTAATAGTCCAAATATCGCTGTGACTTTAAGACGATTAATAACCGGAAATCGTCAGCGGTATATGATATTTTTCGATATTTGTAAAGGTAATAAAATGCTAGAACGAGTTTCCATGTTGAGGTTTTCTCTGTCGAGGGTCCAAACTGCTGAAAATATAAAATCCGTCTATGGTGGCGCAGCGGTGTCTCTGTACTTGTCTTGATCATTCATTTCCACCATCAGATCTATATTTTTCTTTGGAGGATTTTTCAAACTATCCCTTACGTAGGATGCTCTTTCTTATAAACATGCTTCAGATCCATCTCAATTTTATTGAGCTGAAAATGTTCCAGATAAGTGTGCGACGTCGTATCCACGTCTGGATTGACTTTTCCGTGCACGCTATACATGATCACGTAAAACAGTGCTTTCCTGCCCTTGACTAGGTCAAGAAATGCAATATCGTATGGAGTGTTATCAGGATTGTCTACTAACGTCGTTACTTCCAGGATGGCATCCAAGTCTTCATACTCCAGCCCAGCATGATTAAATTTTTTTTCTTTCTTCGATAGCATCGCGTAGTTTTCATTTACCGTGAAATCGTTTTCGCTCTACTATTTGATCCATGCAGTCGGGGTCTTTTTGTGAGATTCATATTCTTACTTACATCCAAATTTACGACGTTTAATCTAGCCCGCTTTCACGAAGGCGTCAAGTATATCCGGATGAAGCTTTTGCACAATAGTTTGAATTAGCCCATCAATGCCTTTAGCCAGTCTCGCTGATACTCTATCGTTGCAAATTTAAAAAGTCAAAATATGTGTCGATGGCGTCTCTTAGTTTCTTTTCGCGCAAATAGTCCCACAGAAAGATGACATGGTTTAACTTCATCATGTGATCTGGATACAAGTTGTGGAGACCTTCAAATAGAATGTAATCTATGTCTGTGAAATTATAAATAATTTGGCGAGACTGAAATCATAGGAGGTGCTATTAACATTCATAAACTTATCTAGAAACTTCCAAGACCACGCGGTGGATGGACATTACAATGACATAAATACTCTGGAACATGGAATCTGCTAGACAAACAATTTGACGAAAATGATCAACTTCTACCTGTTCAGTAACCTTATAATAACATGGATGTAATTACTATGCTGCGTAATATTTTTTTTACAGAGATCATCCAGACAATAACGTGGGATATAATAAAATCATGCTGAGGGACTTAAGGGAATTAAAACTAAAACTGTTCAGAAATCGAATTGACCTAGCTTTAGTAAGTGGGATCATAGGAACTGGATCATAGTGTACCTAGCACGATACCAGGTACCTTCAGTGTGGCTGTGATGGATCTTTCAAAGTTGTCAGAATCAGAGATGCTTGCTGAAGAAATTCAAACACTTGATCGCAAGTATTTTCCACTCCGAAGGGTCATTGCTGTGAGGGTAGATGGTCTGATATTCTCATCGACATGAGAGATTTCAGAACATACAACGAACATTTCAGTTATGTGCTGAAGGTCATCGATATATTTAGCAAATAGGCATAGGTAGTTCTTTACAGAAACAAAATGAAAATTTTATCGTTGAGGCGATGGATAGCATTGTGTATACACGCAATCCCAAATAAATTATGAGATGATCATAGTAGCTAACTTTAGAACAAAAATATTTCAGTGGCTTCAACAACATAAGAACGTAATTTATAGCACACAAAATCAGGTCAAATATTTTGTCGTGTAGTGATTTAACAGTACTCTAAATATAGCTTGTGGAAAAGATTCTTCAGCGATAACACCAACAAATAATTAGATTTTTTGTTAGTGATCATTGACCTGTATAATCAAGCATTTGCATCGAAGCATTAAAATGTCCCCACTAGGTTACATGACTGAAAACAGGAGGTTACAGACGCCTTAGTTTTAGACATTAATTTAAGGTAGGTGACCGGAAGAGAATTGGCAGACATAAAAGCACGTTCGACAAAGGATATACAACCTGCTAGACTGAGGAAGTATTTGTGGTAGATGCAGTAAAGAAAAATATCCCAGTCACTACCACGCTTAAAAATGCCATAGAGAACTCATTGAAGGTTCTTCTTACGAACTACAAAATTGCATAAAACCAACCAGGACGCCCTCAGGCTCAAAAAAGTCATCTCTACGAAATGTAAAAATCTCTCGTCAAATAGTTTGGTTATCCAGACAAATTTAACTCGTAGATTCGACGGCGGTGTTGATATCACGTGAGAAGTGAGAACACGAGGAGGTAACGCCTCCGAAATCTCTGAGCTGATATCTGGTGACTGTGGCACAGTCTCCTTCACTGATCATCCTCATACTCATCTATCTCCACCGAAGAAAATATTATATCTGGGACATAACTCAAGTCATTATTAATTATCGCTACAGCCTCATCAAAACGTTTCAGTATATCTTCATAGTCACCCGTCACTGACGGCGACGGTTGCTTCTCTGATAAACACAAGTCTATCTATAATTGTGGATAAAGAGATAACGTCTTTGACAAAGATGCAATATCATCTCTAGTCACTCACACCTAAACCAAAACTCTCCTTTTCTCTGCGCATGGTCAACATGGTCCAAACATCCTCGTTTCTGAAGTCCAGAAAACCACACATTTTTACTGGGTTGGGTCACATGGTCCAGAAATCCCATTTTGTTTGCGTTTGGCCAGCTGGTCAGGAATCTCCATGCTCCCACTTGTCAAACTGACTGATGTGTACGTAGCAGTATGATAATTGCGGTTTTATTGATTGCTAATCTACCGCACATGACTTTCATTTTACATGGGCATCTGTGTGTCACATTCACGCGTAGTTATGTGCGCTTGATATGACGAAACAGTCATGTGAGGTAGAAAGCTGTGACTTACATCAGCAAGAAATTCAAAATCTGCTCTTACCATATTACTCAGGCAGCCAGTTTCTTACCTTGTAGTCAAATCTAAAAGAATTATATCACCAAAGAAACACATTATAACAATTGTGCAAAATATACGATTTTACCCTAGATTCAAAATGGATTGTTCGATTACAAGTTCACAACCATACAGAAATATCGCTGTATATTTACTTGCCTGTATGTGCACCAAATGTCATGACGCTTGAGAAAGAGCATGCTCGCACCACCTCGCACACGATCACAGCAGCTATGAGTCCCAGTGCATAGCCGGTTGATTCTTCCTTTGCTTCGAGGTAGGACACAATCACTTGCAACAGGAACCCCTAGAACATTCAGCGGTGTAAAAGAATTGTATACCTTTCAGGATACGACTTTGGGTACGATTAGGAGACAGAATAGAAGATTGCGTCCCCAGAATTACCCCATATCAATAAATCAATAAATTGTCCAAAATGTTATCTAGGACAAAATAAGAAAACAATCCTTTATGATTTTTTGGGTCGAAATCTCGCTTAATTGGTTTTATAAGGTAAGTATTTTGCAATGTCTGCATCCTTTGATATAAACTAATTCTTTTTATCTACGTTGTTATGGAGTTGCAGCCAAACCCACCCACCTTCGCCAATTGTAGCTTGCGCTAACACTTAGAACCTAAATGTCTATCTTAAAGATGGATGGAATAACAGAAAAGATAAGGAAAACATAGAGATAGAATGGTGGAAATTTACTCCAGTAAAATCAAGAAGTTTATAAGTCACAATCGAGCATTTGTTGTATACGCGAAGTATTCCATTTCCATTCATAGTCACTGGAATCTACAAGACCATTTAAGCCAATAAAGAAATAAAGAAGACGAGAAGGTTGTTAAATATTCAACGGTCTGCAGGAAACGAGTAGAATAAAACTTCTCAGCTCTGTTTAGACAATTTGTGTTGAACACTGCTTAAATATCTATTGTGTCCCAACTGTTATCGTGGAAAAAATAATAAAGAAATAGAAATCTATTTGCTTTGGTATTTATTCTTTTGCCTTGAAAATCAATTAACAGATTTAGCTACTTACTGAGACGAGAAATGTGGACACGGCGTTAATAATCATCATGATCATTGCTACCAGAACTCGGGTCCGTATAAACTTGTACCAGACTCTCACGAAGGATACCTTCTCCGGTGACTTTTCATTCAGTTCCTGCAGCCATAATTTTACCATCCTGGGATTGGTAAAAGTATTAGACATAGTAAGCTCTTTGAATATTATACTATGCGAAGCACCAGACGTTGGATTTATTGCAATTATTATGTAAGTAAAATTCCATTAGCAGCATATTATAGACTGCCAAAATACTGAAATGATTCGTCATAAATGTATTCAATCCTATTTTCCCCCATATTGGGCTCGTAACAGAAAATAACAAATTTCTCATTTAACCCGCAATTATTGTATCTTTGTTATATAGGGTTGAAGGCTGCCAAATTTTCATTGTCATAACTACCATATAAAGGGGAGCTCACAGTATGATCCATTTGTTTCAGCATCTTCGCGACGAACATATTCAGATTAGCCTTCTAGACTATTGTTACGAAGAAATAAACTTTTGCTAATTTTCCTTTTGTTTAAGAAATACTTTTACAATTCAGTTGTTAATGAAATTTGAAATCATTGTCTTTGCTTCCCAAGTTTTGACTTTGCTGTTATCAAGATTCAACAGATTTTATATACTCTTTACGGTTCACGTGTTGGCCGTAGTTCGTCTTCGATTTGGAAGACGTAGAATCAGAAGGAAAACCATGTACTTTGCCTCGTTTCAGAACAGGGATCAAATCGGGACCAGAGAGGAGAAAGCAAAGCTAACACCTTGTGTCTTAAAACTCATGACTGTATTTTTAACACTTTCCATGGGATATTACCTATCAGTATTTGTTCGTAAACTCTCTTGGTCGGAACACTCCCATATGTCATCCTCTGACACCATTTCACTTCTCTTCTTGAAGAACTTCCAGACCAGACCGTTGAGCCACATGAGGAATACGTATGAAAAAAGACCAACTGTGTTGATGGGTAGCTTCCCGTCCCTGAAATCAAAATAACATTCTGACATGATCAGATTTTTTATTACTTTACCATACTGGTTTAAATAGGTTTCAGCTTTGCTCGGAAACCAACAATTGCTAAATTTATTCGTTTCTTGTTTAGTTGAAATAAATTTCAGATAATCCGAAAAAAATATTGATGATGTTGTTGTTGTTGTTGTTGTTGTTGTAGGATTTAACGCCATTTTCAGCACAATATAGGCTATACATGGCAGCCAGTATTAATGGTGGAGGAAGAACCCTGGAAAACCCCGGGAAGAACCACTGACCCATGAGTAGCTACTGGCAGGCTTTCCCACTTACCCACGTTAGCCGAGTCTAGACTCGAATTCACGCAGACAGAGGTGAGATGGCAGTGATCCGTTACATTCAGCGCTTTAGACCACTTGGCCACTCGGGGCCCCTTTAAAAAATATAATAATAATATTGAATGCTTTTCATTAAATGAATATTATCGAAATAGAAAACCAACATTTTCTCATTTTCTCAGTTTTAGTGATAAAGAATTTAGTGGATGGTAAATCACATACCCATGTGCGTAAATAACAAATTTTGATTGGTTTATTTGATGCATGGATCACGTTTACGATAAAATATTTGAAGTCAGCTGATTAAACTAGCCAAATGAAAACATTTTGACCTGAAGAAATTATTCTTTCTTTCAGATAATACGTAAATAATTCGTTTTTGTAATCATAAATTACTTTAGAGAAACCATTATACATGCATTGCCAAGCTCAACGGTTTGCCTGACAAATATGGAAAGAATTTGAAACTCAGGCTTCGTCTTCTTGTTAAAAAAATCCATCATTTTTCGGAAAACGTTTGAACTGAGAAAATTATACAAATGGTAACAATAGTTTTCTTGACAGGAACAAGTATTGTTTCAGATTGTTAGAGATGAGATGAAGCATTTGTAGAGGGTACACAACATAGTATAACCACGCAGTATGCACTGATGGCGCACAGTAAAACCTCATTGTAGGCAACGATGATCAAAACGAACTGTATACCAAGAGGATTCACATTCACACTGCAATGTTTACCAAGGTGATACACATCGAAAAGTCATTCTCTGCTAAGGTTATGCTTGGTGAATCCTATTTATAAATATGGCAAAATCGTCCATCTGAACAGATGTGATAGATTGATTTATTTGATGCAAGTATGAATGCATTATGCACTTTGACATACATTTGTGTGCAAGTAGGTTTTCAGACTATTTTAAAATGCCAATTTTGTTTCAATATCTGTTTGAAATAAATACAAAATGTAACTAAAATTTGAATTCAGATATTTAAAAAAGCTTCATGAAATTCTTATATTGAAAAAGATTGAACAAATTTACAAATTCTTGAAATATATGTCTTGTGATTGTCACTTGATCTACTGGTACAGTGCCGCCGAAGTCGTAAAAGTTTACATCATTTGTAAAGTACAATGGGCACAAACAACCAATAAAACAAACCACAGTAGTCATTTTGCAATCAAGTATTCCTAATGTTTAATGACTTAAAGTGTTTTTTTTCTGTGCGTTAGCTTGGTCTCTTATGTATGAAAAGCAGTATCAATACATACTTTCTAGTTGGACGGAATGGCTTCAGCGTCTGTAGTGCAACTAAATATTTCCGTTGCTTATAACCAGCAGTGTTGAGATCGGAGAAGACATCTGTGAAGCTCGGTAAACGAAGCCTGTAATTTGACCAAAAAAATGTGACATACATACATACATACATACATACATACATACATACATACATACATACATACATACATACATACATACATACATACATACATACATACATACATACACACACACACATACACACATACATACATACATACATACATACATACATACATACATACATACATACATACATACATACATACATACATACATACATACATACATACATACATACATACATACACACACACACACATACATACATACATACATACATACATACATACATACATACATACATACATACATACATACATACATACATACATACATACATACATACATACATACATACATACATACATACATACATACATACAGCAAGACACACATCAACCCATATATATATATATATATATATATATATATATATATATATATATATATATATATATATATATATAGAGAGAGAGAGAGAGAGAGAGAGAGAGAGAGAGAGAGAGAGAGAGAGAGAGAGAGAGAGAGAGAGAGAGAGCATAAGCGCTTTCGACTCTTAGTGAGTCTTTCTCAAAGGTATATACAAAATATAGACAAAACAAATAAATAAAACACAAAGACCGTTGTGTTTGCCAACTCTATATGGTCTATCGACGGTGTCAAACTAAGGAACAGAAAAGGGCCAAAATCCAAAAAGCTTTGTACAATTCAACAAATAATTTATTTCCCAAGACTACAAGGTAAAAATCAAAATGACTTTACAGAATTATTAATTAAATCCCAATTAGTTTTATAAATTCAAAAGTTTATCACAAGTCAAAATGTATGAAGTTCTAAGTACTACAGTGGTGTTCCAAATAAATTCCAATATTGAATGTGTTGATATTCCTGCAGTCTTGAATGTGATAATGTGCCAATGGTCTGTAACTTGACGATGTATCAACAATATTTTGATGTATCACATTAATATTAAAAAAATTGATTGTTTGAATTCGCTATAATTCCAAATTAATAATTTAATGCAAGAAATATTAATGATACTTTGCAATTACATTGAAAATTTAAATAAATAAATCCACTCAAATTAAGAACTGAACACAACAGTTGGACTGATTCCGCTTCAGATTTTAAGCAGGAATGAATAATTTACAATAAACAACAATGATATAAAACGTTAAGACAATGAGAGAGGCAGAATGTAGGCCAGTCTCATCTTTTAAACAGTCAAAGTTGTCAATGTGTTTAGGAATTTTCAACTGAAAAACCAATATCCTACATTCAAATATAAGTAAACATTTTTACTTCCATTAATAATGATCTGAATATTTTACACATAATCATAGAATGATATTAGCGATATATATATATATATATATATATATATATATATATATATATATATATATATATATATATATAATTGGTATTGCTTATTATATAAGGGTGGGGGTAGGGGTGTTGGTGTTTGTAGCACAGTAAACGCGGGCTAAATTTATAAGTTTTTGTTCCCTATAATGCATGATCCGGAATCTTGACCCTGTCCGCCCCAAATGAGAATGCTTTATGGTAAGATTAAAATTTTAAAAATAATACATATGCAGCTTTTCATTAGTGGATGTCCATTCTTGTCTTTATTGACGCTAGCAATGGCCAAAGTCTCGAAAGGTTGTGAAACCTGGAGGATTGCAATGAATATATATCCCAATATATAATATCTAGCAGTAAAAACATTTGTGCTTTGTGATATTCGACTAACTTGAAATGTAAAATGTTTGGGTCCGTTGGTGTCATGCATTTTCGAGATCAAAAGTGACCGCGACATCCACAAGGACAAGGCTCATTACAAATGAAATTAAGAGTAACGGTCAACGGTTGGAGGACTGGTGGGATGAGTGGGTGGTCCAAACATGTAACAATCCTACATAACACAGTAAAGACACGATTTTTCACCCGTCTGTATCTCCAGCCCTGATAGATTCTCCTATTTTCATCTACCGATGTAAAACGTACACCAGCTGTAATCAAGAATGGATCGATTTCAAATACATTTCAAAAGAACATCGTTCAATTCAAGAAAAATTGGAGAAAATTCGGCACTTGTTAGGCCGATTTCAAAGGCTGATAAAATAGCTGGACGAAAGCTGCCGTTAATAGTTGGATACCGATAGTCTTAGATATCACCCTTGAAGGTTAAGGTAAGTTCAGAACACTAACATTTAGACATTAATATATTACAATGTTCAATATTTACTGCGGTATACAGGTTGTTCTGAATTTACTTTTGACTTTTTGATTCAATGATCAGAATGAAGATTAACTTATAAATCTGTCAGGATATTCGGTTCCTCATTAAATGTTGTGATGAATTTTCATTTGTCCAGAGAAAGGTTAGTCTTGAGGTTTTAAGCTTAAGTAGGAATTTGTTCGCGAGGATTTTGAGATGTATCAAGGAAAAAACAGGAATGCATCATAAAACAGATTACAATCAGTCTGCGGATGGAAAATTGTTAACAATGACACCTTGCAGAAGACGATGACATGCTGCCAGAGATTTACTGCCTCAAAACCAATCAAAGATTAAAGAACCATCATTAAATATAAAGATTTTGATTCTGTAAAACTCCAAGGGTGTTCCAAAGTGACCAGGTACTGTACCTGATGTGCGATTGTTCTTCGACGTTGTTTCTTGAATCGATGGAATCATCAGTGACAGCGTTCCTGATTCCTGTTAGAGAGATGCGTCTGTTTTCATTTGCATTGGGAAACTGCAACATAGCGACCTCACTTCTCTGTTGGGCGAGTCTGCTGCTTGCCATATTGACAAGTTTGTCTCACTGATAAACCTGAAACAACAATACTACTACTGCTGCTACTACTGCTGCTGCTACTACTACTACTACTAATAATAATAATAATATAATAATAATGATAAGAAGAAGAAGAAGAAGAAGAAGAAGAAGAAGAAGAAGAAGAAGAAGAAGAAGAAGAAGAAGAAGAGGATGAAAAAGAAGAAATAATTTACATGCTATTATGAATAATATTGTTGTTGCTGTTGTTATTGTTGCTTTTTTGTTCCATTTTTATGTTGTTTCTTTGTTGGTTGCCTGACTTGTTTCAAGCCACGTGCTACATTTTGTTTTGCGGTTAGCTAACAATATTGAAGTTAATTGAAAGCACACGTTGGTAGGTGATTCAGGGCATAAATGGAATTAATCAGCATATATAATTTCTGTATAGGTATTCTTGCAAAACTAATCACACTTGAGATATCCCACTCCTCTCCGCGACATTCTTTTTGAACTTTAATGAATGTAGTTCTTGTTTCGGTATAATTAGTAATGTTGTTTGAGGAACCAAATTATAAGCTAACTATATTTAATCATAGATCTGTTACATAACTGTTTCCAAATAGATTTCTCAAACAAAGAAGACGTATAGTCCAAATTATAATGCTAAATCTGCAACGTAACGCATAAAACCATTTAGTATTAACACATATTACTAACATATCGCATCATTATCAGGGGATATGTTTAAACTTTAACCTTTGCCAAATCTTACAATAGCTCAAGTATTTGAAAACATAGTGAAATTCTAGTTAATACCTTAGATTTTCGAAAATACTATCAAAAACGTATGAATAAGTAATGAAAAGTAAAGTTTCTGCACTTACCTTTAAATTTTGTCCTCAACTCATAAACTGAAAAGCTGGACACTTGTTTTTAGTGTTTGATGCAGCATTCATATTAACTCAGTACCCTTTTGTCTGACTTTGCATATGTTACGACTAAGTGGATTGTCAGTTACAGTTATATATGTGATATTAAATACCAATAGAACGTGCTGGCTCATAAACTGTATGTCTTATCTAAGGTTTAATCTTATTTTACAACTTGTTGAAGTTGTGTAATTTGTATAAGTTTGGAAAAATGAGCGCATTTCTGTGAAATTTCCATTTCATACTTTATCTTTAAACTAGTTTCGAACCAGCGCTTTTTTCCTAATAGGCCAACCAAAACACATGCATTCTTTACTGACGAAAATATAAAGTGTTTCTAGCTGGGATATACCATTTAATGTATTTGATTTTATACAGATACGTAAAACCATTTTCTTATGTTACATTCTACGTTTTCATTATTTTCAAAACCGGTCGAACCGTTGCTGATTCATACCAAAGACGTTTAAAATAGTACTAGCAGCTGCCTCGCTTGGCGCTCAGTATAAAGAGGTTAATGTTAGGACTAGTCAGTCTGGTGCCTGGATAATGTGACTGTGGAACATGATGCTACGTGTCTGCGGCATGAGTTATAGACATCACCATAAACACGCCTCAGACATCGTAGTGATATGACTGAAAAATTGTTAAAGCTATGTTAAAAATCCAAATCACACACACACACACACACACACACACACACACACACACACACACACACACACACACACGAAATAACCGTGAACGTCAGCTTTTGCTTTTCAATAACTCCAGCTGTAGATTACGTCAGTAAAGACACCTTTAGCCTAACAGCATTTCTGTAGATTTAACCATCATTGGCCTGGACTATAATGCATCGTCGATAATCGATTGCGATCTGTGACCTCCAGTGGAAATCTATGGATTAAATCAGGGTGCCTGGATAATTAAATAAAATAATTAACAGATCCCTACCCACCCACCCCACCCACCAAGTTGTATTGATGATATGCTATGATAAAACAAGCACAAATTTGTCAATAAAAGTCAGAAGTTCTTATTGTATAAACCTTTATGGGTCGTCCTGCTTTTGGATCATATATTTCGATTGAGAACATGAATTTTGAATTAAGTTTATTTATTCGAGACTGACTGATTGATGTTTAATAGCAGATCAGCACACGAAAGACTATTTAGTGCCATTGCAAAATGTCTCTCCTCGTGACACACCAAAGCAGTGTCAAGCCAGCCTGAGCTGGACAGGACCCGAATCATCAACCCACTGACTATGCTTCCACTGTGAATGCAAATTTCTTGGAAAAGAATTATGTTTTTATTTGCCATAAGTCGTTAACGCGCGTTATTACATTCATATATAATACAGGCATATAGATTAGTACGGTCACAAACCTGTGGGTCATGTTTTGAACATATTGTAATGCTTTGGGTACGCACTTAACTTTAAAAAGAAAAGGAGACACAAATTTAATAAAAATGTGTATTTAATAAAAACATAAAACCAAGCATGACCTTTGACTTCCTACATCAATTTATACATTTTGTTTTATCAATAAACTAATGGTGTCTTTAGCCATATTTTTTCTGGATATTAAAGATGTTTTAAGTATTAGTTTGCAGAAACTATATAATACATGACTGGTAAGGGACTTAAATTCCGGATATATCAACATATCTGAAAGTTTAACCTTTCTATCTTAAATACAGTGAAGATTCAAGACATTCCATATTCAGATTCTACAATATCGCAAATATGTACATTACAATCGAGGTTGCAAACTCCACTCATTGCCGTGCACATCAGTGTGGGCTAATATATGATGAGATCCTGAGTATTCGGAGGGCAAAGTGCATGGTCACTGCTCTATACAGGACGCTGCCTGCTGGCTGTCAATGGTGAAGCAACTACTTTAGACAAGAACGAGCTGGCATTCTTATATGTATTAGATATATGTTTATGGTTGCCACTGCCGTATCTTTTAGAGGCACATATGGTTAGTTGACTGATTGGCTAGTTTTTAATAGTCTCGTTCAACCAGACCTTTCTAGTGGCATCGCGAGATTTTCGCCATACGAGAGTCTATTCAATTAGTTACCAACTGCCTGCCACCCTGGTGCTCATGGGATTGCAGATAACTAGCAGTTAACTAGCATCATCCGTTTATGAAAGTTCTGAATCGCTGTGCTTTGTTTCCCATGATATATTGCGCCCATTTTTTTCTTCATTTGTATCTAGATAACTTCGCACCCAATGATTAACTAATCGGGAGACATATAGTAGTATTGATAGTTGATGATCCTCTCTCAGAAACTCCCCCCCCAAACTCTTTAAGTTAACATTTTTGTCAGCAGCCTTTGTTAACACATTTAAATGATAACACATTTTCTGATAAAAAATGTTAACGAAAAACGTTTTGGGGCTGAGGTGTCTTTGAGATAGGATACATCAACTATCTCTACTACTATGTACTTATTAGTTAAAATACTATATTAAACGAATAAAATATAATGTCGTACTCAATCAAACATGTTGGATTTGATCTAACAAATAAATTTTGTAAAAGATTTAATTCGATCAAAGCAGCGTTAGCATATACTGGTATAAAACCTAATATAATAGGCCATTGCATTAAAAAGGTGGGTTATTATATATCGCCGAAATATGGATTGGTATAGTCATTTGCGACTGAAAATGATATGAAAACAGCGGAATTTGCAGATGATGTGATGACATTTATTGATAAGATGGTCGATATATTATTTTACAAAGCCACACAAAATTAAACATCTACTTTTATTATAATCTTTTTGTATTTGCTGACTCTCATTGGCAGAATATCTGTTAACATAATATCAATAATGCGAAATTTGCGTATTAAATCGTCCATATAATATTTTATACCAATCAAGTAAGATTGAATTTGATCAAGTATTTTTTTAGAAGTTATACTTGCTGTTCTGCAAGCATTTTTTTTATTAGTTGTGAGTCAAGGTTCAACTTTTTTACACGCTGCTGAAACACCGACACCAGATATTATTAACAAAAACGGATTTAATGATACGCCACTTGAAATTATACCAGAGCCGGTCATTAGTAGCTGTAAATATGATATCACTCGAAGTATTTTGGTATAGTATTTGTAACATATTTGGATGCACCAAAGATTTTTTATGATAGTATATGTAATATTGCATCAGAGCGTCAACATCTTGTTTGGGAATGTTTTCAGAAATATGATTAAAATCGACGATATTTGTTTTTCATTATATAATATTTGTTTACATATTTTATATCATTCATCAAAGTAACCAATTCGGGAGTTTCAGCTACAAACTCAATATACCACCACTAAGTAGCTGCAGTTAACCTTTTATTATCCGCTATCAATATAAATGTTTCCTCGATGTCTTTGTTTAACAAAATAGTCAGAGTTCCAGAAAAAATCATCGGTCGAATGACGCCATGGAAATGTAAATATACTAAACTTTGCACTACTAAACACAGACAATCTATATACACCAGTGACTTCTGCGGTATGTTTAAGAGTGTTATTTTTCTGCGACCATTTTGCTTTTTCTGATGCGACTGTGCACACAAATTTTTTAATTTGTGAGGAAATTTAATATGATCAGTTCTTTTAGCAATGTTAGGAATTCCACTAATACTATCGTTAAGTTTTTCGTTAATGTCAGCGAGATTAATAATAACAGTTGGTGGAGTTCCCAAAAATTCATTTGTGGTTCTGTTTATGTTTTTGCGAAAACTTAGAAATGCACATATGCGATTGGTATAATTAGTTCTAAATGCAGCAATTTCATTATTGATTGTCGTTAACGAAGTCGTGATTGGAATTTCCTTATCGTCGACATAATTTTTAGTTGCAGCGTCGAAATCTGTTTCTGGTATTCTGAGATTACTAATACCATTATTGATCATATTGAGAAATGCAAACATGATACCACCTCTCACTGACATGTACTTAGAACCTTGATCGTCAACGTATTTTTTGTTGCAGCATCTGTATCTGCGGTTGGGTTTCCAAGATTTGTAATTTGTTTCCTGACATCATTATGTGACCAGTAAATACATCGCCAGCTTTCCTAACATAATCGTTGACGGACTTGCCCAAATCTTGTATTTTACCTTGATCAGCAAAAGTAACTATATTATTAACAACCGTGGTCGAAATTCGTACAAGTATATCTGATAGTTGTATATTGCTCGTTTTTAATCGTCCTTCATTATCTTGAAAAATAACAACTTAATTTTTATCAACACTTGTGATATTTAATAAATTAGTAATTTCACTTTTAAGTTGATCGAGAGTTGCATATTTAGATAAGTCACCTTGCTGAGCAGACAATGAATCTCCTAATAATATTCCAAATTTTGAATAAAAACTCATTATTCATTTACTACGTGACAAAATTATATGCCATAACAGTAATGACAAAATCGTCGATATTAAACTTTGATACAGAACGTTTGGTGAAACTTAAACATAACAATGAGCTTCCAGATTGTCATAATCTTATTATAGGTAGAACTGGATCTGGCAAAACAAATTTGCTTATGAATTTACTTTCAGGAGATAATTTTAACTACGATCGCGTTTATATTTACACAATTAATCCTCAGCAAGAAAAGTTCGAGCTACTTAACAATTATTATGACAAACTTCGTGACGATCTTGAATCTGGCGCAGATTTCTTTATTATCAAACAACCGGAAAACTTGTTCCAGTTAATCAATTCGATTCGTCTGAACACAAAATAGTTGTTTTTTGATGATATTCCGCTAAATAACTAGGAAATGAACAAAATCAGATCGTATTTTTCACTGTCGCGAAATAAGAAATGTAATTCTATTTATCTCGCTTAAGGATATTATAATGTCGACATATTTATTAGGCGAAATACTGACTGTTTTATATTATTTTTTGGACTTTATAATATTGATGTCTCAGGCAAAATTTAAACAACTAGTACAGCAAGCACTACGTTGTCAAGTTGCTGCAGAAGAAACAGCATCTACAGTTCTCAAACCAGTTACTGAGGCTTTACTTGAAAAACAACCCGAAACTAAACCACGATCAGAAGAAGCTAAAAAATTACATGAAAAAGGTTTACTCGAATTAGTTAAAGAACAACAAGGTCGATCTGAAGAAGAAGATTAGCTGAAGCACTTACAGCACATACAGCTAATCTTGCTGCAAGACAAGCTGAATTAGATCGGCTAATAAATAATCCGCTGAAACTTGAACAAGACAAGCTGAATTAGATCGGCTAATAAATAATCCGCTGAAACTTGAACGAAGATTAGCAACTGTAAGTAGTTGGACCGATTGAAAGAAAATTAGAACAAGGAATGAAAAAATTAAAAGAAATGTTAGAGGATATTTATGCTAAAGAAAACGCTGAAGAAAATGCTAAAAGAGAAGCATGGAAAAAATAAGGATTGGATGTTCATGAGAGAGAACTATTTGAATATAATTTAGAAAATATAAATCGCGAAATAGGAGATAATTATTATAAAAATTTTTTATGAAAAATATGGTTTTAAAAACACGAGATTACGAGATGTTATAAAAGATGATTACAATTCCGAAGAGAAATTAAAGAGCTAGAAAAAATAAAAGAAGAAAGTAAGATACATATTGACGATGTAAAACTGGAAAATAATACTACATAAACAGAATTAACAAATATCGTCATTGGATTCTTGCTGATCGTTATATCAAAGTTAGTAGAATAAAGAAAAATCGATACGCACATACTAACAATAGTTTATGTACTGAAGTAAAATTACTAAATAGAAAACGTATGAAGGCAGATAAAGCTGTCCCAAAGAATTTGAAACTTATTGAAAGACAAATTGAATTAAGTCGATCGGTTGATGATTATAATAAAGAATTTTTAGAAGGTCAACGGAAAAAATAACAGGAACTCGGGTCAGAATATTCGCATCAGTTACTGAAATGATCGGCAGATTAATGATATTGATATTATCAAAAGAAGCAGGAAATGTTGGCGCTGAAATCAACAATGAAATCATTGACATACTTGATAATTTAAAATGGAGAAATTCATTAGCATCTGACGAATACAATACTTTGCATCGCGATCTAATCGCAGCGACTTAATTTTATAAAAAATATAATAATAAATGTCAGCAAGATTATTACTCGACTAAATGCAATCTGATAATGATAGCGCGAACTTTTCAGTAAAATATAATCCGCCAATAGAACTAGATCGTGAAAAACAATACGAAATTGGATTAATTTCCTCCACTTGTTGAAATGCCATGATGAACGTCAAAACTGGAGTAAATGATGAGTTTGAATTTAGACCTGCCGAACCACCATATTTTGTTTTTTTATTTATGAAAGTTAAAATTCCACAAGGAGCCTACAACAAAACTCACTTAAATAAAACAATAAAAAACTTCTAACGAAAAAAAAGGAAATGCAGATGATTTTGAGCTAGCACCAAATTATAACACATTACGAGCTAGAATTACTTTGAAAAATTTAACAGTTAGATTTGGAGAAGGAAGTATCGCATCATTAATAGGTTTTCCTGTCAGTAATAACACTATGTATAGCCTTTCTATACCATATATCGAAAAGCCCACAACACATGATGGTGAATGTCCAGTAAATATAACTGATGTAAACACAATATTGGTAAATTGCTCTGTTGCATCTGATTCTTATTCAGCCAAAGGCAGCAAAAGTCAGACAATATACAGTTTTTTTTTTTACCAGAGTTCCACCCGGTTCTCTCATGCAAATCAATCTTCGTCATATTATTTATTATCCGCTAAACGTCGAAAATCAAATAACCGAAGTAAATATACAATTGACAGACCAATCTGGACGACAGCTGGATTTAAATAATGAAGTTGTTACTTATTCTCTGCACCTACATGTTGCGTAGGCGAACAATCCGGAAAAAAGAAAAAGTATATTTTTGCCAGCAGCAAAGTCCGGTGCGGGTTGTCCTGACGTTATTAGTAAACGACTAAAACAATTGTTATGTTTGTTTTTTTTGTTGAAAAATTCATTAATATTTCTTATTTCTTGAGGGTCAAATTTCCAGGGTTTTTCAATATGAATTTAATATTTTTTTTAGTATTTTGCATACAAAATTAAACAAGATCGAGCAAGATCAAGCAGTGGGCGACAAAAAGAATCATAATTTTGTAAGAATAAAACTAAAAATGATAACATTGATATTGAAAAACCTTAGGGGTTTGACCCTACCTAAAACAAGAAGTTTGACTAAACAAACAAGTAAAATCTTCAGAATGGAGCAAAAGAAAAACAAAACAAAAAACAAACAAGTAATTTGTCAGTTATAAATAAATAATGAAGTGCAGCTGCGATTGCGATAGAGATTTATGTCTCGAACAAAATAAAATTGATACATATTGCCAGAAGTGCAACAACCAAGAAATAATTGGAACGGGAATATATATATATATATATATATATATATATATATATATATATATATATATATATATATATATATATATATATATGCATGCATGCATGCATACATACATACATACATACATACATACATACATACATACATACATACATACATACATACATACATACATACATACATACATACATACATACATACATACATACATACATACATACATACATACATACATACATACATACATACATACATACATACATACATACATTTATTGGCAAACTGCCGAAACCGAAAGGCGGATGGATATTTCCAGGCCATAAATATACAGGTCCTGGAAACCGCTTCATGAAAAATGTGACGAAAATGATAATCCAATACCAGGACAAGTATTTTACAATCAGGCTGACGCAATAGCGTGCGTCATGATATTTGCTAGAGATATCGATCTTCCTAGTGTCGAAACAAAACACAGCTGCGACAAAGTAATGTTAGATAAACTTCGCGAAATGAGAAAAGAAAATTTACGAGAGCGTGTTGGCCATAGGCTGGTACAGGGTTTTATTGGAGCAAAATATAAAAGTGCATAATAACAACAACAGAAAAAAAGCCAAACAAAATCTGGACCGATCACGGCGCAGAGTTTTTTAACAAAAAGTTCGAGCAGTTTGTGGGACAAAATAACATTAAAAAGTACGTTACTGGAAATAAGAAAAAAGCGTCATTATCGAGAGATTTAATCGCACGCTTAACAAAAACCTTCATAAATATTTTACAGCTGAAAACACGAATAAATACATCGACAATTTACAGGATATCGTTGACGAATATAGTAACACGAAACATCGAACCACTAAAATGCACCAAATGACGCGCTTACAAATCCAATATTAGCTAACGAAAACATGTACCGTAGGCATAAATTTAGAGTTGGCGATAAAATTAACATTTCGTTGACTAAGAAAACTTTTGAAAAGGGATTTACTCCGAACTGGAGCGAAGAAGTATTTGTTGTTGATAAAGTACTCTTAGCAATACCAGATACATACTCGTTGAAAGACTTATTAGGAGAACCTATAACTGGTAGTTTTTACGAACAGAAACTTCACAAAAAAAAAACAGAACAAGATGTATTTGCTATTGAAAAAGTTATTCGAAAGCACGGCAACAAAAGTTTAGTCAAATGGCGCAGATATAACGATAAAGTTAATAGTTGGGTACCAAGTCAGTCGATTGCATCGACTGCGATTGTATCGACTGCGATTGCATCGACCGAATAATATTATAAGTTTGCTCGTATTTTATTAATACTGACCTACAATTTACTGGTTTAAATAAAGAAATTAAATCCAATTTTCTCGCTTCATCGATTGGCATTAAATTAAATATTTTAACAAAAATAAAATCGTATTTTATGGAGTTTTTTTGTTGCCTGAGTAACTTTACTTTAAGAAATGGCTTTATATGTTGCCAAAATATTTGATGCTCTGCAACGCTGAAATTAAATTTTAATATTTTTGGCAATGTGGTACGTTATAATATTAGCAGGCAAATCTGATAAAGTTTTGTTAACAGCAGCTGATAAAATAAAACTTGAGACAAATAAAATAGTGGCATTACGATTAAATCGCGATAATATAATGGAATTTGGTCATAATTGTCTTTCTGGTAATGATATAGAAAATATTATTAGTTATCATATCTAAAACTAAATCTATCAAATGTTATCATAGACGTTGTTGATCTTTTCTTACCATCAGCAACATCGTTTACTCTAGCTGGGTTAGTATTATGATATTTTGCCGCAGAATAAATTTATTTAAATTTCATTTCTTCAAAAGTGTCAAGATTAATTGAAATTATTTGTTTGGTTGGATTTTTAAACTTAGAACCATCAGAACCAACTCTACGTCTTGTGTTTTCTTTTGACGTAACCAAATCTAAATTTTCAAGACGAATATCTGTTTTAATTTTAATAATATGTTCGATAACTAAACTATTAGGAATACTGCCGTTACAAACTTCATAAACATCGGTGGCTATAATGACCAACAAAGTCTGTATTTGATCCACGTACCATTATGTGTAAATATCCATCTTTATCTAAGTTTCCTAATACTTTTTTGTTCTTATATGACGAATAATACCCTTATAATTTGTTTCGCATAGATTATATATTTGGTGCTAATTATATTCATTTTGTAATCCTATATTTTAGATATTATCATCTGCCATTGCACCAAATGCTCTATATACTTGCTGTCCTTCTGGAATTTTCCGCAAAACAAAGTATAAATAAAATCTTTTCTAAGCATTTCGATTCTTTCTGCACTCTTCCTGAAATTAACATTCCACCAGGGGTTGGTACGCCAATAGCCTTTTTAGATGCTATGTTGATAACAAAACCTAATGCATTTCCAGCGTATAAGTTGTATTTTGGATGCACATGATACATTTCTTGTTCTTCCGCTGTCAAAATGTTTTAGCTACATTTAAATCTACAAATTTATATCATCTTTTACAATCCTTTATAGCTCGAGAACTTCCGGCTCATAAATGTATCAAACTTATAGTCCAATATCATACAATTCTATCAAAGTTATACGCAGTTGAGAAAACAAAAAGTTTTGATAGCGAAATCTGGGAGTCTTATTAACAGCCAAATCTAGAAAAAATATTAACTGGAACAAACATTGCTATGATCACCGATGAAATAAATCAAGAAATAAACAAAAAACTAGAAAAATTTACTTCGTCAGAGTCAGGTTGGAAATTCTAAATGATAAAAGCAGTTTTATTTCACACAGCGGTAATTTGTACGTCGATCTTCCTCAAAAAGTTAAGAACAAAAAGTTTTGTATAAATGTCAAAAACAATGATTACAAATATTTTCAGTGGGATATTCTTTCTGCGATGTTTCCCAAGGAACAAAATTCCGATCGCGTCAACAAATATTTTCTGCACAAGAACGAACTCAATTTTGATGGCATCAACTTTCCAGTAGTAGAAAATCATATACCAAAGTTCGAAAAGCAAAACGGTATCTCAGTAAATGTTTTCGGACTAGACGAACGAGAAAACGTTTACCCTAGATATATCTCAGAAAATGCTTCGCAAAAGACAATAAATTTATTGTTTTATCATGGACTTTATTTTTGGATAAAGAACTTTAACGGCTTTGTTGGCGGACAGTACAATAAAAACAAAAACAAGAAATATTTCTGTTACAGATGTCTGCACGGCTTTACTAACAATGACGGGCAAGCAGGACCATCTCAAATACTGCGTCAACGTTCAAAAACAATAACTATGCCTAGCAAAAAAGAAAAAAATATTAACATTTAAAAATTATAATCATAAACTAAGTTTTCTTTTTGTTATTTACCACGATTTCGAGTGTCAACTCTTTCCGGTGGCTGGAGCAGAAAATAATCCGAACAAATCAAGTACCAAGATTTGAATCTGTACAGTTTTGCTATTAATTAATTAGTAAAACAAACCAGAAAACATATCTGCTATTTTTTCACATTTGTGTCTTTTTGTCTAAGTATATATTTACTTGTGAGAACGCACATACAGTTTTATACGAATTATTGATTTTCTTCTCTGCAGTAGAGAGTCGCAATGGAATCACAGCCTATTTGGTCTTTTGTAACACAACTATAATTACACCGGCAAAGCATTTCAGTCATATTTATATAGCTGGCTTTGAAAAATCCGTTTTATACACAAGAATAAAATCATATCTTTTCAAAATAGATACTTTTATCTTTCTTGTCATTTTAATGTACTCTAAATTTATTTATAATATATCGTTTTAAAGCATAATTACGTGTTTTCATGATGCTGTTTTTGTTAAGTATATATTAAGTAATTTAATATATTTACGTAATACGTCCGTAGCTCAATCAGTAACGTGTTGAAACTATCATTCTGACGCTTATGGTTCGAATCCTGTGAAAGGCAAAATTGTCTACGGGAGCGATATTATACCAAGAAATATTATCTATTTAGTTGAGGGCCCTTTCCCCAAGTTTAGTCTATTTGTGAATAGAAATTAATATACCTACCTGCAACGTCAATATATTGTGGGTAATAGTTTCGTTCACTAGTACGGATTTGACATTTGGGGGTGGGGGTGCTAGTTTCTATTCACAAATAGAAAAAGGCCTTTCATAATCATCTTCATTGTATATATAACCATTACCTTGTGTGTGTGTATATATATATATATATATATATATATATATATATATATATATATATATATATATATATATATATATATGTGTGTGTGTGTGTGTGTATTAATATTCATTGTATATAATCATAAATAAGACCTATGAACTTGCGCGGATTTCAAAAAGACGACTTTGGAGTTCACAATGGTTAAAATGTGTTTCCGCAAAAATAAATCAATTTATATGTGACCTCTAGTACTTCTAAGATGTTATTTGACAACTTAGGGGATTACATGGGGTTTGTGTTTTGTCTTTCGAATTTCCTCTAGTCCTTCTAAGGTGTTATTTGACAACTTAGGGGATCACATGGGGATTAATTCGGATGCTTATCAGCTTGCTAGCATGTTATATGACAAGCTAGAAGTTCAGATGGAGTTGTATATATGTATATATGTTTTGTAAAAATATTTTTATAGGTTAGCAAATAATATATCGACCATATTGTCTATAAATACCCATCCTGCTGTTTTCATCTCATTTTCAGTCGCGAACAACCATACTGATCCATATATCGGTGATGTATGATAACCCACCTTTTTTAATGCAATCGCTTTTTATTTTAGGTTTTATACCAGTATATGCTGACGCTGCTTTGATGGAAATAAATCTTTTACAAAATCTTTTTGTTAGATCAAACCCAACATGTCTGATTGAGTATGACATTATATATAATATTTTATTTATTTAATATAACATTTTTGACTAAAAAGTACATAGTAGCATTGATAGTTGAAGTATCCTATTTTAGAGACACCTCGGCCCCAAAACGTTGTACGTTAATATTTTGTCAGAAAATGTGTTATCATTTTGAGATAAGAAAGGCTGCTGACAAAAATGTTAACTTGCAGCGTTTGGGGTGTCTCTGAGAGAGAATTATCAACTATCAATACTACTCACATTTTACTAGTTACCAGCATGTGATACCGTTTCGTCAGTTTAAGCCAAGTGCCAGCGATGTCTTGCAAAACTCTATAAAACAATTTTAACTTTCATGACTAGGTTTGCCCAAAGTCTTGTAAAGTCGCTGATCGGTTGACAGGGTAGGCAGTGTTGTTGAAACAAATTTACACTATGTTAATGCAAAAATTAATTTCTTTTAATAACTTTTACTGACCATATAAGATGTGTATTGGAAATAGAGGTTTGCACTTCTGTACTAAAATCGTGTAAAATCGTCAAACTGCGACACTAACTGACTTTCTCTCTTAGTTGTGTACTCAGTCACGGGTCTGTAAAAAGAAATGTTTTCTATCCGAAGAAACATTGATTTCATGTCTATAAAAAAATTAAAAAAGTAAAAAACCCTAAGAAACAAACAGTGCAAATGTGCATTATATATATATATATATATATATATATATATATATATATATATATATATATATATATATATATATATATATATATATATATATATGAAGACTTTATGTTAACTTTGTGAGTGATAAGGTAAAATTTACACATCGATAAAAATCCAACAATGATAATTTAATCCTTATAATTCCAATTTCGTCCTATTTATCGTCAAATTAACGTATTCTAGCAACAACGCATTCGAATTGAACTAGCGCGTAGTTTCCTTTCATTCGCCGCTTTACATCGCTCCATAATACATAACTTGTACAGAACAGGTTGACTACGTCACAGTTACGTTCATTCAGAAAATTCATACTTTGCATTTTAGGCAATGACCATCTGTGAATTCAACACATTTAGTTTTTTAACAATCATTCTTGTTTAATTTTAGTCTTTCCCATCTGCTACGTCAGATGACCATAACCTTGCATAAAACTGATAACGGATTGAACAAGTGTGTTAAATTAAATTTCCAATCGAAGCTGAAATTATTATGGATTTTATCAATGAACAATATGGATATATGAACAAGATAATGATATACGTAAATAAATGTAACAATTAGTAGGGTCTGATACAGATAGAGCTTGACCACCATTAACAATATTTTCAAAAACTGAACTAATTAGTTGTTTTTGTTCAGTGCTAGGTCTTTGCATGATTTTAGAGACTCCTCATGCTTGTGGTCTGTCAAAAACAAAATATTTCCACTATCAAACCCAGCATCAGTCATAGATTGAATAGTTGTTACATGGAGTGAGTTACCAGTATAGCGTTGCACTCCTACAGTCTTGCATATGTATGGCATGAATGAGGAGAATTGATTTGATTTGACCAGTTCACATATTTACCATTTGTCAGCCAATTCAGGAGATCTTAGTGCTTCTTTACTGCATTGCATAAATAAGGCCTTTGCTGCTTGGTCACGTTTCTGAAGGAAACTTTTTATAGATTTCACTGGGCAAGTGTTTGTGCCAGTTGCATACATTCTTTTGTCTGTAGTTTCCTTAAGGTTCTCATCAACACCACCTTGGTGGGTTGTTTTTTGAAGAGTTTTTTTTTTAATGATTTAGAGTAATGTACTTCATACCATGTTCATCATTTTCAAATTTTAAGGAATTTGGGGTCAGTTGATGGTGAATTCTATACCTCTGGTCACAAAATGAATAGTCAACAGATGCCATATTTTGAATTGAATGGCAACAGGGTAAGATTTTTGAAGATTTAGGTTGGGTCTCAGCATAGAACCTTCTTAAGTGGCCTCTCAGCTCGTCTGGTCTAACTGTGTTTCAGTCAAGTTAGTATTCAATAATTTCAATAAACTTAGCTGTAAGTAAACAGAAATATATTCATAGCAATACACTTCTTACACTTGCAAAGATAATTTTGAAATACACATAAATACCACATTTCCTGTAATTTGTACATATATTGTATACTTATGGTTGGGATTTATATAAGGTAATATGGTGACATAAGTAATTATATCCATCATTATTTAAAGTCTTTCCAATTTATACAGAATATTTATTTTTTGATAAGAATAAATGCAATGCAGAAAGTTATGTAATTTCTTTTTCATTGAAATAATGACTGAACATCCAAAATAATTCAACTTAGCAAAACAATCACTTTTTGGATTATTATTATTATTATTATTATTATTATTATTATTATTATATATATATATATATATATATATATATATATATATATATATATATATATATATATATATATATATATATATATATTTTTTTTTTTTTCAGTGGTGTTAAGTCACATTTTGGAGATATCATGATAACATTGTCAACAAACTATGTACTATGTTAATATATATGTTCAGGATCTGTCCAACAAAGATATTTCATGCGAATAAACTGATTGTTATTTTCTTGTATTTTCACCATTTAAAATTTTTATTCAGTCTCTCATATATATATATATATATATATATATATATATATATATATATATATATATATATATATATATATATATAATTTTGCAAGTGGTCATATTCACACTATGCCATCAACACCCATACACGTTCGAAATGATGCACACACAAAATTAAAACAATTAAAAATTTACCAATGAAAATGCCAATTCCCCATGTTGTTTCGTTTAGTAGCCTCAGGGTATTGATTTATTTCAGTAGATTTAAGTCCTCCTCAGACAATATCTTGAATTTTAGTTTATATCATTCCTAGGCCTCAAAATTGACTGTCCCAGTTCCCACGCTATTATTGTTCTTGTTGTGTATGCCTAGTGTGACGTAGCTCATGGGGTGCGCTTTGAGGGAATTTATCAATCTGTTGTTTTGTTTCATTTTCAGAGCTTTTAACATCCATCTCCATCTGCTTCAGTCGCTGCTATTATTTATTTTAACTCCATTTGATCCAATTGTTCAACAAAATCCGCTGAAAATTGCAGTGAAAAACAAATCACCGTAATCGGCCATTTTGCTCGACTATGAAGCAGACCAAATTGTATATTAAACCACAGGAGTCTGCAGTTTTATAAATAAAGCACGACAAAATTTCTGACTACATGAAATCACCTTAACGGTATTATAAAATAATACAAGGAATGCAACTCGACCACAACCCTCTGCTCGATTCGAATTTTCTCACGCGTCTTTTATACCTTCAGAATCGCACGAAGACTGAACAACTACACATATCCTTTTTCATAAAAAAAACAAAACAGTAACGTACCTTCTCATTACTCTCGCTTGAGTTGCATTCCTTGTATTATTTTATAATACCATTAAAGTGATTTCATGTAGTCAGAAATTTCGTTGTGCTTTGATTGATAAAACTGCAGACTCCTGTGAGTAAACTATGCATTTCAATCAAGGAATATCGGAAAAAGTATAAAAAGGGTATTATTTATATTTATTTGCTGAATAAAATATTTAAAAGATGAAACAGTCGTTTCACAATGATGTCTCTACAATGTTTATTTTAATTGTAAACCCAAAGTAGTTCCAGAATTTATCGATGTGTTAAAAGTTCCTGAAGAGTCACACGCGACCGTTTACATCCAATCATATTGCAAAAAATCTGTGACATTCATAAAAATGGGAAATATAGGTCTTACAAATTTAAATGACAAAATTTTTAACAAATTAATTTAATGTTGCGAGGTCAGATCTGGTTGTAAATTTAATTTTAGGTGATGCTAAAAACAATTTCATGAATCAGATATTTTTTATAATGTAACTGAAAAATGAATGAATTCGACAAAGACTCGTGGACATCAAATGTAACAATGGATTTAACATAATGACGTGCGCCGAGTTTAAAAAAAATGAAAATGATATCGTTTCTAAATTTAACTAATCAGAATGTAAGGAAAACGATAAATCAAACATAAATGAGCGTAAGCACATAAACAAATATAATTTATGTATGATCACTATTAAAAATTTAAACACAAAATGAACAATGTTTATTTACCACAAAAGGTATCGGTGTGTGTGTGTGTGTTTGTGTGTGTGTTGGATTTTTAACTTAGCTTTAACAGTTTTTCAGTCATATCGCTACGATGTCTGCAGTGTGACAGTTTACATTATTGTCTAGCACTTGGGCATCATACTGCATACATGTATCCACATGTCCAGTCAAATAAAATTAACCTGACACCAGGCCGACCAGTCCTAACACTAACCTCTTAAGGCTGAGCAGAAAGCGAGGCTGCTGCTAGTACCATTCTCATATACATGTATTTGGTATGATTTTGACTAGGATTGACCCAACAACCTTTCACAATTAGGAACACTAGGCCATCGGAACGGACACAAAAGGTATCAAAGTATAGGATTCATACCACAATGAATAAGGTATGATTCTGTCACCACTTGACCCCTATGGTGACTTTTGTTTACTGTTGACGTGACCATCGGAAAAATATCGGGCAAATGAAAAATACAACCTAACTACAAAGGATATACAGATACATCGAATCAAATTAATTTTAATACCACCTTAAAATTATGCCCAGTAGACGCCTTTTTGCTTGCTACTTAAAGTCGCTATCGGGTTATGATAGCAACCAATCGTTGAAATAGTAATTTCATGTTTTGCAATGATCTCACGCTAAAGTGTTCATGTCATCAACACAGTGCCGTTTGTCGTCAAAATTGATGAGTCCAGACTCCAAAATCACATTTGTTTCAAGTCTATCAAGTCTATGATCGTATCGCTGTCATTGAAACGTAGCTAACATTCTCTGACACAGAACGAAACAGGGCAGATTTAAAATCATCAAATCCAAGGATAAGTTCAACTACGAGACGTTTAATACTCATTGCTTTCTTTGTAACTTTATCGTTCTTGAGTAAAAGTGAATACATCTTTGATCGGAGTTCAACACACTTTAAGATAGAAATAAAACTTGTTTCATCTTTGAATTTACCCATCACCTTCTTCTTGGTGTTGTAATGAAATCTGTTGATGATAGATGTAATCCCCTTTGATAAAACAGTGGTCATAAACATTGTTCATTTACTGATCTTATGAGCTTTTGTTAGCATCAAATGGTTCTTCACAAATATAACACACAAAATCAAAATCATTTTACTGTTGCCGAGTTAGCGAGTTCATTGGCGGTACTAGCGAATGAAACTTATGTATTTATTTTTCTTCATAGAACAGTTGCTTTAGCAGCCAGACCTCAGGTGGTTTTGTGTTTTGTTATGACCAACGATAGACATGAACAGGCTTTGATAAACTAGCATCAACAAAACAAGTGGCTTTATACGCTACTCCAACTGGCTTATGCTGATGAACTTTTACAGTTGATTGTCTAGCAGAGTTGAACTTGAAAGCTATCAATTTCATATCACAGGTACTAGCAACGATTCAAAGTCGTAAGTGATTGTGAAAGGTATATTTTGTTTTCTATTATAAGTTTTAAAATTCAGTATCTTATTCTTTCGCCAGGCATAGCAATCACCGACAACGGAAACACTGCAGCGAACATCAAAATCGAAACCCAATTGTTCCACTCCGCGAACCAGAATCGCGCTCTGTAGCGGTTATCTCGTGGGATTTGACATCGGCAGTTCGACCAGATCCATCCTGGATTTTAACGCTGACACAGTTATAAACGTCAATGGAACGGATGAGGGACATAAACAGCCTTCTTTTTAACTACTCAATGGTCAGAGATGGTTGTTGTCGGTCGATTCGGCCTGCAACATGATTTATTCTCAGGCGAGTAACGTCCCACCGAGACCGTTCTTGAAAATTCGTCCACAAAGAACACGACCACAATCTAGAAAATCGCCATGTAGCTCATCGATCAGAACGGAAATGTCGTTGACAATAACAACGAAAGAATCATCTATTATCTGATCGTGCGGCAAAATCCTCATAGCGTCACAAGTTCTCATAACCGACTAAAAACGAAATGTTCAGATATACAATATAATAAATGATATGCTTAGAGCGACGTTAAATCATGGGTGGATTTTTATGGACGCTGTTTCCTTGGTACGAGCAGTTCTTCTAGGGATTTCAGGAAAAACAGATCAGATTTCCCTCAAAGTGGCCGAAGCTCGAGTCACAGGAGAAGCTTCTTCAGCTGAAACGGCTTTCTAACAAACCGATCGGCAGCAAATTCATACCTGCATCATGACCATTCTCAACAGCGACCATGCAGGAAACTCATCTGTCTGATCTTTTCCATCAGGCAAAACAAGCTCTTGAGAAAATTTCTGCAGTCGTCAGCGCTCAATCAGAAGAATTTTAAAGGATCTTGAAAGAAAGGTCGATGTTCAATTCATACTGACAACGCTATCCCCTGACTCCATTGTGTATGATAATGAGTTTAAATTATTGCTGTAAATAAAATAGAATGTAACACTATTAAAGCGTGTATTTGAGATTTACTCCCGATTACCTTAGACTGAACGATGATTGAATGCAAGTAAGTTTAATACCAGGACACGATCATCACCAATCTTAAAACGGACACGCATCTAAAAATCGAGACGCGCGACGAAGAGGTGTACTTAATTCCCTATTTGGCCTTTCTGGAAATTCTTAGGAAAATACAACCTTGGGATGTCAGAAACTACTTGGCAGTTGGACAAGCCACGTTGCAAAACAACTGATGGTCGTTATTCAAGTCGACACAGTACCAACTGAAAGGATTAAAATTGAAGAAATCGATGGCTACTTACAAGTCTTTCATGATCCTGAATTTGATCATGTGCAGTGATGACTACATGTGAACTTGCGCTGCCAAGATGAGGTTGTTTAGAGACATGCACATTGGAGTTGATGTGAGCTAAAATATATTTTTTAATTTTAACTTTAATTTTAATATACAATGATTCAAGCAAATAATAGCTGCAAAGTGGTGAATCAATCCAATCAAATTTTGCGGACAATGTCCCTTTCGCTGTCTGTCAACATGGGGCGGATAAGAATAAGTCTTTCATCACGTGGACTTCCTTTTATCATTAGACTAACCTTTAACACCTATGTGTGTTAACTGCAAGTCTTTGTTTGTTGGGCGATCTATCGCCTTTGTAGATTCAAGTTTCTGGTTTCTGGCTGGTCAGGTGACTTTGTATAAGAGTTCAGCGGTACCCTCGCGACTATCTTTAGAGATGAAACACATGGGCTTGGTATTTTCTCAAGACAGGTAGATAATAGCTTATACGTAACTTTATATATTGGTCTTAGCAGTCGTGACACCTCCCATGCTTGAGAATAAAATTGGGATCTTGATCCCCCAAAATTTCTCCAAATGCAAATGCGTGTTACTACCCGCAATAAAAGAAAAAAAATCATAAGGACCCAACAAACTGACTACGAACATAAATAAATACACAACATACGGCTATCTACTGAGCGATAATTCCGATTCTGTCCTCCTCGTCATGAAATTGTCTCCTACATTGTCGGTTCCTTGCAAGTATCTGATCTGCATGTGGCACTGCTGGAGGAACTGAGATCAAGAGATCAAGCATCCGTTCGACAATTGCCCCTGTGACATACGAAAGGGATTGGTGGTCGGTCTCCAATGTGAACTTTAGCCCCTATAAGTACTTCTCGAACCGTGAACACGATTTCTAAGTATTCCCTCTCCAATACGGAGTTCTTTTCAGAAGTAGACAGTTTCCAAATGCCGTACGCAATGGGAAAAGGTATCCTCGGATGCTCTTGCAGTAGTACTGATTACAGGACCGTGCAGAGCTCGAAGTCTTTAGACAGATCCGGTAGACAGAGAACATCATTGGATATAATCCTATGCTTCAGCATTAGTAGAGCCTGCTTAAACGCATCCTTTCAAATAACTTTACTCGGGATCTATTTCCCTGTAAGGGCAGACAACGGCACCACAATCGCACTTGAATAGGCCACATACTTCCGGTAATATCCGACAAATCCCAGGAATCACCTTCTCTGTTCCGTATCGAAGCTGCTTCACTTTCGATTTTTTCTGGAAACAGAGTGTCGTGACTCAGTGTGTGTTCCAAACAGACCAATGTCAGGAATGCTATGTGACATTTAGAAGGGTGTGCCTTCAAAGCAGCCGTTCCAACGCATAAACTAGAATATTGAGATACTCACTCCACGTCTCTGTGGTTAGCAAGATATCGTCCATGAAGTTGCGAACACCACTATCGCGCAAGGGTTCCAACAACTTCTGCATCGTTCTAGTGAAGACACTGGGCGTATTCTGGACTCCGAACTGCATGACAAATAATTGTAATGTGCCGTCGGGATTAGCAAAAGTGAGATCTGTCCTATTCTCCTGACATACAGGAATTTGCCAATAGCCGTTAGACAAATCTAACTTCGAAAACTTGTATGCTTTCGAAAATATGTTCTGGGTTATGTAGCATTTTGAGTTGAAATTTCGTCACCTGATTCAACTTCCGGTGGTCGACACAAAACCGACGGGTGCCAACCTTCTTCTGCACTAAGACTACAGGAGAACTTTACGAAGAATCGGCGGGTTCGATTACTCCCAGTGCAACCATCTGCTTGACCTCCTCTTTTATCACTTGTCGTTTCGCATGGGAAAAGTGTCAGCTTTGAATATAACTCGACAAGTGACATTCTCGCGAGTGTTACCGGAAGCATATCGGAATACACCGCCAGTAACGACTCTATATGTTCCCGCTTATCCGCAGTCAGCGTGAAGTCGCATTCCGATGGTTCCTTAGCCCTCGATAATGGACAGCTCGGATCTGTTTGGCACCTTCCGTGTCGCCTTCGGCATTCTTGATGACGATTGCGGCTACGACACACTAACTGACGGTCTCTCTTTCTCGGTACATCTTAAGGAGATTGCCATGGTACAGTTTCTGATTAGTCGTTAGTCGCATCCGATAGGTTTGACCCCCGACCTTCCCAGTTACGTCGTACGATCCCTTCTAAGAAACTTTTATGTTCTTGGGAGAAACAGCAACAACACCCTGTCACCTACCTCATGCTGGCGTGCTTTCTCGAGCTTGTTGTAATACTTCGCGAGACGCGGTCTTGCTCGCTTGAGTTTCTCCTGTGCGAGGGTACAAACTTCATTTAGTTTGTTTAGTAAATTAGTGACGTACTGATAGTTAAAACATAACTCTTTGACAGTGTGATTGTTCGTCCACAGCTGTCTCAGTACGGCTATGGGACCACGTACGCTCGTCGCATACAATAGTTCAAAGTGAGAAAACCCAAAACTTTGCTTGTGGTTCTTCCCGATATGCGAAAAACATGGCAGGAACATACTGATCCCAATCTTTGGGACGGCCTTCATACGGCTCCTTACGTGTGTTTTTTCCCCTTAAACCACTTGACCAGTCCGTACATTGGGAGTGATACGGTGTAGTCGTGAGGAACTTAATCAACATCAGTCTTTTTCCACCTCTAACATCACACGACTCATTATGTTTGTCCCTTGATTGGTTAGGGTTCCGTCGGGATCTCCGGTTTTTAAATAATCACAAACAGCGCTTCAGCGACGATTTCTGAATCAATACAACTCAAAGCGACAGACTCTGGATAGCGTGTAGCGTAATCTACGACACTTACATATACCTATTTCCTTGTGCCGACATGGTTTCATCAGCCCGATCAAATCCATTGCGAGGAGTCGAATTGGTTCATCGATAGGTGTGTACTCCTCAGTGCCTTTATTGACACTTGTCACATGGGAGACAGGTCCGCTTAACATCTCCATCTCCACCATCCAGTAAAATCGGTTGAAAAGACCATCATGTATTTTGGCAATTCCAATGTGTCTTTCCATGAGACTTTTATGCCTGAGTTTCAACACTTCACCTCGCTTCTTCTTTGGCACGACGACTTGCTTGATGTGTTCGTTTCAGACGACTTGCTTGATGTGTTCGTTTCAATTCCTGGCGTGGCAATGCAACAACCCCTTCTTTATACGAACTTCACCACGAGATTAGGAGTTTCTTTCTCCGTTCCTTCTTCAACGTATTTATGCAACTGCGTAATAATTGCATATTTCTGCTTGAGCCTTCTCAACTCGGCCGGAAATACTTTACTGACAGATATTGACACAACTTGCATAGGTTTCGGTTTTGTCTGGCGACTCTTGCACCTGGTTTCATCAGTACTCACCGGCGTCAGTGTGCAGGTTTCGGGGTTCGGTTGCGACAAAACATACAATTCCAGTATGACGTCATGTGACAGCCCATCCAAACAAGCAGCTTTAATTTTCCCCTTCACGGACGGTGAATCGAGTACAGTAACAGCTACTGGCGACGAGTTACGCGCTCTGTTTGCGTACTAAACCTCAATTACCTCCTCAGGCTTCACATATTTCTTATCGACAAGGGCGGGAACGATTCATCCAGTTCCGTACAAGAGTGTGGCTGTATTATGATATGAAAAGTCTGACGTTGTTTAGACGTTTTCTATCATACCCTTCTTCTCGTGTCTAGTTACGAGAAGGTAGAAAGTTCAGCATTCATACGAATAAGGTGTCACTTATGATGGTGTAGATACGGATACATCTTTTTGTGGGGAATGCTTTGGCTACGAGAAGGTACCAAGAATCTGTAAGAAATAGACATGATACTCCTTTGAGCCTGGAAACGCACTTTATTGACATATATATATATATATATATATATATATATATATATATATATATATATATATATATATATATATATATATATATATATATATTCTAAAGATACAACATGTCAATTTATGTTGAAAATACATACAATACATATTACAATACTTATTAAATAGTTCTTCCACAATCTAGTATTTCATTTGTCCATTCATTTTTCTGTATTTTTGAATACAAGTGATTTAAATATTCAAAGAGCCTAAATTCAATAACCGTAATAAATGTATTTTATTTTATTTATTGTAAGGTAAAGACCTGAAAAAGATCTGTGAATGTTATACTTATTTTTTAAAGAATATATATATTTATTCTCAATTAAATTATAACATGAAGCTAGTAATTATTTCAAACAAATACTAATGAACATCGAAGCAGTAAAATATTTCATTACATTTTGATTGTGGAAGAAGGGAACTCAATAATATTATATTATAAATACAATGAATATCAATTCAGTAAAATATTAAATCAGTAAAATATTTCATAGTAGAAAAGAGAACTCACTATTACATTATATTGATGAACTAAAATAATTCAGAAGAATACCACAACTCACTATAAAATCTTTAACTTCCAAAAGCGAGTATAAAGCTTAATTTTCTTACCTGTAAGAAATAGACATGATACTCTTTTGAGCCTGGAATCGTACTGAGAATAAAGCAGCCCAAAGCCTTTTTTATATTCTAGACGCTGCCCCGTCACGAGTGTTTCATCCAGTCTCAAAAGATGTTTGTCCAAAAATCACGCGTGCTTCTTGCGTGCTAGCCAAGGACAGCTTTTACTTTATATCAAGTTTTAGGGGGTTGGGAGATAAAGTGTGAGTGTGTGGACGGTATTTTTTCGAAATAACGACCTTTTGGATCATACATTGTCCATAACCTTCCATTAGCAAGTGGTCATTCACATCGTGAACTTAATTAATTTAATTAATTCCCTAGGGTGATTATCAATTACTTTGTTCCCAACATCACAACGCAAAAAGGTTTTATTGATTGAATGGTGAGATAAAACATTATTCGGCTTCTATCCGAGGGTGAACTATTGAACTGGCTTATTAATTAGGCTTTTTCCATTACCAAGTGAAAACTGAACAATAATAAATGCTTAATCTAAATTCATTTCAATGTTCTTATTATATTCAGGATATGAATTATTGATTGGGCCACGCTTCTCCTACACTCCAAATCAATATCAAAGCACTATCTTCAATTTGGATGTTTTTGTCTTCCAATAAATAGAGATTTCAATATGTTGTACACATATTAATATTTTCGATTCTTTCTTTTAGAATTGGTATCTTGATAATTACCTCTTGTTTAAAAACCGAGACCTCGAGGCTAGTAAAAAAAAATGATAAGTATGCGAGGAAGAAGAAAGAAAAAATATTAAAAATAACAAAATACAATGCTTAGGTAGATGAAAAAATTTCAATGCATTGGTAAGTTGATAAATTGGAAAAAGGCAATGAGAACAATGTTCGTTGCAGTACATATTGTGAAATTAAAAAAAAAATACAATAAAATGTATAATAATCAATAAACTGTAAGGTACGTTGACAATTACACCCAAATAGATATGATAAAAGATACATAGAAAAAATGTACCATAAAATGTGTAATAAGGAGCCAATATAAAATGAAAAAGAGATTACAATTACACAAGGAAGTAAAAATATTAAAAAGACCAAAATACAATGCACTGACAAAAGTTAAGAAATAGGAAAAACAATTTACCGTGTAGTACCTCAATGAGGAATGAAGAAAAACAATATATTAAGAAAACATTAAAATTTGCAATGTGACAGGATAATAAGTAATGTGACGTCAGTATGGTAAAGAAAGAGTATTCAAGGCAATCTTACGAAAACACAATTGACACATTCAATGAAATTCAAGTACAATGGTGAGTTCTGCAATGAAAAAAAAATGTTTCTTTTATATCATTATTATTTATGTTGTTTTTTTAAAATTCTACATGACTTACTTTACAACTAGTTACGTTAGAAGATTTAATATCAGCATGCAGTTCTTGTCTGTTTATTTTTTTGTTTTTATACGTTAGTTTACTCTTTTTGTTATTATTTTATTATTAGTTCTATTTCATTGTAAATAACTTCAGCAGAATATAATTAAAATTGCTGTATAAGCACTAGGTTAATCGGTGAAGTCAGTTATCTGAACAATTATATTTCCGTTAAATGTCATTGACCTAGGATCATGCGCTCAATAGAACGGCGTGTTCATAATATTGAAGTGATACTCCTTATTAATAGGATATGAATTATGACTTCCCAATATATTATTTCATACATGAGACAACTAATATTTTAATTTACGAAGATATCTAAAATGTGTGGCATAATGCGGTATGATCTCTTCTAAACCAAGTAACTGTATAATGTTTATTCGTGACGCTTTCATTAAACTAGAATTAATTGATACGTCTTGAATGTCATCTCGACAACTGGCGTATATAGCGCAATGTTACGATCTTTACGTGTTGCCATAAAATACATAAAAAATGATGCGGATTCCTTGGCGTTATGGAATAACATATGTAATCAATAGATACGATCGTTCAATTTGATTCATAAATTCCATTAAACATGCTGTGAAGTCAGTATAGCAAGTGAACTCGCCTGCTGAAAATTTCGCTGTATGACTAATTTGCTGAGTCTCAACCGTTTGAGCTGCAATCCTTTCTTTTTTTTCTTCTAATATTCTTCACGATTATTTTCGACAATGGCAAGCATCGCTTGCTCTAATAGTATAAGCGTTTTTGAGTGTGGACCAATAGTCGTTAAGGCGTTTTAATTCTATTATCAATTTGTCAGGTATAGGAGAAGAAATCATCTCCCTATCGAGCAATAATACCGAAAATTTAAATTTCATTATTCTGTTGCTTTAGCATATCTGTATAACTTGCTAAATGTTGTGATGTTTTCATTGTCAGCATTCCAAATAGATATTTACCTATTTTATCAATGAAGGGCAAACTTCTCTCATGATACATTTGGAGAATGCAAAACACTTTTCTGAATTAACTAATTCATTAATGAGATTGTTATATTAAACTGCATATTCATCGTAATTTGTATTGACTTTAAGTGTGAAAGAATATCATTTTTGTAGCTACTGTTGACATCTCTGTGTCAATATTCGATACATTCGACTGAATAATTCCTTAAAAGCCTGATTTGAAAGTGCGAATCCACTTATCGGCTGAATCATAAAATAGTGGGAGTGGCTAGATATAGCCTTTAGCGTAAATTGTTTTTGTTATGTTACTGCGGAAACTGAATTCAGATTTTAAAAAAAAAGAATACAATCCTACGAACCAAATCCATATTCCATCCATACCTTAAAGAAAAAGAAAGAGGTTGAGAGGTTTGGATCCAGAAAGAAGAAAACGAGATAGAAGGTATGAAGAAAGAATGGAATGGAAGATAGGACTATAATCATTTCTCCCAATATACGACAGATTTTCTTCTGAATTTCGTATTTAATTCAATTACGAACTATTCGACCTAGTCGTGTACGACGTGTATTAGATTGTGTGCGATTTGGAGGTGTACGTAATCTATGCTAATACTAGTCCTGTCCTGTAAGACGAGTATAAAAAGTTAATATCAGCTTGTAGTTCTTGGTTTCTTTATTATTTTTTAATGTTATTTTACTCTTTTTTTGGTACTTTATTTTTTATTTTGCATAACATCAGCATAACATATTTATCAGTGACTACGATTATTATTTTGCTTCAGCGAAGTGTTGTGGAAAGAACTCTTATTATTATGGATGGTACTTGTAAACCAATATTGAATTTATCTTCTTAGTGCATACATAATATAATTAAATACAAGCGACATTGAGGTAAGAATGTTTGCTTAGAGAACCTTGCAAGAATTTGGTATTAATCAAGAGTAATGAAGTTGAAAATGTTAGTGTTATGTTAATTCTACTCTAATAACCATAACGTATGTTCATTTGCAATCAAACCTTGACCTGTGTGTGTATGAAATTGCATTTAATCGAACCTATGAGCGGTAAGTGAAAATATCATGAAAATCGTAAAACTAAATCGACATGATTTAGTGCATTATTAAAATTGTAAAACTGAGCGTGTATTACTGACATTACCTATGACGTACGAAAGGGAATGTATGACCGTTATCCTTTCAAACAAACTTTACTCAGAAGTTGATCTTATGCAGGCAATAGCTGCTCAAAATGCAATATGCATTCAAAAATTCAATATGCAGAGAAATCTCTCTGCGTAAAAAATTCAATATTCAGGCCGTTAGCTGCTACAAAATTCTGTGTTGAACAATTGCTCAGACACTTGAACTATAGAAAAACGTACATAATAACACTACAACATCATTTAATGCTGCAAAACCATAGAAGGAAACTCTCTTCTGACTGGTTCGAAGACATTAGAACCGTACCTTTGGCGTTTTGCCAAGACAATACCATATAGTATACATTATGGTATACATTCATATGATTTCATATGAAACACGTAAGAGAAATTCTCAATAACATTATCGAACACCATTGAGCTAACAAAACAAACAACTTCTGCATCAATGTTTGAAACGGCATAGCGGAAAGTACAATGCTCCTTAAGATAGGCAAATACGGTACGATGGATTATGTGTGATAGTAGCGAGACATGTATAATGTAATTTGAAGTGTCAAGACGAGTAGGTTTGATGTTTGATATAAATGCTTAGGGCATGGAATGAAACTGAAAGGTTAATTCACACTCTCTGTAGTAGAAATCTTAGCAACTCTGACGTATGTTAATGACAGTAAGTATAATAATGTTATGTACTCAATGAAAAATGAAATATAGCATAATTTAGATTGGTGTTGTTAATCGTTTGAAATTTACGCACTAACTTTCAATTTGTCATTTTAAAAAATCAAAATAAGAGATAGAAAAATCATACCTTTGTGAGATGCACCACAATGAAGAAATATTCTTGATATGAACTAATAGCAAACAATACATCTATTGTCTCTAATACCGAAAGAGTTCAAAATGTTAAAGTCACTTTCACTGGAAAAGGAGACTGTTAATGCTGTAGTCGCTGATCTGTGAGAGCATAGATGTCACTGCAATTCATTTTGGGTTGTAGTTAGGTCAAATTTGGAGCAGGACTTAGCACTGTATGCATTCGGAATGTCGTAGTCTCAGGTGTTACTGCAAAAAGAATTCTCATAGGCGATGTATGCATTTTATGTTGCGATCCTCTCATAGTTGTAATCATATTCGTTCCGTTGTGATATTTCTGGTTGCTGTAGTTTCTAAAATGAGTGAGGTTGTTCGAATCTGGGTTTTCTCTTTGGAATATGGCGGCGCTGTCACTTCTGGAGTTGATGTAGCATAGCCGGGCGGAGTGAAGTCTAATGGTGTTAAGAGAGGTGCGGTTGCGGATGTTGTCAGTCTCGCAGAGCCAGGCGAAGGAAAGTCTGATGGTGTTAAGAGTTTCAGCAATAGTCTATTTCTTAGATAATAATTCATGACACTTATTCTTGTTATTCGCCACCACTATATTATGATATGAAAGGTCTAAGGTTGTTGTTTAGACGTTTTCTATCATAACCTTCTATTCGTGTCTAGTTACGAGAAGGTAGAAAGTTCAGCATTCATACGAATAAGGTGTCACTTATGATGGTGTAGATACGGATACATCTTTTTGTGGGGAATGCTTTGGCTACGAGAAGGTACCAAGAATCTGTAAGAAATAGACATGATACTCCTTTGAGCCTGGAAACGCACTTTATTGACATATATATATATATATATATATATATATATATATATATATATATATATATATATATATATATATATATATATATATATTCTAAAGATACAACATGTAAATTTATTTATGTTGAAAATACATACAATACATATTACAATGCTTATTAAATAGTTCTTCCACAATCTAGTATTTCATTTGTCCATTCATTTTTCTGTATTTTTGAATACAAGTGATTTAAATATTCAAAGAGCCTAAAATTCAATAACCGTAATAAATGTATTTTATTTTATTTATTGTAAGGTAAAGACCTGAAAAAGATCTGTGAATGTTATACTTATTTTTTAAAGAATATATATATTTATTCTCAATTAAATTATAACATGAAGCTAGTAATTATTTCAAATAAATACTAATGAACATCGAAGCAGTAAAATATTTCATTACATTATGATTGTGGAAGAAGGGAACTCAATAATATTATATTATAAATACAATGAATATCAATTCAGTAAAATATTAAATCAGTAAAATATTTCATAGTAGAAAAGAGAACTCACTATGACATTATATTGATGAACTAAAATAATTCAGAAGAATACCACAACTCACTATAAAATCTTTAACTTCCAAAAGCGAGTATAAAGCTTAATTTTCTTACCTGTAAGAAATAGACATGATACTCTTTTGAGCCTGGAATCGTACTGAGAATAAAGCAGCCCAAAGCCTTTTTTATATTCTAGAGACTGCCTCATCACGAGTGTTTCATCCAGTCTCAAAAGATGTTTGTCTAAAAATCACGCGTGCTTCTTGCGTGCTAGCCAAGGACAGCTTTAACTTTATATCAAGTTTTTTTTTTTGGGGGGAGATAGAGTGTGAGTGTGTGGACGGTATTTTTCCGAAGTAACGACCTTTTGGATCATACATTGTCCATAACCTTCCATTAGCAAGTGGTCATTCACATCGTGAACTTAATTAATTTAATTAATTCCCTAGGGTGATTATCAATTACTTTGTTCCCAACATCACAACGCAAAAGGTTTTATTGATTGAATGGTGAGATAAAACATTATTCGGCTTCTATCCGAGGGTGAACTATTGAACTGGCTTATTAATTAGGCTTTTTCCATTACCAAGTGAAAACTGAACAATAATAAATGCTTAATCTAAATTCATTTCAATGTCCTTATTATATTCAGGATATGAATTATTGATTGGGCCACGCTTCTCCTACACTCCAAATCAATATCAAAGCACTATCTTCAATTTGGATGCTTTTGTCTTCCAATAACTAGAGATTTCAATATGTTGTACACAAATTAATATTTTCGTTTCTTTCTTTTAGAATTGATGTCTTGATAGCTCCATATCCATTGTCAGTTTCGGACGCGAGGTTTGTTGGTTTTCAGCTTGCCTGCGTCTCGCATTCTTTCTCAGCGACAGCTTTCACCTGGTTCTGCATGCATTTGGGAGAATCATTTGTAAAATGCCTCGGACACTTGCAGTTGTAGAACGATGGCGACCATCGCCGTTCAGCAAGGCCCGTTTTCGTTGGCCTCGCCTATCCGGGTCTATGTCTATGGTTGGCATCCTTACTTGTCGATCTCCTTCAGACCTTTTCGTCACCCTGAAACCTCCACTCTTCTAGTGTGCCTGCTTGTATCTTTCCGCCATGCTGACCATCTCTTCGAGAGTCCTATGCTCTCTCTCTCTCTCTCTCTCTCTCTCTCTCTCTCTCTCTCTCTCTCTCTCTCTCTCTCTCTCTCTCTCTCTCTCTCTCTCTCTCTTTCTCTCGCTAGAAATAACTGTCAACTTGTGACGGTAAGTACTCAGGAATTGTATATAACCTCGCATAAATTATCGTACGATTGTTCAACTTCTGCAGTCTTTATTCACTTCTCGAATAACCCTCGAACACATGTGTGGAATTGATAGTTGGTTTCCTTTGCCTTTTTAGTCGAATCTCGATAAAAGTTTACGGAATGTTTCGTCGGCCATCCGATAATGGCAATGAAAGGCTTTCTTGGGCGTTTTGTAGATGACAGTTACTTCTGCGGCTAAGTTATGGTAAACTTAGCGAGCAGCACCTTTCAGAAAGTCCGAAACGTTAATCGCCCAATGTTACTCGGGAATTTTATGATCGCACGCGAGTTTCTCAAACAGAATGAGCAATTCTTCAATGGACTCTTCTTTGTCATTGAATCTTGGCATACTTATCTCAATCACTCGGTGGTCGAAAATCGGTAATAAGCTCTTGCAGAACTCGTGCTGTAGTCGTCCCTATCGGTGGTCCTAACATCTACCCTTAATTTCTCCATTTCGAAAGCGTTAACGAGCTCTCTTTCTTTCGTCATAACTGCTATCTTGATTAGCTCTTTTTGTGCATCTCTTTCGGCTGCATTTTGGACCATTCTGGCCAGCTCCAGATTTTCTTCATCTCTGCCATCGTTGCCATCTCCAGCTCTCATGCGGCTGCTTTTTCAGTCCTTCATGCTTTGATTCTCTACTCTACGAAAGCTGCTAGGCGATCTTCCTCGTACCCTATATATTTAGTGACCATAGCGCCATACTCTTTAAATATCTTTCTTTCTGTAGCCATTTTATGATGATACTAACAGTAGGTGATACCTTGTCTAAATTTATTAAACAATTGACAGATTTTCTTAGTTCCTAACGCAATAATACCTGTTGACAATAGCTAACTTCGCTTAGATAAGATATTTTGCCCGGTATTTGCTTCACAATCACTGCAAGTAAATGAAATATATTAACCATTCAAATATCGAAATATAGCATACACAAATTGGAAATCATAAAGATTCAAAATACATAGGATAGACAATATTTCACAGCTGTTCATGAATACTTCCTAATACTGTTCAAGATAGCAGAATTCTACATATTTTCTTCTAGGAATAAAACATTATTTTAGCGAAATAATATTTACTATTAAAAGGAGGAAGGAAATAATGCCGATGAGGTTTTGATGCATCACATCATTAAAAATTATGAGTTGTCGCGTACTTTTGTAATTAGGAACTATCGACTAATAAAACTAGTCGGTTTTGTCACTAATGCTAGTTATCTCATCTTCGGAGCTGAAAAAGAAGTTATTACTTTCATATATTTGTGTATGATAGTTTTTGTGGTTTAATCGGGGGTGGATTCGAGATTGATTATGTGTGTGTGTGTGTGTGTGTGTGTGTGTGTGTGTGTGTGTGTGTGTGTGTGTGTGTGTGTGTGATTTAGATTTGTAACGTAGCATTAAAAAAATTCAGTTATATCGCTACGATGTCTGCAGTGTGACATTTTATGATGTTTTGCACTGGGGTATCATGCCGCAGACATGTAGCATGATGTCCCAATCAGTCACATTATCCTGAGACCAGACCGTCCAGTCTAAGTACTAACTTCTTAATAATGAGCGCCAAGCGAGGCAAAAGTAAGTACCATTGTCTAATTTCTTTGGTATGACTCGGTCGGGGTTCGAATCCATGGTTAGCGTAAGATCGCTCATCATTTTATAAATAATAATGATTTAATTACGGCACCAGCAGCAGGGTGAGGACGAAGAACAATGAGTGTTCCGGTTCGATAAACGAAAACGCATAAAAATTTGTCACATAACGTCAGGAGAAAAAAAAAATGCGCTAAAGTTGTAGAGGTCTCAGTTTAATGCAACCCGTTTAGAGGCCTCAGTTTAGTGTTACTGACCTTGTAATCTAGTTTTCGTAGGAAGCTTTATTTTCGCTAAATAATGCTCCTAAACGTTGTCGGATTCATCATCTCTGCTGCTAATAAACAGGGTCACCAAAGCAGACCCCTCAACCGCGAATTAATAAATAAATCCGCTCATGTTCTCATTTACACATAAAAATTAATAATGAAATCGGCGGTAGTCATAACACAACCTATGGTCTTTACAGTATTTTTATTTTCCAGATCCATCCCTCAGCTTGCTTCATTTTGAAATACGAAAATTCAAAGTAAATGGTTTGTGTAGGACATTAATACTGATCCAGGCAAAAATCCACGCCTTTGGGCTAACTGCCCCCATCCCTGCCTAAAACTTGGGCTTTAAAAAAAAAAAAAAAAAAAAAAAAAAAAAAAAAAAAAATTTCTTAGTCCACTCGTCAGAACATGCATACAAGCAATTGTATATTGAGTGGAGTTAAAATGGTCACTTTCTGTGATTTAAAAAAAAAAATTAGTTATGGCATATAGATACGATTTGTATCCCCATTTCCAACACCTTCAGATTGTTTTTAATTTTAATTGGTATAAACGTCTTCACGCTATCATTTATTAATTTGACAATTTTGCGACCCTATGGTTTATTTGCACACACCTTTATTTGTGTTGTGGTGGGAATGCTATAGTATTCACATATCTCCTGTTTGTGCTCCCTGTCGTTTTTAAAAACGTTTTAATATATATATATATATATATATATATATATATATATATATATATATATATATATATATATATATATATATATATATATATATATTAAAATGCATAAAACGTAGTGATTTCAGTAGCTGGTTTATAATTTCTAACTTGACTGTCATCAAAGGGTCCGCTAACACTGGAATTTTTTGCGTTTCAACGCAAACGGAAGCTTGCGATGTAAACAATCAATTTCTGGTTTCTATAACAGTTTATTTTTTTAAAAAAATGTCGTCTGTGTCAAATATTTGCAATGTCTAGCTATAATATTTCTAAAACAAATTAAAAAATAAATAGGATAAACACTTGTATATATGTATTAAAAGAGATAAAAAAAATGTATGGAATTATTTGAACTTTCAAAAACTGTGAACTACGTCATATCTATTGTTTGAGTGGCATAAACTAAAGAAACTCCCGATCGATTCTAAACGAAATAAATTGACAGTATTTGGGACCCCCTGTCGATAATCAGGTTAGAAATTATAAATCAATGAATGAAATGACTGAACTTGGTACATTTTTTTTATATCATTGATGCCTTCTGTTTTTTTTTTCAATAGGTTTTGGGGGGTGGGAGTGGTTATAAAAAAAGGATGGCTTGAGAAAACTAAATCTAAGATTGTATTATTTAGGTAGTTGTGAAAATAGTAATTCTTCTACAATAAATCGATACATCTTGAATGAATGAAAGCTAATACATGTAGATACCCCCTCCCCATCTGTTGCAGTGTTAAGTCGCAAGTGCAAAAACTTCCAGGCGGTGAACAAAGTATGTATGTATGTATGTATGTATGTATGTATGTATGTATGTATGTATGTATGTATGTATGTATGTATGTTTAACTCTACGCTAGCAAAATCTTGGTTATAAAGTGCTAATTTAAAGTTAAATTCTAAAAATATAAAGGGAAACATTGCGCCCCCCCCCAACAAATCATAATTCAATCAGTCCTGATTTTGAGGGCTTTGCGATTCGAAATATATATATATATATATATATATATATATATATATATATATATATATATATATATATATATATATATATATATATATATATATATATATATATATATATATATATAAACCTCCACAAAAAAGTAAATATTTGCTCTATCCAGGGACGTATAGAAGGTGATCACTGACCCATGTTGTACTAATCTTAGTACCTTAGTCCTTTTGTGGTCACCACAACAAAACAAGTTGAGGCTACGACATCGTAGCTATAGCCCATGGGTAAGAAGAAACACACGGTCCCGAGGATATATTGCCGGTCCCCCTCCCTCCTTGTCGGCCCTGGCTCCTTCAGATAACATTTGATCTAAAGAATGCAACTTTCGTGTTTGGAGATGATATACTGTAAAGAATGGGTATTTTTCTTGAAAATTCGTGAGAATACCCAAGCCCTTTTCAGCGAGGTGACAGTAAAATTTCATATCCGGGATTAAATTATATAAATTAATATTTGCACCGGTTACAGCTCCTGCCACGATTGTCTGCTGCTGATGTAGGCATTGATAGTAGGCATATCAACTTTCGGCAAAGAAACAGAAAAAAAAAAAAGAAAGAAGGAAAAAAAAACCACTGTGAGAAAAGTGTGATCAATATTGAAATTTCATTAGTGCACTGCAGAATTTAGGAGAGTTTTCTGTTGGAGAAACTTGTAATTTTTAGGAGAGATTGTGTGTGTGTGTGTGTGTGTGTGTGTGTGTGTGTGTGTGTGTGTGTGTGTGTGTTTAAAGTGGACTTAAACTTATAACTGTCGCCATGATGTGTTGATATTATGCATGCGACCATGTTAAATTTAATTCTTATCAACAAATTAAAGCGTCTGTTGAAACTAAATATCATCATGAATAATGTGCAAATAATTTTTAAAGCTTATAAATAATATAAAGATGATTTATTTTTGATGTTTACCACAAATATGCAACTGATATAGAAGATCACTTACTATATATATATATATATATATATATATATATATATATATATATATATATATATATATATATATATATATATATATATATATATATAAAGAATTATAAATATATACCAGACAGAACAAACATTGCTATCCCAGGATTCTGTAGTAGAATATTGATAATAGTGGGCAGAAATAATAGTTTAATACAATCAATACTATCATACAGGTTAGAGAAATCAAATTCGTACTCTACCGAGTTTTAAACCCAAGTCTGCGAGTAATCGGCACCCATCGCCTTGCCTGCACGCACCAGCCCATATACCGTCACGACTAAGCAGGCATCACCAAAATGTGATGGCACTGAGTCCGTGTTATACAAGCCTGTGGTAGCAGGCACACTCGCATGACGACCTAGTAAATAATTTTCATATATATATATATATATATATATATATATATATATATATATGCACAGTGGTTCCAGATTCCTATGAAAGAAATCAAGGTATATAGGATTTTTGTATTAAAAAGAATTATAAATATATACCAGACAGAACAGACAGTGCTATCCCTGGATTCTGTAGTAGAATCTTGATAATAAATCTTGATATTCGCTTCTAGACAAATATAATTTCCACCCTTCTTTTTATAAGGACAAGAATTTTCAAAAAACTAACCTGATTATTTACACATGTATGTTTACCTAAGAAATATTGAATATATAACAAGGTGCATGGAGGATTTAATAATAATAATAATAATAATAATAATAATAATAATAATAATAATAATAATAATAATAATAATAATACAAAGGCGTTATATAGGATAATTTATGTGTGATGGGTTGATTGTTAATAATCATATAGATTCAATCTGAGAAACACTGAAACACATGCATATACATGTCTGTTGATTTAGACACTCAAGTTGGTGCATCCATAATGGTTTTTTTTTTCTCGCTGGAAATTGAGATTGTAAATTTGCACATATAGTTTCTGATTTCATTGCACTGAAGGGCACTTCAGGGGAGCACATTTTCAGAGGCAGCTTGCAGCAAGCTTGCGACAAGCTAGGTGAGCTTGCGCAAGCTAGTAATGGTGCTTGCACAAGCTTGCAAGAGAAATATTTCAAAGTCTGCAAGCTTGCACAAGCTTGCAAAAGGAATTTTTCAAAGTCTGCAAGCTTGCAAAATCTAAACTACTTGATGTAAGTTTGCACATCCTTGCAATAATCAATTGTGAAATTTCAGGGCAGTTCTGCATGAGATCAGTACTTCTTGAAATGTTGAATATATGTTGTGACTAGATCAAATACTCTGTATAGGAAACTACACTATCAAATTAAAAGATGTTACTTGCAATCTAGTTTTTATTTATATCGTCTTTTCAGTATTGCAAAATGCTAAGAACTTGTATTACTTGTGCTTACCTGGTACATAAATAAAATCTATTATTCCAACATTTCTCTATGGTTAAATTAACTATGAACATTATTAATATATGTCAAAATAAACTGAATTATTTCTTGAGCATGGCAAAATATGAAATAGTAATTTTTCTACAATTATCTTTTTCTCCTTTTCAATTTTTACAAATACAGTATTGTACATGTTAGAGAATAAAATGTGCCTTTTGGCATAAAGGAAATTTTTCAAGTGATGAACATTCAATTAGCTATGCAGTAATTTTGTGATGTAATGGAAGAGTGGGTAAAAATTCCATCTAGTAAAATCCTGGAAAACATGAAGACATAGTGCTGATTGCAAAGTTAATTGCAGACTTACTTGATACAGCAAGATATTTGATAACAAGTACTTGTAAATATATTTACCAATAATGTATGCACCATCAAATATAGTTTCAGTAAATCTTGTAATATTAACTTCTGGCATTATGTTTATGAATGAACTGTCATATATTTGCTTCAATGACAATCTGCTGCCAGAAGAAAAAAAAATAATTGTCAGTTATTGAATTACTAAATAAAATTTACAACTATATAGTTTTTGTTTTTCTTTGAGAGAGAGGTACATCCAATTCTGCCAGCATTCTATAAATAAATGAGCTTTGTGAATTTTGCTTGTTTGAAAAGAAATCAAATAAAAGCATGCAAGGTGAAGTGTGGCTTGCTGCGACAGAGACTTAATTTGGTTTCGAGTCATAAAAAGCGGTTATGTCCCCCTGTTTACATTTTTTTTTTAGTAGACTGGTTTACGAACTGTAAATATACAAGTAACATATTTAAGTCAAAAGAACATAATACAACCATTGTAGCATCCCATTTATGCAGGCGCAATTTTCAAGGTTGATCCTTAACAATTTACCTATTTAATTTGGTAAATTTCATTGCCTGCTGAACTATTATACGTGCAGTAACCGATCCTACAATCAGAGAGATCATCTGAAATCACGGAGTTACAATATCGGTAAGTAAATTCAAAATTGTGTCGTACTTTGCCAGTTTTTCGTGACTTAAGTTTGGCGGTAGCGTTTTTCACTTTTATAATTTAAATATGTTTAAATATGACTTTGTAATGTTGGTTCACCCAATGATTGAGATGGCAATGCTGCAGATAATTATCATTTATTGCTACACTTGCCAAATCGATGAAGTGCTATCAGTTATCAACAATAGGGTTACAGGATTAAATGCACACTTAGGAATCTCATTTCCGTTATTCTTAGGGTATATTTCCTCGCATATCAAATCAACAATTGTTCAGAGGTTGTTATATTTAATTCTTTTCATCCTCAAAGAAGATGGCTGTTATTTTATTTCAAAATGTCTTAAGGTACGTAATCAGTTTCATCCGATTTTTGTTGTTCAAAACTCACAAGTGCTATTCATCTGACATGTGCCATTGGCCTTTCAAAGTGAATAGTAAAACTAGAATTTTATGCTCATTAAAAGATGATCTTGAAAAACACTGACGATTCCTTGACTTGTTAAGTGATTTTGGAATAATGAATAAAATTGAAATGCTTTTGCTGCAGCAGATACTGCACCCAAGAAATACACATGGGAGGAAAACATTATGGTATTTTGTTCATGTTAGCTAAAAGTTTCAGTCAGTCAATGCACACCACTTTTTTTTGTCAAGTTCATTTTGGTTAATTGGCCTTGATAAGGTGCGACTTTCTCAAATTATTTTCAAATTTAGACTTTTGCTAGAAGCATTATAAAATATAGCATTACTCATAACATTGCACAAACGCGTTTAAACTCATTTAACCTGTTTGAAATTTTATATTCATTTTTTTCTTTGCTTTTGAGGAACCCTCTTTAATCTAATTTTTTTCGACAAATTGGAATAGATCTGATCAATGCCTTATGCATGACAAGAAAATGTAATGCTTTTTCCAACCATAGAAGAAAACAATTGTTAAAATCATTAATTTTCTGTTTTTTTTTTTCAGAGCACTGGAGTGAAAAAATTTCGTTTTTGGTTGAAAATATAGACTGTTTTGTGACTCCACCACAACTTTCCCAAGCCCTTCATATCGAGACTCAACCAAGGAAACTAGTAATTTCTCTACAAGACACTCTGTTCACTAAGGAACAGTTGGCCAAATCAAATGCGACAGGGACTCGAACAGCCCACAATTCATCAGTGAAAACAAGTGCCTTGCCAAATTTGGCAATACAAGCAAAAAAGGGATTTGTTCTGAAACAGTTCAAGAAAGACAATGGTGAACCCTGTCTTTCTGAGGCAATTTTAACGATGTCATAAACAGTAAATGTGCCACAGCCAGAAGAAGTATAAAACAATAAATGAATTTGTGGATCTGAAGAATTTCTTCACATCTAGCTATAGTTTTGTCAATTTCTAAAACAACACTTACTGTTTCACATTGTTATATTTTTTAACTGAATATTATTAAATTATTTGATGGCTACTCATTCATTATGAAAGTGATTTTGTTCCGATTACTTTATGGCATATATTAACATTTTACTTTTAATTCAGAAAGCTTGCGCAAGCTTGCAACTGGCAAGCTTGCACAAGCTAGCCGTGGTTTCAAATCTAAGCTTGCTGCAAGCTTACAAAACTAGCTTGCAGCAAGCTTGCTGCAACCTTAAAAATAAGCTTGTGATTTTGGTATATATGGGCACTTGTTGAACAGGTCTATAGTCATTGATGTTTAATATTTGCCCTTCAGCTTTTGGCCATTTGTTTTTCCTTGGTTTTGGCCAACAGAATCCATCAGTTTCTTCAACTTGTATGCTCTCACTGTTGATAGAACATAATTGGCATTTTTTATTTTTGTATGGAGCTGGGTATTAAGAAATTCTTGAATACCAGATTATAGCCAGCTTTCTCATGGGTATGTCTGTATATGGAAAGTTAGAAAGCTTTGAATTTGCTTCTTACTATGGACCCTTGTTCTTTTTTTCATATACAATATAAGAATTTCATAAGTTTTTGATGAATAAAGAGTATTTATTATTATTATTATTATTATTATTATTATTATTATTATTATTATTATTATTATTATTATTATTATACATTTATCAAGTATACATTAATAGCACTTATATTTTCAAACCATTCTGCTTTTGTAATGTCAAGATTACTTAGTCATTGTAAATAACTTTATCAAGCTATAATTATATTTTTGTTTTCAGATGGAATAGTTTTTGTCTATTTAATTTCTCAGCATCATGTTTATGGCAAAATAATTTGATTACAAGGTGAAATACAATGTACATAAGAAACTTATGACAGACAGAATCCATTCAGAAATACATTTGGCAAGTGCTGGCCTGCTAGGATCATCTTTGACAAGGCTTTGGGATAAATTACTAATTTTCTCCATTTAAAATGTATTGAAACTTAATTTCAGATATATTTAAAAAATGCCTGATTTATTTTGCTTATCCTCAAAATGTCACATGACTTAAAACATTATAACAGATTAATCTAAATGGCATATGTAAAATACACACATCTGAATCAACATTAGGTTATGATAAACATGAGAATTTGTCACAATAATAAATCACAGAAATTAAACAGTTTTGATTGAATATACAGCTGCTATCATTAAATAATGTATTTAGAAAGAATTGATTATTGTTTAATAACTTTTAAAAAAAAATAAGAAAAGAATCTAATAATGATAATAATAATAATAATAATAATAATAATAATAATAATAATAATAATAATAATAATAAAAAAATAATAATAATTCACTACAATAATTAGTGAACAGATAAAATAATAGATATGGTTTTAATAACATATACAGTAGTAGTATACAATAGTGTGTGTATGTGTATGTTATTTCTTCACTTTGTTTTAAAGAGGCATGTTCAACTGATATGTTGATGGTATTGAATAATTTGCAGAAACAATCATATTTTTAAATTATGCTGTCAAAATAACTGTAAACAAATTATCAGTGAACATTTCTAAAAAATTACATATTAAACAGTTTAAGTAACAAAATATATTATGATGATAATAACCATAAGAAAATAAGTTCTAAACTTGCTTCCTTTATACAGCATTGAAAATAAATACATGCATCTGTATTTGTGATTTACTTTTCTTCAGTTCCTGCATACCACTGTGTAGTTAAATTCTTCTCCAACTAATGTGTGACACAATACATACATAATTCAACTCTAAATCTCCCCATTTGTTGATGTTCACTGTCAGACATAAACTGTCGTTTGCTATGAAGTCAGATCTTTGCATAGTGCACATTTATGAGTCAGCTGAATCTGCATGCATCACAGGGATATCTAGAACCATGTTTCTTATTGAAACTTACCTCCATGTTATATTAAACTCAGTAAGTACTATAAAAAATAGTGAACATCTGCAACATTCAAGATAGCTTGTGAACTGAGAAAGAATGTGGTATTGTTTTTAAGTTTGCTTTAGTATCTACGTGTAAATGTTTGAACCAATTCTTGAATTATCGATGAATTATTGTAGTAGACTTTTCATGAACCATTTATAAAATAAACATCTCATCAGCAGTAAATGAACACCAAATAGCAGAATTTTCAAGACTGATGTTCAGTACTTGTTTTAGAACATTAGTTGTTAAACAGTTGATGAACATTTCAACATGAAATGTTCATAAATGGTTCAAGAACTAATATTGTGAAACAATTCATAAATTTATGTGTTTAAAAAATTTGGCCATTTAATATTCATTAACAATTCCAGAAATGTTCATGTGCATTTTATGAATAATTATATAACTGTTCTAGAACAATTAATGAAATAATTCGAGAAAAAAAATGTAAAAAAATGATTATTATAAAAAAGTGATTATTATAATTGTATTGAAGGTGTAAATTTTTTCTTTCTTCAGTTTATAACAAGCAAATGGACTATACTCCTCTGTAATTTATTAACCTTCTTTTAGGGAAGTAAAATCAAAATAAACTGGTTTGCCACTCATGTAATTACTCCTAAAGAATCGAATGTACATGACATGAGTTTAAATATTAAATATTTTCTTAATGTTCTTCATAAAAGAGAAATTTTGTTGCTTCAAATTTAAACAATTTATAACTCCCATGGTCACAAAAGATTTAAAAATAACTGCTGCATAAAAGAACCCAATAACTTCCAGGAAAGGGTGATGTTTATACCATAATTTCTTTTGAAACAGCCTCATTGAAACAGTTAGACCTCTAGCACAAAAGACCAGTGTATGATTACTGTGGTGCTATTTTGAATGATACTTTTTTGTACAAATGAAGTGAAAGAACAGTAACTTGAGAGCGCGATGATTTCACTTCTACAAAAGTTTGTTACTAACCAAAACCACAAGCCTGCATTAGCCATGAATGAGTCTATAGTTAGACCTATTTTAAGATAAATGGTTTAAAATAGTTTAGCATCAGTTCTCAGGATGGAAGCATGGTAAGGTTTCCATTGAAATTTTGCTGTTACTAATCTCCATTTCTGTATGCACAGCACGGCTTGTTGTGTTACTTTGTATTGATCAATTCCTTCCATTGTAATAGTAAAACAACAAGCACTTTTTCCAACCTTGTACAAAAAATTTCATATTTTTTAATATTCTGCAGTGAGATTGATATCTGTTGTCAGAATATTTTGATTTTTAATTGACCAGTTGCATCATCAACCTTCATTTGGAATGATTTTGGTTATTTCTGTGATGTAAAGTATATTTGTAGGATTGAAACACAAGGAACAAAACTTTATTTCCTTAAAAGACTGAATCAATTTAAATTTTATAAGAATTGAAAAATGGAAAATATGGAGAAAAAAACAAAGGGACTAGTTTTGGGTAATTTTAGGCTTTTTTTTGTATTTTGTGTTGCTAACTTGTTAGAATGGTTGAGCACTAATGCAAAGTAGAAGCAAAATCCCAATTGTTAGATCAGACTGATATAAATTTTTACTGGCCATCAATATGGTAGTATTATCATAGAAAAGCAGGGTCCCTTTACTTGTATACAATGCATCCATTATGACAGTGATGTGTATTTGTGATTTGCTCCAGAAAATTTAAAATTAGACATTTCCTCTCATATAGCTTTTTTCTGTTCTAAAACTAAAAATTTCCAAAATGTAAAAACTTTATGTGATGTATATAACATTTTGTTTTCTGCACAAATTTATAGGCTGTACAACAGAGTTAAACTGACTTTCATCAGACTACATGTATTATGATTTTTATGGAACAGGTTATCACAGATTCATTTTTCTAAAGACATCTGCATAAGTAGACTATATTTGGGTTTCGGTATATTATATTTTACGGGGATCTCAACATAAATTTTTGATGAGGAGTCTTGGATTCATCACTCATGGAATTCAGGAGTCCACAGCCTGTATTTGAGAGTCACTGCCATAAAGTAGTAAGTCCCTAAAATAATGAAAAGCACATGCTCAATATTTTAATAACATTAGGATTGTATTCTTAGCTATTTATGCTACAAAGAATTTTTTTTTGGTAAATAGAATATTAAGTTTAAACACTATACATGTAAATTTATGTTTTTTAACCCTTGCAACAATATTGAAAAAACAAACAAAAATTGTCAGCAGTTTGTTTCAGTTCCAAGAATGATCACTGGGAATGTTGTGTACATATCTGTACATGTAAAATAAGATCTCCATTTTTACCATAGAAACATGAGTCAACACTGGCATCACCCTGTATCATATATATATATATATATATATATATATATATATATATATATATATATATATATATATATATATCACTATAGTGTAGCACTGTCATGCTGCTGACATGTAGCATAATATTCCACCAAGTCACATTATCCTGACACCAGGCCGATCAGTCCTAATGTTAACCTCTTAATGCTGAGCACATATTGAGGTAGCTGTTGGTGCCATTTTTATGTCTTTGATATGACTTGGCTATGGTTCAAACCAGCTTCCACATCTGACACAGATGCTCTAACCACTAGGCCACTGTAGCATGGATAGGTTTGTTTTCATAGATATGGTTTATTATGGAGTAGCATATAACAAACTATATGGTTGGGGTGGGGTGCTCCCAATATTTTATTTAAACTATTATAGAAGTCCCACCAGGCTCTATTTTGTTGGAAGTTAAATTACATGTATATGAAAGATAGATGTAAAGCTCCAAGCCCCCAGTCAGCAATGCCAATGGTTTAATGGTTAAATATGCAAAAGAAAATGTTGAAATTCAATGTATAACAATTTAATAACAGTTCAGTAATCAAGTTACTAAAATTGCCAGTTACACTCCTTCCGCTCACACTTTAATAAGCCTATTGTATTACTTGATTAGCAGTGTAAGATTGATTTCCATCTGTCCTTGTATTTCTACATATGTTATATTCTTTCACTCTCTTATTTCAACCATTTCCTTTCCTTTTCCTCCCTGACCTTTCTCCAAGTTCCTTCTTCTCCTCCTCTTTGACTTTCTCTAGACTCCTCCAATTTTTCCACTATGACTACACTTCTATCGACTTTTACTGTCTCGCCTACAGTTTCAATTCCATCTCCAACTCTTGAAGACTTGTGACCCAATGGAATCAAAAGTTCTCTGTCCCCTAAAATGTTCCCTTTTCAAAGCTTTGTATTTCCTTAAATCTACCTCTAAGTTCTGCAGCCATATTAAGAATTGCTTCTTTCTTGGAGTAAACCCTGTTGATATGCAATCCTTCCAGGTGAATACTAAAGTACTCTTATGATTTAGGAAGGTATCATTTGGGTCTGAATTATAATCTTGTGCTCAATCTCAATTTTTATTGGATATTGGTATTGATTGACTAAATCAAACTTAGCAGACAATGCCCATCTTGCTGTCTATCAATGTGGGAATGGATAAGAATATGCCCCTTTCACCCCATGGACTTTCCTTTTGATCCTTGAACTAACCTTTAACATATAGGTTTGATAATGGCAAGCCTTTTTTAAGTGATGTGACCTGTTGCCTTTGCAGACTCAAGTTTCTGGTCTCTGGCTGGTCATGGTAACCTTACATAAGAGTTCAACACTAACCCCATGGCAATCTTTAGAGATCAAACACAAGGTAGCTGTAATATTTCCAAGAAAGGTAGATTATAGTTTATACATAATTTGAGCTGGGTGCTTAGCAAATGTGACACCTCTGCCATGCTTGAGAATAAAGTTGGGATCTTATTCCACCAAAATTGCTCCAAATGCAAATGTGCATTACTACACGCAGTAAAAGAAACAAACTCATAATGATGCTACATGCTGACAATGGATGCAAATAAAAACACAAGATACAATTATCTACTGAGCAATCTATGCTGTTTTAACACTCCTGCTTATGAAATCAGCACCTATGTTCTCAGTTCCTTGCATGTATCTGATCTGCATCTGGTGCTTCTGTAAGAACAGTGACCATCATATCAAGTGTCCATTCAACAATTTTGCCAGTGTGAAATATGCAAGGGATTAGTGGTCAGTCCCCAATATGAACTTCCGCCCCTATAAGTACCACTCAAACATTGATATCCTGAACACAATTCTGAGGCATTCCCTCTCCGGTACAGAATAGTTTTTCTCAGTAGCAGACAGTTTCCAACTGCTGTATGTGATGGGAAAAGGCATCCCCTCATGTTCTTGCAGTGGACCTACTATTTCTAGGCTCATGTTACATGTGTCAGTGCGGAGAATGAAGACTTTGGACATATCTGGTAGATGGACAACAGCATCAGATATCATCCTATTCCTACAGAAAAGTATGCTCACGCATCCATTCAAATAACTTTACTTGATGCCAGTTCCCTGGTAAAGTTAAACAATGGCTTCACAGTCACACTGAAATTGGCCACAATCCCAGGAATGACATCACCTCAGTTTTCATGTTGCAGCTCTAGCTTCGACTTCACTGGGGACAGCAAGCCTTGACTTTGCATGTGTCCTAAATAGTCTAATGTCAGAACCCTATTTGATATTTGAAGGGTGATTCGTCAATCCCACTTGATGTAGCTGTTCCAAAACGTCAGCTAGCATAGTGAGATGCTCACCCCTCATCTCTCTGGTTAGCAAAAGATCATCCATAAGGTTGTGAAGGGTTCCAATGACCTCATCATTCTCTAGTAAAGATGCTGATTGCATTCTAGACTCCAAACAGCATGACTAACCATAGTAAGGTCCTGTTGGGAGTTGCAAAAGTGAGCTTAGCCCTATCCTCCTGCCTTAAAGAAATTAGGCAATAGTTAGCAGTAAAATTGTGGCATAAATTTATTTTATCAACAGAATAAATTTAATAAATATTTAATATTATTGTTTTAGAATTAAATGACATATATATCCACATGAAAACAAGCAACATAACACAGCATTTTTGCATGTGCATGTGTGCTGAACCATCTTTGAGTAATTATTTAACAATGCAGAAAATCAAACAACTTCATTAGAAAAAACATTGTATTGACATTTACTCCTAACAAAATCATAAAGTGAATATTATACTATTAAACAGCCTCTCCCAAAGTCTGGATGGCTTCCCCATAACTATTTCATAGGTCACTTGGTAACTCAAATTCACTTATGTTGAGTAATCTGATAATTGTCATTGGAGACCATCCCAGCAGTTTTTGGCACAAAGCCCCTTGTCTATTCCAATTGATTCTTTCCCACTGAGGATTTTTGTACATGTGCATTTGTAATGGTAGCCAAGTGAGTCCATAATAGAAGCTATTCACAGGTTGAGACTGCAGCAGTTCTGTGAGCTTACAGACTGATCAATATACACAGGTAAAGATTTTCTGCCTGTAAATATAATACCTGTTTTGTGTTGCTAGTATCCCAATTCCATATCTGTCTGCAGTCATTAGCATTTTCCACCTCAGTCAACACATCTCAAACTCCACTGTGCTAGTCATTTTGTCTTCAATAACCACCTAGTTAAGCTTGGTAATTGTGTTGAGACTCCTTTGGCCAGCCTTGAGAATTTATGAATAAGCACATATGCATGAATAATAAATAATAAATAATGAATTTATTGTTCTGATGCCTCTAGCCATACTATTGATTTGGATCTGACAACAGTTCCAGTTGGCATGCCTATGATAGTTGATGTAGTCACAGGTACTGCCACACCAAGGCAAACCATTGTCACTATATATATCAAATTCACAAACAGCATCCACAATAAAACATGCACATATATTTTGAAAATAAAATAACTTTCCTGGTGATTCCATGTTTTGCTGATTTTTCATTTTGTTTTATTTTATCAGTTTCGTAACTATGAGGGCCCATCATAGTTCATCTGTTAATATTGTCATTGTGGAGATTCATTGCTTAACAGGCTGGTTTTTCTTCATCTGCAATGTGTAATACTTTCAATCAGGCATTTATCATCACTGGTTCAACTGTTACACATTCATAGAAAACATCTTCATGGTGAATATTTAAGTCACAGGGCAATTGTGCATTCTTGGGGCATGACATCATTTTATAGAATGATATCGATTATGTCATTATTTTGTGCATTTATTAAATTTCAGTCAAGAACTTTCTATTCTTAGTTGAGATAGTATTGGTTTAAGATAATCACTGTGGAATTGTAACCATGGTGGATTAAGCTGTGAATTTTACTTTATTGTTGTAGAAACAGTCTTTGGGTGATTTCATACCTGACAGTGATGTATCTTTTTGCCAGTCTTTCTCACATACTAATGCTGTGGCACATCAGTTAGGTGGTTCCAATAGTTGATTTATATTGTGCCCTTGGTTAGATTATATTTGAGCTTGTATGATGGTGACACTTCTCTAAACAGATATTTGTCAAAAAGTGGAACAAAATAAATTGGTCACTTGCTATTTTGTTTTTCCACCTATGCTATCCAACAACAGCATCTTGTTAGAGAATCACAGCAAGACATCTATAACCACTGGCAGGGAAATCAGTACCATGTGCATGAAGTGCATGTCAGCCACAGACTGCTTAACCATGTCCAGGTGTTCCAGCAAAAAGTAATAAATTGGATACAAAATGAATAAAGTCCTATTGAAAAATCTGAAAGATTGCCATTGTTTTGTTCTTGGCCCATGTATGACCACAGCAATTGCACATGCAACTTGATTGTGAAGTCAAGCAAATATTTCATTTCTGTCCTGTCCACATACTTGATCTGCAGTTTTAAACACTATAAATACATGTTGTTGTGTACTGATGCCTTGTTGGGTAATTTTTTTGTTATGATAACTGCTGAACTGACACTGCCTTCTTACAAATCAGTGGTGAGTGTGAGAAATGATAAAGGGTAAAGTGCCTTCAGACCCCATAAATAGCAACAAATGCATTTCTGCAGCCATGAAAAAGTTTATCACAGACATCAACATCATCAATTTTGATGCCACAACTTACCTATCATCACCATTGGTGTTGTCCTTCCATTATAACATAATGGTGTATTAGGCTCAGAAAATAGCCTTGCAGGCATCTCTACAAACAGATATATGAATAGGAGGAATCATGTGTGAAAATGATAATTTTGTTGATATAGTCCTCAACACTGATAAAATTCATTGTTGTAATTGGGATTATGAAACATTAAATCTTTTATACCTGCTGGGACATCAGATTTGCATGGTCTGAAGGCTGCTGTATTAGAAATGATACATTAATGTACATGCTAATTTATATCCCTGTGAAATAATAGATGGGCAAGCAGACCATGTGTAGTTGTGACTGTATTTGGCAAGTTCAATAATTGTCATGGTAATACTGAAATTGCTCCAGATCAAGTATGCGTGTGTGCTGCTGAGTAATGCCATAATTCCATTGTTGACAGATTCCCTCCTTACTACCAACAGCATAATTGGTCAAGGTGTCTCATCATCTACAAGTTATGCATCATTTTTTCAAAAGGCCTTATACAGAAGATAATACAGAGATTTCTTATATGCACTTTTAATGATATTAGTACTTGAATGAATAGTTCTAGCACAATATATTATCAATTTTGCATAATATCATTGGTGAGATTGCTTTGCCGCTATTGTTCCATTACCATATTTGTAATTATTGAACTGGTTGTGTGCTGGTTACCAGTTTCATGTATGATTTACTGACTGGTGTGGGGATTGTTGCCATTGATGGTAGTGTAACTTTTTTGTGGAAGTCCAACCACCTTTTGCTCATCCTTTGATAATGCCAAGTCACTGAATTTTTGTCATAGTCAGTCTTGGATCGATTTGACCACCAGCAGTCCCTGATTTTTCAACTGATCTGCAGCAGCACTTTTGATACTGTCAACTAATTGTTTTGCAGTTTGTTTAGCAATTGGATACCCAGTTAACATATCTTAATAACTAAGACCATTTTCATAAAGTATCATGTAAATGGATTTTCTAATGTTGACAATATGCACAGGTACCAAACATATACATGGGCATGGGAGTATAACTCGGGGGATCATTTGGGGAGAATCCAAACAATATGAAACTCTGTGACATCATATTTGATGAACTAGAATGGTAAATGCTACTTATGGCATAACATGTAAATCAACTTTCATTGTGGTGGCAATCCTGACAATGGTAAAATATCTTATCCCATGCATGAGATTTGTCTCTATGAAAGAATCTCATTAATATCTTCAAGCCTGCTGAGATCTGTTCTCAATGACAACTTTCCGATGCCAATCACATTCTGTGGAGATTATATTGAGATGACAAAACTGAGTGTTAGCTCATGTTTTATGTGTGTGTTTGATGGTCTCTAATATTTTCAATCAGATCTAGGCATCGATTGTGTTTGTGCCATAATATTGCAGGTTGTGACAAAATCAGAGGAGAACAAAATGTATTCATGGGAAGCTAGTTTCCTTTTCCTGCAAGTTTTCTGGTTTCGGATAGATTTTTATATCTTTGTACATGTTACATGATCTCTTGCCTTGTTCAGGGTCCCTGGTGATAAATTCATTATAAATTTGTTGAAAAGATCTCATTTTGAATTTGTGGCTTTTGTTTTCTTAGTAAACTCCTTAAATACCAGTTTAGACCATTATATCTATATTTGTACCATATACCTTCACTGGTACTTTCAAATGAGCATCTTTCTAGTTTGGGGGTTTGTAAAGAGCAGCATGCATGGGATTATCAAGGATCCACTGATAATATGGTTTGTTCAAGAGTTGAGGCATTGTTTCCATCATGAATTTCTATCTGTTTGATTTTAGCTGTGGATGATTAATAATTGCCTCAGTGACTCATCAAATACATTGATGCCTTTTATGACCACAGCAACTTTTTCCACACATTTTCTCCATGTCACCTCAAAGCTTTTGTGGAGTCTCAATGGCACCTGACATGCACTCAGTAGATTTTGCTGTTGTTGCATTCTTGATATCTTTGATGAACTTGGCTGTCCTAATCATAGCATGAGTTTCTTCTTTTGCTTTCATCTTCTCAGCAGTGGTTTTTGCAATTTTCTTCACCTGTTCCATGGTTTCCATGATCTTTGCTAAAATGGCATTTGTTGGTTTGAATGGTGGTGCAGATGTTTGTTCAGAATCTGCTGTAAGGTCATACTGTATGAATTGTTGCTTTTGTAACATATCTTTGACACATAGATGAGCATTTATAGAATTGTGGAGAAGTTTCAGGTGTTCGTGAGCAACTTTGTGGCATTGATTAGCAGCATCTGCTGTAGCATTACTGGCATATTTCATAATTAGGTATATTTATCATAGTTGTTAAATTGATTTGAGGAAACTATAAAGCTGTCTGACCTCTGAACATAGTTTGAAACTCATTTCAAGAAGCATTGGCAGCACACAAAGTCATGTATCATTCAATTCCATCAAATATCAACTTGTTGCAATTGTCCCTGATCACTTTAGGTTCTTGTGCAAACAACAAGATTATTGTGCTTCAGATCAAGGTTGTTAATATCAGGAACTGCATTGATTGTGGAAATGAACTTGTTGATGGGCAGTGAAGATGCAAGTGCTTCTGTGAATCATTGAGTGCACCATGACATGGCTGATCATCTGCGAAAGGCTCAGTTAAATACAGCTGATCCTATATTAACTGTCTCATGATCAGATTCAACAACAGTTGATTTTTCCTAGATCTTTCTGAGCCAATGATCAGCAAGTTCGGAAACATGTCACTATGCCTTGATGGTTGATGCTTTGCATGTGCAGAGGGGTCAGTGGCTGTGATATTTTGTGATGTCATAAAAAGTCATTTGTTGTATAACTCAACCATACCTTCATACTGTTCGCAGTGCTGCACATAAATACATATGGCAAATCAGACTTTACTTTGGATGCATTATAACCAAGCTGCAGTCACTGGAACTTATATCCAGAGAAATGAAAAGAAATATACATTTTTTAAAAAAAAGACACTGGCAGTGATATAGCCAACACACTAACAAAGCTACAAAATGTATCATGGAGTAAATATCTTGGCTCAAAGCATATCCGTGGATACAATTATTGAGGGTCAGGAATATGGTTAGATATATCATTGTATGATAATTGACCAAAGCCAGGAGAAGAACCTGTAAATTGCACTGATGCTGCATATTTCAGACATGATTTCACATATAAAACATCACATGATACATGCATATCAAAAAGTTTATGTGGATCTCATTATGACTTAAATGCAATCACAGAACCAGCTTTCAAAGAAATCATCACCAGATTATCAAATGAGACATGAAACATAATATTGAACTCAGTTGACAAAGTCCACTCATTGGAGGAATAACTATTAAACATTCCACACTACTATTAGAAGGCTAAAGCAGCCATTGAAAAGTTGGCAAGCATGGCAATAGGTGCCTTAAAGGGGTCAATCAAGAGTGGCTTATCAAACAAGTGTTACAGCATATATACATGCTTGAAACAAAACAATTTCCCAAAAGTGGTTTGATGTGTTGGCCTCTAGCAAATTTCACCTGGCTGATCTTTTGTTTTCCCTGCATAATTGGGTACACAGACATACATACAGATATACATTAACTATTATTGATGTTGCCAGTAGGTGGGATGAATTTGAACTGTTAATGTTGAAGGATTCTGCAAGTGTTGCAGGTGCATTCAAACCTATCAATGCATTTTCACTGCTAATTATGACCACAACTCTGCAGGTGGATAAAGGTAAAGAATTTTTGAGAGCAATTTCTATGCTGTTAAAGAAGCATCTTGTATTTTTTGTCATGGATGTGTTGGCATACATTGTGATCAGGTCATTGTGGAACGATTATACTACACACTTGTGAAGGAGTTTTTTGGGCACCAGTACACATGAAACATGAAGGATGGTCTTGATTGCAGATTGGTCTCATGAGCAGGTGACATGGCTTTGCTCAGTCATAGCATCATTGATGTCAGATGTGGGATGATGTGTGGTATCCAACTCCTTATAATGTTATCTAGGAGATGATCAACAAAGGTTTTTTTGCCCAGTTAGAAATAGATTTACAAAATTGATGCAAAATTCAGTTAGTCATTCTGCTATACTGATAAAACAAATTTCATTATATTTTTGAGCAACTGATTGAACTCAAATTGCCAGGATGTCAGCATCAACTAGTTGCTTCAGGTCTTGTCCAAATCACTGTTGGTGATAAATTTGCATTGCTGTAATTTTTCCTTTTCTCTCTAAAGATTTCATGCATGTTATGAATAGTGAAAAGTAAAAGTAAATATGTGAAATCTTGTCTGTAATATGCAGCATCAGTACAATTTACAGGTTCTTCTCCTGGCTTTGGTCAGTTATCATACAATTTTCTCCCTCTAGCCTCTTTGGGTTGTCAACTGTCTTGGTTGTAGACTGCACTAATTTATGCAATGCAGTACAGGTATGAAGCTATTTTTTTCTTTCAAATAAAATTTATAATAACCTAAATATGTGTCTAGTTGTTTCTTCTCAGGAGATCAAACAATATTCCCACTCTCACTATGACAGTTATCTTCTATCATCATTCAACAGAATTAAACTATGGTCAATTCCCAAGCTGATACAGGTACCAAATCCTATTTAGGTAAATTTATGTCTTTTCTAGCAGCTACTTGCATACCTAACCTGAACTATGACATAATTAGACTCCTTTGATAATGTAATGCACCTCTGTGGGCTGTAAACCACTAACTGAACAATGCCTGTTGACACACCTTCCTAATCCTAACTCTTGGTTGAAAAGAATTCACAACTTAATAAAGCAAATGATTTTATGGACTTCAGTCCTTGCCCTAGTTACAGTTCTTTGCTAATTTGTGATTTATGGACATACTTTTCCTGACATAGAAAAATCAATAATAAGCATACATGATACAAATTATTTAAAGCAATTTACTTTTCACTATTCATAACATGCATGAAATCTTTAGGATACATGATTCCTGTAACATTAACATCAATGAAATATCTTATGACATCATAGAATGCATTATATAACATTCAAGACAAATGCATCCATTTTTCTGAACTTGAGGAAACTTGAAGCATGAATTTGAATGAATAAATTCAAAAAATAATTGCAAACTTATATCTATGCATATTTGATGCAGTAGAGACGATGCCTTTGTGCCTTTTCAAGCCCTCACTTGCTTATCAGAAAATTACTGTTTTCTCTTCTCTGGTTCTGGGTCTTTCAAATGTCCAGATCCCCTTTTCTTGGATGCTTTATTTAATGAGAGAAATTACTTCTCAATTTTCCTCAAAGTTCCTCAGACTTCCCCCCTTGGCAGAAAAATTAAGACTGCCTAAAACTTTGTTGTATGATACTTAAACTATGGAATCTCTTTGTGGAACAGATCCTTCATTTAGCTTAGCTAATCAGGATTACTTTCTATAACTGCAAGAAATTGTATCACTCCCATCAAAGTCGGCATAATCCTCTTTAGATTGATAACTATTTTGGAAAATATCATTTTATGACACCAGTTCCAAATGGCCCAAGATTTACAATTTAATATTTTTGTTTGGCTTGATTCAGCTCTGAGTTTTTCTGCTATTTGACTATACATTCACATTGGCCAAATGCATCTGTCTGATTATTATTGAAAGGAATCAAATTAAAATTCAATTTATGCCCCAAACAGAACATATGCGGTCCCAAGCAACCAGCAATTTATTGCAAGCTATCCCATACATCAGTCTTGAGTTTGCATCATTCACTTTTTATTATGACTTTATTTAAAGAGGGTAACTCAATTAGCTAAGAACTAATCTACCTAGAGGCCCTCATTCAAAGGAATTTACTTATTTTTGCTGCATCTCTGAAGCCACTGTATATACTAAGTTTGAAAAAGGAAAAAGAGTGGGCATTTCTAATCTTAACTGGAATACTATTCCAGAGCAAAGTTCCAGAGTATTGAAAACTTTTTTAAAATAATTCCTTATTTGGTTTGAGAATTTTGTAATGTTTGGTAGACATTAATCACGTGTAGAGTATTTCCGGGTAGCCTATACTTGAATAGTGATTATAAATATTCAGGAGCACTATTACTGGCTATCCTGTACATTAATTTGGCATTTCTCAAGCAGTTCCGGTCTTTAATAGGTAATATTTTTAACTTACCAGCTACATTTTCTTGCTTTCTTTCTGGATTGATATTAACTCAAAAGCTCTCTTTTGGAGATGTGCCAGCTTTGCTAAGTTTTTATCATTTGAATTACCCTATACTGTATTACAGCAGTCTAGATAAGGTTGTATGTAACTGTTATAAAATAGTTTTCTGTGCTTTTCCAGGAGAAAGTGTCTTATCCTACTGAGAAGCCATAAACTTGAATTGACTTTTTTACTGATATGTTTGATATGTTCAGTCCATGATAGGTTATTATCTACCAAAACACCAAGTAGACAATTGTGACAGACCATTTGCAACCTTTTATCCTTCCATGTCAGACTTAGTTCATCACTATCAAGTTTTGTTCTTTTGTTCCATGTTGAGTTAAGTAATATTTTAGTTTACCAGTATTAACCACCATGGCATTGCATGTGCACCAGTTGTCCAGTTTGTTTAGGGCATTCTGTAGAGAAATTTTGAGTTCATGCTTTGTGTTTTGGATGTCTGGCAATGTTGTGTCATCTGCATAGAGATGTACAAGTGGTAGGTCATTAATAAATAAAGTAAACAGTAATGGACCCAGAATTGAGCCTTGTGGTACTCCACATCTAATTGTTCCAGGTTCAGACAGAACATTATTTATATAAAGATGTTGTGTTCTTTCACTTAAGTAAGAAGTAAACCATCTAACTGCTTTCATCACATTGATAGATTTTCAGTTTCTTCAAAAGGATTTCATGATCCACCATGTCAAAGGTGGCGCTCACCAGTTATTATGTACTTTTGAGAGAGTGATGTATGTAAGGTGAAGTTGTTTGCATTTTAAACATGCACAGTGGAGAGAATGTTGGCATACCTATATACTACTTTCATGTAATGTGGATGAAATTTCTTTGGATATTGTACTTTTGGAAATTTTAAATGATCTTAGGACACTGTTAACTAAAATGACTGCTCCCTTGTGCTCCAAATATCAACCTAAATTTGTCTAAAGTACACTATTCTTGGCAGCTATTAAAATATGGAAAATGAATTTTGCCAAACTAGATAATACCAGCTATTAAAAGTGCAATGACTGAATTACCAAATACATAAAATGTAAAAAAAGTTATCGGCTCTTTTTTTTTTACAATTTACCTCTGAAGTTCAAGAAGTAAAAATGAACAAGTAGAGCTAGCACTTTTTTGAAAGGTGCACATCTGGAGTAAGGCCAAGCTGTGTACTTTCTAACCCATATTACACCCATCAATCCTACATCAAAATAAAGGGAATTAAAGGTTCTTTGAACAATACCTAAGATATACAAAGTCTCTTTTAAATAACCAGTATATCTAGTGAGGAAACCCGGGGAAACTCTTTTTCTTTAAAATTTTAACCCTATGCTAAATATGAAACTGTAGAGTGCCACCAAAAGCTTTCCTGAAATCTACAAATACAGAACCTATTATTCTACCTTGGTCAGGCGCTTGAAGCCATTTATCAGTTAGGGAGATCAAGGCAGTCTCACATGAATATTTCTTTTTCTGTCTAAAGCCTGAATGTGTTTGGTTAAATATGATATAAATGAATTATGGACATGCTTTTCAATCAATTTTAACAAGTTTGGTAGTATTGAGATTGGTCGGTAGTTATCAGCATCATCCTTAGGACCGGATTTGTGAATAGGAGTTACTTTTGCAGTTTTCCATATTTTGGGGACAGATGAGGATGCAATACTTAAATTGATTATGAATGTTATGTTATCTACAATAGCAGAGGCAGAAGACTTACTGAGTTTTGGACCAATCTGATCAAGTTTTGTAGCTTTCTTAGTATCAAGTTCACTGAGACATTTCTTAACAAAGTTTTTTGGTACTGGTGGGATACCTTTTTAGAGAATTTTTCTGTTGCAGAACTTTTTCAGTTCATTAAAGTTGTTTTCAATCACCGGTTCTTTTAACTTTGTGGTAATGTTGGTGAAAAAAAAATCATTGAAAACATTTGCAATGTCATTGTCATCAGTGACTATGGTGTCATTCACCAGAAGTGAGTGAATTTTATTTATCTGATCTTTGTGTGTTCCTCCAGTGAGTTCATTAAAGACTTTTTAAAGGCAGTTTTTTGTCGCTCTTTTTGTTTTCAGGCAATGATTGATAATAAATTTTTTTTTTTAAATTCATACTTGTTATTTTATTTCTCCATACTTTATATTGTGCATGGTTTTCCATAGCCTTGAATTGGTCTCTTGTTTTCATAGCATCAAGGATTTCAGTTGTAAGCCAATTAGGTTGGATTTCAATCTTTACTTGATTTACTTTCAGTGGTGCATGCTTAGAGACTACATCCATAAATAAATTAGTCCACGTCCTCAGAGCTTCATCTATGTCATCCAAATTTTGGATCATACTCCATGCAACTTTATATAGGTCATTGAGAAATTGTTCTTCATTAAAATCTTTGAATGATCTGTAAGTGATAGTTTTGTGTGTATTTTTTTATTTCTCTTGCATTTAGCCTTTTTTGTCAAAAAAGTAGGATAGTGGTCACTAAGACCAACTTTTGGTATGTTAACACAAGTTACATTGTCTGGTAGGTTTGGTATATATGTGATCAATAAGAGTGCTTGATTTTTCTGTTACCCTAGTGGGGTCGTTTACCTTAAAGACTAGGTCTAATGATTCAATAAATTCTGTTCAGTTCTTCCTTATTTGAGTATTGAGAAGGTCCTTTTTTATATCACCAAGTATATATGTTTCTTTCTCCTGTGCAAGAACATTTTCTATTTGTTTCAAAAAGTTTTTCAAATTGCATTGGAGGAATGTGGTATATAAATGAAACCAACTAGAAATGATTTTGCATTATTTTGATAAATTTCCATCCAGATACTTTCAATTTCTTGTGACTCCAAGTGAAGATGCCATTCTGCATTTACCTCTTCCATAATGTATACAAGACCTCCTCTTGCTGTCTCTCTGTCCCTCCGTAATGGTTTTTTGTAGCCTTGACAATAAAATAGATCATCATTGAGGTTTCTAAGCATTTAGTTTGATTTGAGTCCTAAAACAGCTATATTATTTTCCTTGGAAGACAACATTAACTTAATTTGGTCTATTTTTCCCACTATACCCTGTACATTTAAGTGATCTACGTTAAAATATTTTGCATTTAGTTTCATATCAATTATATATATATATATATATATATATATATATATATATATATATATATATATATATATATATATATATATATATATATATATGTCATGCAATGGGTTACCCCCGGAGATTGTCTCCATACTACTTTTATCATTCTTACATTCTATTTCCATACTTAAATGTTCATATAAATTAGCATCTTAAAAGTCTCATACAGACTTTGAAAATCCATTAACATTTGCATTTACAACAGTGTCCATTGAATAGAGTCAAGAGTCTCTCTAGGTAATTTTGATTTGTTATGGATGAAGCATTGGCATTCTCCTCTTTACTAGCTTCCTAGTATGTATAATACATTGATTGACAGTCTTTGTTTGTGTCCAGATTTATGGCATCTGAAGCACTTAATATATTTGCCATGATGGCATACCTGTGTTCTATGGCCATTTTCCCCACAGTAGAAACAATACTCTTCATTATAGTGTCTGAAAATGGAGATATTTCTCCATAGCTGAGAGGTTCCTTTTCTGCTTAAATGAATTTTGCCTCTGTGGTAGAGACTTATGTTGATATTCTGGTTCTGAAGAAAGAAAGATGTGTATTGAGGAATGTACTGTAGGTTGAAGTCTTCACATAGGTCAGTTATCAGATCATTGATTTCTTTCATCCTGGTGTCCACATGAAGTGGTAGGCCTGATATGATTATTTTACATGTATCTGGACTGCAATACCTAGCAGCATACAGTAAACTTAGTACTGTTTTGATTTGGCATAGTGACCTTCCATCACTGGTATCATTTCCACCTACTAAAATAATAATTTGGTTGTATTTGGTTAGGTCAGTATTTATCATTCTTTCCATGATGCTATTGATTTTTGCACCTTTTAGAGTCTTTATATCTATTTTAAAACGTCTCCTTTGTTTTATACTTTTCAATATTCATAAGCCAATTATTAGAGATCTATCTTTTTTTTCTGGCTTGTGATTTTTTGTGTTGGACTCTGGTTTGTATTTTAGACACATCTCTTTGAGAAAGGGGTGTTGAACTGGGTGTCTCCATTGTGGGAGTTAATTTAGCTGATGCTGACACATTTGTCTGTGCACTAGGAAGTGCCATTGTTGGTGCATGCAACAGATTTTTCTGAGCTGAGAGTTATGGGTGTACACTTATTGCAGTTGCTGGTGTGACACATGACTCAGAAGGGGAATACTCTTGTTTGCAATGCAGGATTATTTTGGGTGTCAGTTGTTATTTGCATGGTCACTTTGCATTTCCTTTTGGCTGGTATTGAGATTGTCTGTGTCTGAGCATCTGACATTGTTGTTATTTGGGAGTCTGTCAGAATTGCTGTTTCACATGAGGTTACTTGCTCATTAATCCTCCTCTGTGATGACTTAATAGCATGTAACTAGTTTTAAGTCTTCAGTTTGGGCCTCCAAGTTCCTAATTGCTTTTTGATGTACACTGAAGTGGTCATGATTTATGGAGGGTGTAATTGCCTGACACTATGAGTGTGTGTGTTAATTTTATTGCCTGAGTCATCAAGGGCAAAGACTTTAGGAGAAGTTTCATGTTTGGTACTGCATCTGCCTGTGACTGGTGTAGATGTCAGCATATAACTGCCTTTAGCATGGGTATTCTCATCCTGTCTCCATTTACTGATAATATGGTCTAACCATCTGGAACAGTTCAGCCCTTGTATCATGCAGGACAGATGCTGTTTTATACAGTATAGCTGTCACAGTGTTTTTCTCTTGTATTCTGTATACAATACCATTTTGAACACTTGCACTGCATGAAGTCATGCAAGGTTCTGAATCCATAATATGTTTTACAAACTCAAACTTTTGTGGAACATATGCACAGTGATGCTGTACTTATTAAGTTTGACCATCAGGAATTCTGGATACATATCAGCCATATTGGATAATTCCAGATCATCATCTGTACCATTGTTTTTATTTTCACTCTGTACATCACTTTCCTGCATGGGATTATCTGTGTGGATCAGATCTTCAGATATATCAGACATATTAAAGCCAGAAAGTGAATCCTTATATATGACTAGCACATATCCATAAACTTTTGAAAAAGAAACTTGCATAATGTGTTTTAGTTGGTATCATCTGAAGTTCAGATTTGGCAGATGTAGTTCAATTTCAAATTAATCCACTTTGGTAGCCATCTTGGATGATCTAAATCCATTGTTTTGAACAGGTTTCCAAATTTACTTGAAAAATATGAAAGTGTGCACATTAAATTTCACTCACACTAACTTAATATCATCATAATCCACAGCATATATTATGGCAATTGGTATTAGCATATTTAACAACAGTTTTTACAAAATGTTCATTGAAATGTGTGGAGCTGTGTTAGAACTATCCATACATGGCAGCCATGTTGTTTTTCTTCTGTTTTGAGTAATGAAACCACATATAAATAAAACCACACAAGTTGAGACCTGTTAACATTATTTTGCAGAAAACTGTTGCAACCCAAAACTGTGAAATGGTGTCACAATCACCAGCTTTAGACCAACTATGAAACAATTTTATTCAGTATTTATATGTACCAGAGGGGCTAGAAGAGAGATAACATTAGACTACTGACCCATTTTTGTCAGTCACTGATAAGATTGACATTCTAGAACAACCAACATGCTACCATTTGGTGCCCACTGTCAAGCATGTGGCAAAGCCTTTCAAATAGGACATTTGTGCAAGAGGATTTATTTCTGTGAATAGACAGTTACCACCAAGATTTATTATGGGATCAATGTGTGCCTGTATGTTTAAGTAGTAGCCCCATTCGGGTAAATCCATCACTTGGTATCCAGTAGAGATAAACTTACCTTGGTGCAATGGTATACACCCAAAAATGATGATTTTGTGATTAGATAAGAATTTGCCACCTTAGAATTCATGCCACTCTCATAAGCACTCCACATATATATTGTTCTTGAGATTCTTTGGCAAAACCACTAATGGGACACCTTTTGCCTTGATAATTTTAGAGTGTCCAGTTTAATTGGGGAAAATACATTTTAGGTTGCAGTCCCATGTATGCTTCTGTATTTTTGACGGTGCACATCTTTGAATTTTCTCATGACTTTTTTGTTGGCACTGCTGACAGTGGATAATTTTTCAGGTATTCACTAGTCTGAAACTTATTTACAAGTGACGTCTTGCAAGTGTCCATGTGGACAGTGTAGGTGGTAAAATGCATGAGCATTAAGTCTGTCTGTGTACAGCATTTTCATGTTTATCACCATACTGTTGCTAAATTGAGCCATAATATATTAGCTGTTTAGTTAGACAAGTCTAGCACTGATGCATTACTGTAGATTGGCTTTGTTAGCTTTAGTGTCAATTTTTTTATTGTGGACAGAAATTAGTCAGTGATAAAAGATCTTTCTGAACTTAAATGTCCACAGTCAGCATGTTGAGTTTGTCTTGTTTGTTGCCCCAAACAAGATCAATACAGATTTTTTGCTACAGGTTCACTATTTTTTTCCCAAACACAGCATTGTTCATGAATTTAAAAAATTTACTCAGACTGGTGAACATCTGTATTTATTTGCATATACAGCACCATCCAGGTGACAAAGCTGTAGCACTTGGTGGACTTGTACAGCATGCATTCCCAAACACAGAACTCGATCAGTAAACTTGATCTTGGTTTTTAGAAGCAGCACACTTTTCACAGGCCATTCCTGGAGATGAGAAGGAATTCATGTGATTAAGTTTGGGCATGGCTGTATCATGAAATGTCTTGAAGATATTCATGAACAACAGTACATCCATATTCAGATACAGATCGTGTTAGTCATCAAGGTTATGATAACCAAACATGGACCACACATTCGCATGTGTTTAGGTGTTGGCAAAAATACCTTCATGGATTCAGGACAAATGGAAGGCATCAGTCGGTGGCAACACTGTTTCAGCAGACTTCTCAACATTGCTCATGTACTTGTATGAGTACATTCCTTTGCAGCTGAGCAAAAGCAAACTTTTCTGGTTCATCATGGGAAATAACACCATATTGGTGAGTAATCTTAAATCATTTGTTGGCTCAGGAAGTTATGCAGGGTTGTTCACAAGTTTGTTCAGACCAGAATTCAAGAATTGCAGTGATTCAATGAACTGCAGATGACCCAGCCAGAACATCATGTATTTTTTCATGGATTTTATTTTATATTGCTGATGATAATACTTTTGCCACATTTGATGCTGTTGCAGTTCCTTGCATGATAAAGTGAACATTTTTCTTGCACAGGCTATGAAACACAACTGGATTTTTCATTTTGTTTGCATGAATTTGCAGCTATTGATCCCATGGTTTCTATGTGGCTTCTCTATATGTGCCAGTGATCACAAACTTTGGAGCTTCTGGCTTCCACCTCCACAAGATATCAGTTATTGGTCCCAAAGGATCATCACATATACAGTAATAAGTGGCTGTGGAAAACTCATAAATGTAAAATGGGTCATAAGGATATATACAGGTGAGGCAGTATCCATTCTGCAGTTAGATTGAGCAGTTTAATAAATAACTGAACTGTCTCCTTGCCAGACTAGAACATTGGCAGCTTAATTTTATCAATTCTTTGAACAACATTGTAAGCAGAGCCAGTATGGGATCTGTTCAGCAATTTGCATCATATTTAATTTGATCAGTAGGTTGGCATCCACAGGATTATTTAAACTTTCAAAGTCAGTGTAAATAGCATTTGATCCTGCATTTCATTGAACTTCAAAACATTTTTGCCAGGCTGTGGCATGATTGTGTGATGTGGTCATTGTCTGTTATACCACAGTAAAATGCATGACCATCAAGCAGCTGTTGCCAGTGCAAAATTCATGCAGGCATGCAATGTTGAGATGTACATATTATACCCATGTGTTTTTTTTTTCTCTTGGTACACCATTCAAGAAAGATCTTATATATACACATAATAATACTGAGTCACTCAGGGCTCTCCATGTTGCTCAGAAATAACAGATCAATGTTGTACTCCATGCTTCTCATCATGTGGGTAGTCTAATAAGTTGTTTGCCTTTATTCTAAACAAATACATTGATGGTAATACTTGAAATAAGTTGTTTAAAAATGCTGATGTAAGTAACCTGCATAAGAAATTCAGTGTTACCAAACTTTTATTCTCTCAAGAGTTTTTTGTATATTCAAGGCTGGTCTCTGTGATTGTGGCAGGATATATCGTGGAATAAACATCTCCCATTCAAAAACTGTTTTTTTTTTTTTTTTTACATGTTAATCATTGTCCACTGTGGAATACATATTGGTGTTTGTATATAACAATATATGTAAAAAGGCTTAAACAAGGAATTATGAAGTGCATCTCATGAGATTCCATCCTGAACATGCATTGGTGTATTTTTATTTCATTATTGACAGCCTCGGTGCCTTCATTGTTTCAGGATTGTACAGGCAATGCTGTGAATCCATGGGTTTAAATTTGTAACATATGATTGGTAATTTTTGGTTAATTGGTGTAATAAAGTGCTAACTGAGGACAATGTCAACCTTAAACCAAGAGTTGCCTGTGTATTTTAATGTTGTATTGAGTGATGGATGTATGATCAAGAGAAGCTTCACAATGTCTTTGCCTGGTTCATGTTCAGTTTGAATGATTACCCAATAATTGTATAAATAATGAAAAAAACCTGTGCAACATAAATTTTGGAACTGGAACTGATGCCTGTGCAGCAACCTCATAGGCAAATGTAGCTGTGATTGGCTGATGTGTTTTCCCCAGCAACCACATGTACATTTTCAGCCCAACTGGCTCATGGAGGAATTTTGATATATAACTCTACTGCTCCTTCACAAAACTCCCTTGCAGACTGACACAGCTCATCTGTAAGTCCCAATAGTTGATTTCAAGTTGCTGTTGTATATAGCTAGCAATGGTCGCATCTGTGGAAAGTTTTCTCATAACTGGTGATGGCTCATTTGTGAGTCCTGATAGTGTATCTGCCTTTCTCATCTCGCTAAGATTACTGAAGTTGATTCACAGTCCGCATGACACTTATTATGAGGGAAAAATATTTTCTAATTGCTTATTTATGAATAAACTTTTTTATAAGCTGCTTTGGAGACATTTTCTGCAGTGGGCACATTGGCAATTTTATGGCCATTACACATCCCATCCTTTTTGTAGATGATGATGTGTATTGTTAATCATGATATGCTAAGTTAAAACAGGCTCATTTCCCAATCACAATTGAGTATGTAAGATCCCTGCTTAGATAAATGTTTATCCAAGAAGTTATTCGACCAAATTACCTACTCATAATGTTCCATTACTAAATATCACGCCAATTCATACATGTCACTATCACTTGGATGTTTGTATCAAAAAATGGTAAATGACTTGTCACGCTCATATGTCGGCTGTTGTTTATGATTCTTCATTGTTGAGCATATCTTGGTAATCCTCAAATAAGGCCAGCAGTCTGTCTTCTGCATTGTTGTATATATTTTCTTATTTCTTCTAATAGTAGGTGAGTGTGAATGCTGCCTGTATGTTAATGTTGAAGTCATTTCTCTAAATGTGGTGATCCTTGCTGTCTTAAATTTGCTGGTCTTGTCAACATTTTTGGTGTCTTTGCTTTATATTTTGCAGTAGATGCTGGATGTTTTGTTGTCTTCAGCTGGTGATTCAGTTAAAGTAATTGACTTAAAGTTTTCTTGTGCAATATTACAAAATGACTTTTATGTCATTTTGTTGTGTCATCTTTTCCAAGTTACAGTTGTTCGTGTTTCAACATGATCCCAAACCCAGCTAATTGAAGAAGATGCCATTGAAATATTACATTGCATCTTTTGTGTCTCTTTAACAAATCGGTATGATGCATGCAAGCTAAATAGTGATTTAATTTTTTTTTTATGTTACAAACACACCAGGGGTCTAGTCATTTAATGCTTGCATTAGCTGCATACATGAGTTCTTTCATAATAATCTTTTTATCAAACTATATGGTTTTAAATGGCATTATTTAACAGTCCACTGCAATTAAATAGTGAATCACTTACCATATATACTCACTTATAAGTCCATGTTACTTTTTACTGAAAAGTCAATTCAATGTAGTGATTTAGTTATCATACAAGGATGACATTAAAACAAAATGGGTAAATCATGGATCATTTGGAAACTAGAGATATTTACCTTACACAGAAATATAAAGGACATGTTCAACAACAGGTAATATGTAAATTAAATAATACCTTAATTTGGCAATTTATGTGCATATTGTGCACATGAAAGAGTCGAGGGAGATAATTGAATATTGATTATAAGTATGATGTGCTAGATGACAATACACTACCAATTACACTAAGTGATTGTGCAACTAGTTCTGTTCTTCTAATTTGAATGGATGTTGGAATGAGGGTATCAGCATGAAGACTTTCTAGTAACTGATGAAACAGTTTTAGGGCATATCAGAATTGTCTATTTTTGACTACTTAAAAGTAGCAGCAAGACAGTGGTGCTCATCTTAAATAATATAGATTTAAAAGTTTCAAGATGATTCACGGATAAAAATTGCTCTTGATATAAAAGTTTAGAATTATCAAATGACACTTTTGTATTGCTCCCATGAAGACTGCCCAACATTTTTCATTGTTGTCAAGTTGAGGAGCATGAAAATCGTTTCACTGTCATCTGTGATACAGAAGTATATGGATGCAGAAGAATAAGTAATCTGAAAGCACGGGACAGAGTAGTGAATCTGAAAAAAGTAATTGTGTCTCAGCAATCTATGGAGAATTGATAACCCTGAGATTAAACAGTACGCTTGATTTCAGAAAAATCCCTTTAAAATGGCATCCTTAGATTTTTCTTGATAATTGGAGAGTTTTAAGTTGTATTGATATTAAAGATACACACATAGATGTCACAGATATAGGCATGATCATTTTCTGATGATTCATTTCTATTTACACAATTTAAAAAGGACCAGGTTTCTGGAAATTCAATCACTTGTTAAGAGATATATATGTAATACACTACTACTACAACTACTGCTACAGTACTACAACTATGGATGATTAGTTAATCTTCAAAATCCTTTTATTAAAACTCTACCACCTCACATTAAAAAAATTTACATATAGAAAAGAGAAAAGAAAAGAGGAAAAGGAATTGTTGAAGAAAAATGAAAATTTGGAAAATGTACTTAAAAAAAAATTAATATGTTAAGTTTGGATGTATATATATGTAAAAATTTTAAAAATTTGACTTGAAGACGTAAGAACAGATAAAGTAAAATAGATGATTACATGATCAAAAATTAAATGGATAAAAGGAGAAAAAAAAGACAAAATATGAGCAAAACTAACAAAGGTGAAAAATGAGCGAGGGCAAACAATCATTAATCATTAATCATTTAAAGATTTTGAATTAAGTGAGAAAGTTCTTTGATACATTATTTAATATACAAGTTCTTTGATACATTATTTAATATACAAGATATTAATATAAATCCTATAAAACTGTTCTATATAATGGAAGACTTGAGATTTATAATAAAGATACAAGATGAATCAAAATAATTATAGGGTAAAATAACTATATTGGAAACTTGAAAATGCCTAAAAACATGAGTAATGGTAAAAGTCCAGGAAGTGTTGGATTCACAATTGAATTTTATAAATTCTTTTGGAAGGATTTAGGATAGCTTTTGATTAGTTCAATAAATCTAGGAATCAAAAAGGTATTTATTTTGTAACACAGGGAGTGAACTATCACATTTTTGCCAAAGGAAAAGAAGTGTTATGAAGTTTTAAAAAATTTTGAGACTTGTTACTTTGTTAAATATTTCCTATAAAATATAATCATCAGTAATAGGTGGCAGAATAAAAATATTTTTGTCAAAATTGATACATGAAAGTCAAAAAGGCTTTATGACAGGTAGATTTCTGTGGGAAGTAGACTGATATTTGATAGGATGTGCTTTACAGAAGAGAATAATATGAAAGGTATTCTTTTACAGATTGATTTTCAAAAAGCTTTTGATTCTTTCTCATGGAAATTTATATAGGAAGTTCTTTCTTATTTAATTTTGTTGAAAATTGATACAAATTAGATTTGCTTAAAAAACAATTTTTTAAAAAAATATTGGATGTTGTTGTCATGGGATCCTATCTCTTATGTTTTGTATTTATTAGTTGCATAAATTTTAGGAATTGTGGTTCGGAACTAGTGATTTTAAAGACATCTGCACATGTATAACTGGATAGGAAAATAAACTGGCATAATGTGCCATTGGTACATCATTTCAATTACATGGATTAGATAACTCTATGTATGCCTCACTAGAAACTTTAGAAGCAATTGCATCAATGTCATGCCTAAAAGTTAACATCAGCAAAACAAAAGTTACATTAATAGGGGCATTTAAGAATTCACAGACACAGTACAAACTAAGGATTTGATTGATTTTTCAAATTTCTCTTTTCTACTGATGTTGAGTTATCCATAAATACAGTAGAGATTGTGGAAATAAATTTTGAAAACGAACTTCAAGATATACAAAAACTTTTAGGGAAATAGAATAGAAGAAAATGGGAAAATTTCTGTACTAAAATCACTTTATTTAAACAAATATATTTAATCCTAATGTTACCAGATCTAACTGCAAGTACTCTGAAATGAATTGAAAAAATGTTCTTTAAGTTTATTTGGAATAAAAGCCGTGATAAAATAAGTAAAACAACACTTGTTAATAAGATAGAAGAAGGTGGTTTGTGATGAAACATCTAACTTCTTATATCAGATCATTAAAAATATTTTAAGGGTAAAGCATTTGCTGATTATTCATTTTGAATGGTAAAATATAATAGATGACTTTCTCAGTAAATATGAATTGTCATATTACACTTTTTTTCAATTAAATGATATGCAAATATTGCGATTATCAAAAAATGTAATAAATTCATTTAGGAAGATTGTAGTTTTAGCATGGGCAGATTTTATGATAATCGAAAAAGATAGGAACTTCCTTGAAATTTCATTCTAGGGTGTTTGGGAAAGTAAAAATAGCCTGATTATCAAAAGACCAATTTTATATTGATTGTGACTGTCATATGGGGGTAAAATTAAGATACCATTTTTTGATGAGTAAGGTATATATTTATCATATGAAGGGTTTTGTGAGTTATATGATTTTTCATTCCAGGTTACATAATATTATGGTATTGTAAGTGCAGTCATTATTTATCAAAAATGATTCAGTTTGCAACATGAGAAAAATTCTGCATCCTTTTGTTATGAATTTGTATTTGTAATTGGTATTGTTTGTTAGTTTTTATTTTTAATATATGTCATGAGTTTTGTACAATTGTATTTTGTAGCTGACCTTGTCCAAAATCAAGTTCATTGATCACCCCACTAAAATCATTGACTTTTGTCATCTTGTAAATTACTAATACACAGCTAATATTTTCTCTTTGAGTGGGTTTAATATTAGGATCACTATTATTAGAAATAAGCATATTTATCTTGATCTGAGCCAAGGACATTGTTTTTTGTTTAGAATTTTAATGTGTGGGATTTAAGTTTTTAATATAGGTTTAACAATTTTAGTCATATCACTATGATGTCTGCAGTTTGGTAGTTTATAGTGCTATGTATATTTAATTGCATTGTTTGTTAACATTTTTTTAGTCATTACATGCAATGGATAATTGTATTTTGAATTTGACTATTTTTAAAATCATGTTCATTTTCTACCTGTCCTGAATAATTGATTTTGGTTTTGTAAACAACATATCTCAATCTGAATCCAGAACATTGGAAATTCCCCATGAAATGCCATGTCTGTATGTTGTTTACTACATTTATTATAATTTTAGTAATGGACATTCTAATTATCTTGTAGAATTAAACATTGGGAAACTTCCAAAATGAAATGTTCCATTAGGTAATAGTCTTTTTTAAAAAAATGCTAATTGTGATCTGAGGTCAAGTAGAGAACTATATCATCTTGTTTATTTAGAAATTATTTATTTGTGCTGTAAGATCTGAGCAGAAGCAGTTGTATTATTCTTGTGTCCATTTGAGCGGGAATTTATTTATTCAAATTGTTAAATTTAGTATGTTATTATTTTGAAATTAAATTGAGTCAGATTTATTGTGAATTTAAGTAATGATATATTATTTGATTGTATTATTGTGATTCATTGAAAGACTATTGGCACATCACTATGAAATAGACCATCACAGGGACATCAACACTTACAACAATGAAATGTTTTTTGTAATACCAGTAAAGTTTATTCAGAACTTTAATTATTAGGACTTGTATTAGAAATTTTGAATTATTTGGAATTTAAATCACTGTACCTTAAGTTCTTTTTAAAACTTGTTAGTTTTTGTTCTTTTCTATTTCTTAATTTAAGATTATAAGGTTGTAATAGAAAATTGAAGATTTAAGAAAACTTTGTTTCTGAAATTTGAAAATCATTTGTTTAAAAATTTTCATTGTTGAAGGTATTATTTGTGTGTTTTATATATATATATATATATATATATATATATATATATATATATATATATATATATATATATATATATATATATATATATATTTAATGTACCATTAACAATTTGACATATTGCTATGATATCTGTTACTTGGTTTAGACCATAGATTTTTAATAATATGGATGCCTAGCTCTTTTTTAATAATATGGAAGCCTAGCTCTGGGGCATGACATGCCACAGATATGTAGCATGAAATCCCACCCAGTCATATTATCCTGTCACCAGGCTGGCCAGTCATAACACTAACCTCTTAATTCTGTGCTAGCGTAGCCAGCTGTTAGTACCATTTTTATAAGTCTTTGGTATGACTGGTCTGGGGTTTGAACCTGCAACCTCCAACATCTAAGGTGGACACTTTAACCAGTAGATCACCAGAGTGGTCAAAAGTGGAAAAATGTTTTAAACCTTTTACAGGAATGGTGAGACTCCTTGAAAAAATTTGAATTGCTCCAGCTTGCCTGACACTGTATTCTTTTTAAGGTGCAGGCTTCTCTAACAAAGCAGGAAATAAAAAATATTTTGGTTCAGAATTTGGTAGGAAAGAAATTTTTGGATAAAAGTGCTTTAGGTTTGATTAGTCTCCATCTGACTCTAACATGCAAGTGTTAGAATTGCAATTATAAAACAATGATGAAACTGAGTTAAGAAGCTTGAGTCTCAGAAAGAATGGAAACTAATACAATTGCAGTTGTAGAGAAACAAGAGAAATACAATCCCAGTTGCAGGAAGTTGAAAGAGAGAGAAAGAAAGGGAAAGAGAAGATGAGCTAATGCAGATGCAACTGCAATGTTAAAAAGAAGGAGAAATGCAGAAAGAAAAGGAACAAAGGAAATTTCAATTTTAGATTAAAAGAATTAGAGCTGGCAAGTGGAAATCAGTCCCCATTTTACACACAGATTCATGTTTTGATGTTACTAAAAATATTAGGCTAGTATCCTCTTTTAATGAAATGAGGTAGATAAATATTTTCTTCATTTTGAAATAATTGTTGAAAATTTGCAATTGCCAAGAGAGCATAGGACTCTGTTATTACAAGTGCACTTTTTGGAAGAGCTCATGCCATCTGCACTACCATGTCATTACAGCAAAGTGCTGATTATGATCTGGTTAAGGAATTTATCTTGAGGGATTATGAGTTGTAATTAATTATCAGCAAAAACTGGACAAACCCATGTTGAATTTGCAAGTGTAAAAATATAATAATTTGACAGGTAATGCTTAACAAGGAAAGTTGGTCAAAATTACAAACATCTCAGACAACTCATATTAGTTGAAGAGTTCAAGAATTGCACCCATAGTGATGTTAAGACTTACCATGATGATCACAGGGTCAAAATGTTAGAAAATGCTGCTGATACAGCTGATGAATATTCCTTAGCTCATAAAGTTTCTTGTGTAAGTAAGTCTTCCACTCAACAGTCTTCTGGTAAAAAGCTATTTCAGACTAATATGAGCACTTTCAAATCTCAGTCTGGTACAACTTTTAGAAATCACATTTCTGATAAGATGGATCAGATATATTTATTTATCCATATGTGCACCTGTTGCAAGAAGAATGGGAACATTATTTCTGATTGTTACAAATTGAAAAATAAGCAACAGAATGAAGACAGATCTATTCCAAATGCTCTTGTTTCTAAGAGGTCATGATCATGTATTGAAAGCAAAGATCTGTTGGGTCAAACAAACTCCAATGTGATTTTATTATGGAGAATTATGAACCATTCACATTGAAGGATTCTGTATCACTTATTAATTATTCTGCCATTCGTATTAAAATTTTAAGGAACACATGAGATTCTCTTAGTATTTTGTTATCATGTACTTTTCCTTTTCTGAAAAGTCTTCTAATGAAGGTATTATTTTTCAGGGAGTGGATTGTACTTTTGTTAATGTTCCTCTCCATTGTCTAAATTTGTTATCAGACTACACCTCAGGCACATGACTGTCAGAACAGTTTCAACTTTATCCATTGGGATATTCATTTATTACTAGGCAGTGGCCTAGCTGAGGGTAAGGTTGTGGTTAATATACTTGTAATTGACATGTCTTGTTTGGATCAGAAAGTCGATCCTATTGACAAGGAAATCCTTGATTTATATCCAGCTTGTGCAGTTATAAGAGCTATGGCAAAGAAAGGTCTTGAGAATGATGTTGATCAGGAAATCATTTCTTTAGCTGACAGTCAGTCTCTTGATAAGGCCACTGATGCTCTTATTTATCAGTCAAAAGGTATTGCTTAGTGTTTCTTTTTTACTACTCATTTTCTTTGTTCTAATATTGGTGACAAATGACAATCACTTGGGTTGAGCAGGAAAATATTCCAGAGATCTCCTGTATGTTTCAGATGGCTATTAGCAAAAGTGAATCCATAGAAGTAATGTTTTGTTATTTTGTTATAAATGGGGTCCTTATGAGGAAATGGAGACCAATTAGGTTACATTTTGTTACAGTATTCCATAATTGCTGAATGCCTGTAAAAATTTGAGTAGAGAAAACCAAGTGGCATTGGTCATGAGGCCTTGATATGTTAAAGGGCATACATAAGAGTGCACAAGTTCTTTTAGCTCCAATTTTCAGCAGTCAGTTATTTAAAATGTCTTTTGATGCTAATGATGATGGGGATGGTGCAGTATTGATTCAGGAAGACAAAAATTGTGTAGATCATTAGGTGTGTGATTTTGTTAAAGAAATTAAATTAGTACTAGAGGAATTATTCCAAAATTGGGAAGGATTGTTTCGCTTTGATATTGGCTTTGCAACACCTTGAAGTGTATATTAGTGATCAAAATTCTCTTTCATTAGCAAGATGGAAAACTAAAATTAAAGATTATTATAGTTGAGTTTAGTGTTGTAGGAATACATTATCAGGCACATACAGGGAAATGACAAGCTAATAGTGGATGTACTTTCACATGTATTGAAAAATTGTATTATTTCATGTATTATTATTTCATGTATATATGGTGTCATTCATTAGATTCCATCTTATTTGATTAATTTGATTAATAGTTTAAAAAAAAGCTTTATTGCATAAATCTTTTTTATGAGGGGAGGTGTTATATTTATTTAATTTTCTTTGTTAATTTTTTAAAAATTCATTTTATGCTGTTGATAATTGTATAACCTTGTCTAAAATCAGGTTTATCTTCTGCTTGACCTGAATCATTGTTTTTGGTTTTGCAAACAAAATGTTTATCTCAATCTGAGTGCAGAACATTGGAAATTCCCCATGAAATGTTACCTCTGCATGTTTTTTTACCACATCTTATATTATAAATTTAATAACAGACTTTCTAATAATAGCTAAAATTTTTTCTTGTAAACATTTGGAACCTTCATTATGAATGTTTCCATTATATAATAGTGTTTTTTAGAAATGAGAATTGTGACCTGAGGTCAAGTAGAGGACTATATAATCTTGTCTATCTAGAAATTATTCATACTGTAAGATTGCTGTCATCGCATAGAACTCCATGATCAACCGTCTTAATTACACTTTGATTTCCAATTTCGACCACACATCGTTTGAACTAGCCCAAACTACACTTTTCATTTTTTCTGTATCTACTGCCCTCCTCCAAGTAGAAAAACCAAGCTGACAGAATCTCTTTTTTGGAGCAGTTTCCTAATCTCCTGGAGTATGGAAATTCAATAGGTGGCAACCTAATTATTCTTGGAGATTTCATCTTTCACTTTGTCCTGAAAACCCATGCACATCGAAACAACTAGATTCCATTCATGTTTTCAACCTCAAACAGTCAGTTAGCCAACCCACCCATATACATGGTCACATTTTAGATTGGATTCTCTACAGACCTGATGATAATATTCTGCAGGCCCCCCTAGAGTCCCACAAACTTTCATCAGATCACCTCTGCATTATATGCCATCTTGATGTATCAGTCCCTAACCCTCCACCTATATTTGCAACTAAGAAAAACCTCCATATGTTAAACAGAACCAAACTATTGCATGACATCCAAGCAAACGTAATAATTAGCTTACCTACTACAGCAAAACAACTTGATAACTGTCTGCATTCATTGATTAACAAACATGCCCCAGCAACCAAGTGCAGAGTAACACTGCTAAAAGAGACCACCGTAAAGCTGAGAGGCTTTGAATTTCCAACAGACTCACTATTCATAAGCAGATTGATGATGCTGCTAAGAAGAATGTCACAAACTTAGTCCATGCAGTGAAATCGGGCCATTATAGTACTAATATCATGGAAGTTCCGTCTGCAAAGAGCTTTTTGAGATTACTAACAAGCTAAAAGAAACAAATGTTCACCACTTACAGCTACCTTCTCTTTTGTTGACCTTCTGGACCTGTTTGCAGATTTCTTCCATTATCAGAGATAAACTTGACAACATAACTTCAGTTGACTCGTCATCACCATATAGTTGTAATGCATAATTTAAGCAGCAACCTTTATCAGCATTTGAACCTGTCTCTATAGAATGCACCAAAGTCACGTGAACTGGATCTGATTCCAACGTCACTGCTGCTAGAGTGCTTGGATCCAATATTGTCTTCACTAACATGTTATTAATATGTCTCGATCATCTAAGGAATTCCCATCATTTTACAAAACTTCTATTGTAAAGCATTTACTGATGAAACCAATACTCAACCATAATGATCTAAAGAACTACTGTCCAGTTTCTAATTGCCCATTCATGTCAAAAATCTTAGAATAAGTTGTTTTATCCTAACTTGTATCTCATCTGAATTCAAAGTCTTTTTAGCAATGTAGTCTGCATATTACCCTTGCCACAGTACTGAAACTGCTCTTCTTAAAGTAGTCAGTGATCTTCTCTCTGCTTTGGATGGCAGAAAGACTACAGTCCTCACTCCCCTTGACTTGTCTGCAGCATTTGATACCATAGACCATGATATATTACTTCACCATCTCCAGCATATATTTGGCATTTATGATACCACCTTACTATGGTTCAAGGCCTACTTGGTCAACAGGACACAAATTGTGTCTGCAAATGGAAAACACTCCAGCCCAGTTCTCTGTGCTAGTCATTTGACTGATATGTTCCAGACCAACATACCTATCTGACCTCATCCATGTGTACACACCTGCAAAACACAGTGATCTCATTCAAGAGTGCTCTTAAAACTCATCTATTTCAACTGCAAGAACAGACATAAAACCAAATAATGTATCCTTACAAGGTATCCTTACCTTAAGAATTTACATTATGTCTTTTTTTTCTTCAAATTTTGTGGTGTTTGTTTTTATTTTTGTATTCCTGTCCTGATATGTTTTTTTTAATTCTTTTTAAGTATTTTCAAATGCTGTACAGTGCTTAGAACTTCTAAAGATTAGGTGCTATATAAAGTCATCATTATTATTATTATAATTATTACAAAGTTAGTGGTATTATTGTTATATTCAATATTTCATTTGGGCTGGACTTTATTCAGATTTTTTTTCTCCAAAATTATTCTCTGGAAATACAAAGTGCTTAAAGTAAAATAACATTATTGGACATTGATACTCAGATTTATAGTGAAATTCATATAAAGATATATTTTGGGATTGTATTATTGTGATTCAGCAAAAGATTGCATTCACATCACTATGACACAGGCCATCACAGGGACATCAACACTTCCATCATTGGATTGTTTTTGGAATAACACTAGAGTTTATTTTGAACTTGAATCATTAGGACTTGTGTTAGAAATTCTAGAATTATTTGGAATTTAATTGGTAATACCTTAAATTCTTTTTATACTTAACACTTTCTATTCTATGAAAATATATTTTTTGTTGAATTTTGCGAAAGTTGTCTAAACCATAGAGTTTTAATAATATAGATGTCTAGCACTGGGGCATCATGCTGCAGATATGTAGCATTATGTCTCACCCAGTTACATTATCCTGACTACAAGCAGACCAGTCCTAACACTAACCAATTAATGCTGAGTGCTAAGTGAGGCAGCTGTTAGTAAGATTTTTATTAGTCTTTGGTATCTGCTAGTACCATTTTTATAAGTCTTTTTTAGTACAATTTGGCATTTGAGGTAGACACTCTAGCCACTTATGCCACCGAAACGGTCAAACAATATGTTTTTGCCAAAGATGGACTTCAGGCTTCAGTTAAGAACAGATGATTCAGACTGGCTCTAAAATAAATTGGATAATCTATTGCTGGAGTTGTGCTATTGGTAAGGAAAAAGATATGCATGAGAATATGAGCAAGAAACTGATGGATAAACTATGGTCTGTAAGAATCTCATTCCCCATAGTGTTAGGCATTGTAACAAGTTATGAGTAACAATCTGCTTTTCTCTTTTATCACTGATCGTTACCTGTACAGTTAAAATTTTCCTTATTTCTTATGAATGTACATAAACCTCTTGAACCAATCAATGCAAGTGTGAGTAAAAGTCTCTCACCATTGTGTCCCAACATAAACTTTCACACTTTTTAAATGAGGCAAGGATTTTTACCAAATATAGTCTCTTACTGAGTGATAAAATGGGCTCTTTCATTGATGTGTAGGAGATTGTTACATTGTATTGTTGATGATGTAATTTTTTGTTTGTGCATACTCATAACCAATGAGGAAATCTCTGAACAGGCAGCCATAGAGCATAGGAGATTGTTGTCTGGACTTGTGATAGTAGCTGTTAGGAACAATTATGGAATTTTTTAGAATTATCAGGGGTGGATTAAAAAGATATTCAATACTTTGACTTTCAAAAATTTCATTCATCTCATTACTGTAATTTCAGGTAAATTTATAAGATTTGAAAATCATTCAGAAATGATAACTATTATAACCTCAAACAATGAAAATAAAATTATTTTTAAGTGCTTGAACTTGAACAGGTTTTGCTATAACTTTCCTGACAAGCAAATTATTTTCTTTTCAGAAATTGAGCCTGATTTATTTTCCAAGTCAATGTTGGAATGGTTGAACATGTAAAAACATTTTCTCAAGAAAAGCAGTATGAGTTCATCTGCAGTGCACTTAGATACCTCGATAGAAGTGGAAACCTTAAATTCATCAGGAATTTATGTGAAAAGTACAACTCAGCAATGGTATGTTTTTCAGATAACAGCTTAGATGGAATTTGGGCCCTATAAATTTTGTTGGGGAGGATAATCATGGTCTATTGTAGAACTGGAAATTTTTGGGGGAAGAAGAGGGTAATTTTCAAAAATAGTGGTTGAATATAGAAATTTTATATCACTAATACCATACTTGTTGCTGTAACCTGACTGTGTGATGAATTATCACTGCACATATTACCCATGCATGCTGCTGCTCTTTCATTCTTTTCTCTATTGCTATGTTATTATGTCTAGCATTGTTTATGTCAAAAAGAATTACCTGTTGCTTCATGGATCAAAGAGTCCATTGCTGTTATGTGTGTTGTATTATTTTTAAACTTTAGGATTATACCCTGAGAGTTTTGTCACTGTTAATTAAGCATGTTGGAGAGTTTTCTTTATCATTTTTTCTGTACTCATTGTGTATGGATATATATTTTAATTTATTTATTCTTTTCACCCTTGACATTATGTGTTTCAAGTTTGGTTATAATTTTTCTAGATAAGGATATGTATTTTTAATTTTTTTTATATCCTTGCATAATCACAGTTTGTGGACTCACCTTTATCCAATTCATTTCTCCTTACAAATCGTTTAATTTGTCTTGCCTATATCATAAATTTTGCTGATTTTGCTTGTGGAAAGCATGGTGTACAACAGCATTTATCTTCATATTTAGTGTTGAGTTATCAAACATAGGCTCATTTTCAATTTTAGTTTGGATAGCCTTCAAAAATATTTTTCCTTATTAGCAGTTCTAACCATCTGGTTGTTTGCTGATTTAGTAGTCCTTAGCTTTTGTTTAAGTATGGTTGGCTTCATTGTCCTGCATTTACATGTTAGTTTAGCATTGCTTTCTTTTTTGCAATGAAAATGTTTGCAAGAACAACCAGGTAAAGTGGCTTCTTGCCAAAAATGACATAATTAGCTTAGACTTAGCCCTTTTGTTACTTTGAGGCGCATAACATTTTTTTGTAAATGAACTCTTCTTTTCAGCTTTCTTTTACTGGAACAATATCACTCCCTCCTTTGGAAATTGTGAGTAGAGAGGTGTTAAAAAAACATTTTCTGATCTTGTACTGCTGGATTTTCCTGGTTCCCAAGAAAAGGAGAAAAACCTGTCTAATTAATTAATTGGGCTGTCTCAATTTAATAAATTTATTTATTTTTTATCAGATATATCAGTACTTTAGGTTTGTGAATTTCATTGGATGTTGCATTATGTCACCACATTCAATCAAAATCAACATGTCCAAATTTGAACATTGTTCCTACATGATCTAGAGAAGGAGAGCGCACATTTGGAATGGACTCATAAATATGAAATTTTCCACTGCCAGTCTGTGTTTGTATGAATACATTCTTTATCTTAAATACACATGCAATGACTCTCTCTGGTATATATTCATGCTTCCAATGTTAAACTTACAAAGTATCCTTTTTGAAGTCAAACACCTATTACATTTTCGGCTGATGTACAAAGCACCACTGTTACACACTCTTGGTTAGATGGCATTACATACTAATGGAGGCAACTATGAAATCCAATAGATGACGCTAGGACAAAGTACTGAATTGTCTAATCAATATACCAAGGTGTAGATCAGGTTAATACATCAGAGCCTTGGCTAGTGAAGATGGGATTGGGAGGTCTTCTAATTTTGGGCAATAAGGTTTGGCCTAGCTTCCACACAGACCTTTTTCTAGATTCATGGGAGTTAGTTGATCCCATTTAAGGTCTTTAAGTATATCAATCCTCCAATATTTTGATGACTGGTTGATCAAAAATAACTGACTTGAATCTTTTAGAATAGATCTGTCTCATTGTTGGTCCATTGTGACCAGGCTTAGTCTTATGCCAAACTCAGAGAAATCAGAACTCACTCCATCTCAAGATTTTGTCAAAGTGGTATTGGATGCAGTTGCATTGTCATTCGAAGAATTGATATAGCTAGCCAATTTGGGAATTATCCTACACTTTCTGGTGCCATTGATGATTGTTGTAATTTTCACTTTCTCCCATGCCTGAAGAACCAATTTACATACCTCTACATACTTTCCATGACATTTTTTTTTACTAGTTGTCGTGAAGATGTGTTTACTGCTAGTCATCCAACTATCCCATTCCTCATGCACAAAAGTCTTAAATGAGTGATTGATGGCAACATCAAAGGGCTGTAGCTTGCAAGTCAGGCCACCTGGGATAACAGTTATGTGGGCTCCAGCATTGATGATGTGCTTCTGCACAGTTTTCTCCTTATGGGTAGTCATTGCATCAAAAATCAGAAGAGATTTTTTCTTGAAAAATCTGCCTCTTCTTGTTCGGAAGTATTTGTTAGTCCAGGTATGCATCACCTCTGTGTTCATCCAGCCCTTTTTGTTGCAGACAACAATGACTCTAGCTGGCAATGTTTCTATTGGCATGGTTATCCTTTTAAAGATAACCATGGGTTTGAGTTTTCCTCCTGCAGCTGTTCAGGCCAATACAACAGTGAAGTTGGTTCTGTTTGTTCATATCCAGTGGTATCAATCGTGACAGTATTCACTTCTTTATCTGCCACTGTTGTACATCAAATGACATTGGAATCTCATCCATATTGAGGATGTGATTATCTGACAACTTCAGTTCACTTATTTCCTTCTGAATAAAGGTATGGAAAACATCCAATTTATTCTCCCAGTCATTCGGAAGTTTCTGTCCAACAGTTATACATGACTGGACTGCAAGATTGTTCCATTTCACGAACTTGAAAACCCAGTTGACACTGCCACTAAAGTCTGATCTTCATTTCTGTAGCAATAATTCAAGCCATCAATTTGATCGCTATCTTTAAAATTATATGGTTACTGTCACATTGCTAATGCACCCAGTTGGCTAGATTTTCTTCTAATTAAGTTTGGCCATTTGCATTTCTACCTCTACGAGCTCATTTCCTTGGAGTCATCTTTTTAATCTCCTCTTCATCCACCCTCCAATCACATACATTTTTCTCGCTGCAGCCAAATTCTCTTCCAGCAGCTCTGTTGCCACGCTCCATGGCATTTATTGGTCTATGTGGAGTACTAATCCCACTTGCTAAAGACATGTTATAGCAGAACAATGAAGCCGCCTTTACATCTGGCATTTATTGTTTCTAAAATCTAGATACCAGGTACTTAACCCATCTGCTATTGGCCCGGTGGCAGAAAAGAATAAACAATAATTGTTGTGGTCCTGCCTCAGACAATTCTTTGATCTAAACTAAAAATGGTAATGAAGTCATGTTTATGTCTGACAGGTGATGATACATTTGATAAATTTGCATTTATAATAAAGGAAAGGAAACCACTGGATATAAATTGCTCAAAACGGCAGATGGCTAGGCCATGTGCATCTTATGTAATTTTTGTTTACACAAATTGTCAAAACCCAAGTCTTAGATATGGGTGCATCTTATGTAAAATATTTTTACACAAATCATCAAAACCTGTGTTTTATATACGGGTGCATCTTATAATTAGGTGCATCTTATATGCATGAAAATATGGTAATATATGTCAGCCCTAGCTGCCATCTGTGAGTGTTAGCTAATTTTATTCTCTTCTCTTTCAAAGAGAAATATTGCTCAAATTTCTACTATTAAGGGCTATCAAACAGTCCTTTCCAACACTCAAATATTTTAAAGGTCTGGCCATCGGGACAGTTTTTCACTTAGCAGACCAGATCAGGTTTTTTGAACTGCAAAGTCCAGTGTCTCACTCTCTAATGCATAACTGGAATCTTTCTTGTGTCTTGTGGTCTCTTAATAAAAGTCCTCTATGAACCATTTGGGAGTATGGTACCCTCAAGATGGTTTCTTGTCTTAGTGTCTGTGAATGAAAGAGTAGTTTCATGCTTTGTTCATTGAGCAGGTCTTTATAAGGGTTCATTAGAAATTTTGAGTCAGTTTCACTCCTCTGCCAACCTGTTCTTTTTAGAAAGAATCAAACATCCATTATTGTTTTTCTCTTGACTGAGATCCCCAGATATACTTTTATGCCCAGTTAGGGCTCTATGGTTGTACGTGGCAACCTTTAAAGGGAGAAGGAAGGGTCGGAGGCATCTTTTCCTCCCCATCAAATGTTCAGCTGATATTTCCACTTCCACCATTTATAGATAGATTGCTTTAACTCTCAAGAGAACTTACCAGTCTATTTCCAATAGAAACCTGACTTTAATGAAAGTTAAAGCCCATGAGGTTTGAGCCATTGATGCCTTGCAGGGTTGTTTAGCTCATTCATCTTTGGAATATGTAAGCCATATATGGCATTGTCACAACTTTCTCTTCCTTTTAGCTTCACTCAGTAGTCCACCAAAGTAAAGTCATTATGTCACTGGTCCCAATCATCTTCACTCAGAATTTAGCCAATGCAGATTCCTTTCTGAATTAGTTTCCTGCTTTTTAATATGGGTGAATATTCCTTGCATTTGTTTTTTATTTACAAGTTGGATCATTAGCCTCCCAACAGACTGATTAATTCAGCTGTACAGTTGCAATAGGTATGATATTACTGATATTAAAATGTTTTGTTTTGTGGTGGGTGGGTGGGGGCAGGTTAAACTGATTCTTATCATGTAATTCTTACCTGTTGATATCACTAGATCCCTACACCTGCCTGTACTGACGACTCTCAAAGTTCGGCTGCTTTATTGAAAAGAAGGAAAGAGTGGCTGTATGCATGGGCAATATGTGCTGGGTATTCCATCGGGAAGATCCAGTGTTCTGGAATCTTCTTATTTTGGAGGATAAAATTTTCATTATACATTCTGTGTATTTTCCTCCTGGGAAAGTACCAGTGATGCAATAGCAACAGGTAAGTACAATGTCACTACAATTAGTTTACCCTCCCCCAGTATTGTTTTAATGGTAAGACTTGAAAATATGACATTTTGGTGCAGTTTTTCAGAAATTATCTCAATCTGCAATCATGCATGCTAGATTTGACTCTACCTCATTCAGCTGAGATAGTAAAAGAAGAAAGAGAACATTGCATAAGGGATGCAACAATGGTGCTATCTTTCATTATTTCTTCTCAGACTTATGCAAGTTAAATTTGTTTAAAGTAAAAAAGTGTGAAATAGGACACACTTTCATATAACTAATATTATTATTATTGGATATGATGAGACAATAGATGTATGCAATGTTCTTTCAAATAGAATATCTCACATTCTGATTTTAAATGTGATGTCATGTAACTAGTCACTTAAACTGAATTTTAATGTCAACAGCTAATAGTAATAATCCTTCTTGAAAAGGATTATCTGTCTTTCAGTGTTTATGTACATGCATTTGTGTAATGATTTACCTGGTTTGTTTAAGATTAAATTTGCTTATTATTCTTATGCTTTTTTCCAGGAACAGTTTGTATACTCCTTTAAAATTTTCATCACACCTTGTGAGCTGCTGGAACTGAATGGTAGGTAAAATAAACATAGATTATAATCTGTTGTATAGTCCTACAGACTTATATCAACACCAATTATGTTAACAAGCTACTTAGGTCAATGAAATGCAAAGTTCAGTTTTGTATCCCCCTCTGAAAGTTTTGCAGGGGAAAGAAATGGTCATTTGATTTTTTTCACTGGGAAAAGACTCAGCTAGCCAGTTCTTTCCCCAGTGGTTGTTGTTGTTGTTGTTGTTCTGGAGCTTAACACCATTTTTCAGCACACGATAGGCTATACATGCCAGCCAGTATTAATGGTGGAGGCAGAAACCAGGAAATCCATGGAAAGAACCACTGACCCACAAGAAACTACTGGCAAGCTTTCTCACATATCCACATTTGCCCAATCTTACACTCGAAACCAGTCAGAGAGAGGTGAGATGACAGTGATCCGTAACGGAGAGCACTTTTGACCACTTGGACACTCAGGGCCCCTTTCCCCACTGGAAACAACTGGCTAGCCAATTCCTTTCCTCTCCTGCTGAAAGTTTCCCCATTGTGGAAAGAATTAACTAGGTGATTCTTTTCTCCCTCCAAAACAATTAGCTAGCCAATTCTTTCCTCTCCAGCTGAAAATTTCCCAAATGGGGAAATAATTAGGTGATTCTCCCCCTCCAATTACACCTTTTATACATTAGAACAAATAATTTGCAAAACTACATTTTATACAACTATATACTAACTTATTTTAAGAATTTTATAAGAACAAATTTCTCCAAAAATGAATATATTTGTTTTTTGGAACCAACCATATTAAAATAAATATTCATGTTACAACCTACCATGTTTGCAAAAAAATATATTAATGCCCTTTCTTGTTTGACCCCTTATTTGGATGTCTGGTTGCCCAGTACACTGTCTAAATACTGGACAAGTGTACAAATATCTACCAAGGTCACACCAGTTGAGATGTGTGCTAGGAAGGCTTGTATCATTCTGCACCTAGCCAAAGCAGAGATTGCAATCAGTTCTATCATGATGTGTTGGCATACATTAGCAAACACAGGTAGGATATAGGTCAAAGTGGATTAAAACATTAAAAATGCACAGATCTGCCAGAAGCATAATTTTGATAAAAGAAATAAATCCTTTAAAACCTTTAAAAAGGGATCTTTTGTTCTTATAAAGAATGCCAATAAAATGAGCTTTGACTACACAGTGGCTCTATGATGGGTGGGCCCTAATGTAGTAAAAGCTATTCATATTAAGGGCAAGGTAAGTCTGCAGAATGAACATAGTGGCAAGCAGCTATCTGATTATTATTGTATCTATTTGAAACTTTATACATAGAAACTGGTTGTGACAAAGCTACCACCACCAAATATACCACAAATTCCAAGAAAGCACTGAAAGAACTAAAAAAAAAAAAAAGACAGAAAAAAGATATCAGACTTAAACTCATCCAACAATAATTAAAGTAATGGTAATCCACCTAAAGTTCTTAAAATACAAACAAGTCAGCTATTGAAAAGACTGCCAACAAGACTTCCAAGAAGGTATATGGTACACAGAAAAAAAACAAAACAACATAATATCTTCAATTCACCTACAGAAAAACAATGCAAAGACAGTTGCTGGAAAATGCAGATCACCTTTAAGAAGCATCCAAAGTGTAATTTACATAAGACATCATCAGCCCCAACAAAATTGCAAATTGTGCTAGGTGATGGTAATTGTATGACTTTTGTTTAGAGACATAAACTTTGAAATTTCAGGAGCAAAAAGAGCTACAATAGTTACCATAATAGTATTGTCAGGCAAATGTGCTCCACACTGGTTACTAAAAAGCTTTGCAGTCACCTTGACAACAGTGTGAATAAATATTTACAGGACAGTAATATGGAGCCAAATAATGTGTGGGATATAGCTGCATAGACAATGGGTGAAGCATCAGGTGTTATCCACAGACTTTATGTGTATAAGAGTAAGTAGATAAAATTCCAAAGGAGTTAAGCAGTATGACTGGTTGAGGTATCCAGCAACCTTTTTCTTGGTCACTCTCACATGGTTTGGAATTCATTTACAAAATTTTGTAAATGACCATTTTAATGTAGTGTTTAGTTGCTCAGAAGAAGCATGAACATAAATGAAAAGTTTCTTATTCTGTGTAAATGATTTGTGAAAGGTTGTTAGCCTGGAATTATAATCTGTATTAATGTAAATGCTCACTCAAAATAAACCCAATGTGAAATTTTGTTAAGTGAGCCATTTCATGTATTATATTTCTTATGTGGGTCTTAAGCAGATTAGGGAAGAGTCCATTAATGAAAAGAAACTAATTGGTTGCAGTTGGGAAGGAATCAACTAGCTGATTATGTCTTCCCACCACCCCCTTCCAAATTGTTAATTGACCCATTATATATACTATATTCTCTTGTAGGCCTTAAGTGAGTTACATTACTAAAGAGCCCATGTGATATTATTTGGTTGTAGGTGGGGAAGAATTAGCTAGGTCATTCTGTCCCTCCAGTTGTTAAGTGATCCATTACATGTGTGATACATGTATACACATTAAGCTTATTACACCAACCCCTTGATAACTTACCAGGGGATAACAAAAACCTGCTTAGAACTAGGTGTCCAGCATGGCTCTGGATTTTTTTCAAAGAAAATATAGTAAAAAATGCACTTAATGTAAAAAAAAATTGCAATAAGCATTGGTAAATTGAACCTTGATACATACCATATTTTATGTAAATTTTCATACATGAAAAAAAAATTATTATTTGTAAAAACAAAAACAAAATAGGAATACAGTATTTTTTATTCTTTTTGCAAATGTAAATATTCTTACTGGAAATTTATGTCTGATAATTTAACGAATTTTTCAAATAATACAAAGTGATATGTAGGAAAAATTATACATTTAAATAAATATTATTTTAATAAATTGGATTGTGCATGAAAAATTATTGGTTACGAAAAAAATACATGAAATGTAGGAAAAATCATGATGCATTTAAATAATTATTATTTTAACAACTGGATTGTGTATGAAAAATAAAAGGTTATGAAAAAATACATGAAATGTGGTAGCTCATTTATTATTGGAAATGGTGATTATTGACCGTAAAGATAGAATCCATATTGTGAAATTTGCAGGTTCTAATAAGATATCACATATTATGTTTGGGGATTTTTTGAGAGAAATAGTTGTCAATACACTGTAAAAAGAAACAGTCTGGTGAAACAGCAATCAAAAAAAAATTCAGGTAAAGTGCTAACAGGTTGCAACAGAGAATGAAATAAACACCAGTTAAATGTTTTGTTATGTGAAATTTACATCCTAATCCTTCAATGTAAACACTATATATAATCAAAACATATTCTTTTCTATGAAAACATGAAAAAAGTCAATCGACAGTCACATTGATATGTGTGAGTACTTCTGTGAGAACCTAATTGCATGTCGGCTTTGTTTTGATCACCAACTTGGGGAACTGTTTGTTGCATTAAAAAAAATCAATTGAAAGAGACCTGTGTTGCCTTATCACTTTGAATATGTCTTTTGTATCAAATCAAGCAAGGGAAGTACAGTTTAAAAATTTAAAGTTCACAGGCATAAGTTCTTGTGGTCATTACCATTCTCAAAATTCATTTTTTTTGACCAATCGAAAATGGTTTCACATTTTTATGTACTTAACATCACTAAAGTATATAATATCAGTAATGTATCCTGATCACGTGTAAATGTGGCCATGGAGAGCAAAGGAAGTAAGCAAAAGGTATACTCAGTAACTGAAAAGCTGTGCATTGTAGATAGGGTTCATAATGGCAAAGCGAGATCCAATATTTGCAATGAACTAAAAATTGCAGAGTTGACATTTAGAGGTTGGCTTCAGGATAAGCAGAAACTTCAGAAGTATTTACATGATATTGATTCAGATAATGAGATAATGAGATCAAATGAAAATGAGCACAGACTGCTAACGATACTGAATTAGATGATGCTGTGTATGCATAGTTCACACATCAAAGTGAACAAGGTGTTCTCATCTATGGAACAGTTATCAAGACCGAAGCAGAAAAATGGCAGAAAGTATGGAGAATGAATCTTGTTTTAGGGCAAGCAATGGATGGCTTTGGAGATTCCAGCACCGACATAGAATTAAACAAAATTCATTGTCGGGAGAAATATGCTCAGTGAATCAGATAGCCGCATGTAACTATCCATAACAGCTCAGATAGTTAATCATCCGTGAACATTATACAGAGGTAACAGTGAAATCAAAGAGAAACAAAAGAAATGAACAAATTATGTTCTAATTTACATTATTTTAAATTTGTAGACCCATTAAATTCGTGTTTGTTTTTTTATTTTACCTTTTCTGCAATCAAATCTACCCATCATTCGTTCGACATTGTTTCTTTGAAATCAGTGTCAATCATTTGTATAAAAAGGTCTACTTTGGATCAAACAATAAAACTTGAATTTTTCCAATTCAACACAAAAATTTGTTGTTTAGTACATATAGTACGAGTTTGTTGATGTCTTAGGCGAATGGAAACCCTCTGAAATAATGTATTGATGATCTCCCCAATATACAATAAGTTATCCTGAAATTAATGTTACTCTGTGAGGGAAATAGTAAACAAAGTACACTGCAATGAAGAGAGATTTATCACAGTTAATCTTAGCACAATTACTAATTGAGTATTCAGCACTGACATGCCAATCCAACCCACCCCCCTTTTGTCTCTACGTCAATCCCTTTGTTAGTTTTGTTGTTTGTTATATGTCCCTCGATAACTCATGCCCTCGCTTATAATGTGGTGGATGGTTTTGGACCTTGTGCATGAGTTATCGAGGGAGTGGTGTACCAAAAAGTCCATTAATGAAAAGAAACTAATTCGTTGTTGGGGTGGTTTGGGGTAAAATAACTAGAGGGGGAAATTAACTTATTGTTGTTGAGGAGAAAGAATTTACTAGAAAGGGAAAGAATCAGCTAGCCAATTTTTTCCCCAGGGAATTCTTTTCCTGGGGAAAGAACCAACTTGCTGAATCTTTCCTTGGGAAAGCTTTTACCAGGGGGAAAGAATTTGCTGTTACACTGGTCCTGTGGTAAGTTATTTCTATAACATTTGTTATGTTTATGCTGATGTTGAGATCAAAAATGAACATGTTGACAGAAGCTCTAGGTCCCATTGATCAGGTCCTTGGTTTTCTAATCTTGTATTCAACAAACTGCCAGTTCCAGCCCATTCATTGTTCTACAGTTATATGATGTTGCCACCACAATAACAAACAAGCATTTATTTTTTCCTCCATATTTGGCCATTTTGTGTTGATCTTAATAACACATGCACATATTATCAGAGCACACTGGTTAGTCTTCAATAAAGCAATGTACCCATCATCAAAGGAAGTCAGCATTGAACTTGAATAAAGGCAGTGGAATTTGATTGATTGCTGCATCTTTCCCAAGTGAATGGAACAGATTTATTATACCAAGAAAGTTTCCTTTTTGCAGAAAAACGTACCTTGTTTCTTATGATGGCTACAATTGTTCTACAATTATATGATGTTGTCACTAGCATAAAATACAAAATAAATTCCAGTCTTTTGGAACTAGATATTTGGCTGTCAGGTTAATTGAAGGTGGGACATCTTGCAAAGTAACATCATTTGTGATTTGTTGAAAACAAAATCTGAAGCTCAGACTGGAGTTTAAGAGTTCTGTGATTTCCAAGTCAGGTAAGGTTTACTTAGAGCAGATGGAGGTGGAACAATTGACAAGTCTGTTAAAACAATTCTGATCTGGTGCAAATTTTTAATTCTGGCTTAGAGACCTTAAAACTCCCAGCTTGAGTTTGAGATTGAAATAGAAATTCAGCTAATCAAAAGTGACCTATCAAATGTAAAGCACTACAGAAAGGACTTTTCTGCACTTTTGCCTGTAAATTTTGAAAATAACATTATCTATTAGAGGATACAGAATTTTTTTTTAAAGGCATATAATTTTGTACACTGTATTGGCTGTTTTTCTCTCTCTGTGGCCATTTGTGTCATGAACAAAGTGATTTCGATGAAGAATATTTATGTCTTCATTATTTTTCATGAATTTTACATGTACGACCACCACTAACTCATGGAGTGTCTTATTTTGAAGTCAGCTGCTACAAATGTTAATATAGGTTCCTGCATCCAGTCAACATCAGTCTGACAAGACAGTTCGCACATATACAAACTGATGCCATGCTAGAGCTTTCAAGTTTCAAGATGTACATTAACTATTGAAAGAAAATATCACAAAACCATACACCTTAAAACTAACAGATGTTTATTAAAAAAAATTTATTTGGACTGAAAAATACTTTTGATGTTAAATTCTCATTCTATTGTGTAAAACTGGTCTATAGTATTATATGAAAAATTAAATATAATTATTTTTTTCCAGATTAGAAACTAGCCATATAACTTAGAATAATAGATTGAAATGTGTTGATGCATGCCTAAACTCGGCAATTTACAAATAAAATTTATCCACTAAGACTTTGAATATGACCAATTATTTGAGAGTATGATAATTTATTTTAATGAAGCAAATTTGTCTACACATTATTGAAGTTTTCTCTCTGTCATGCATTAAAATAAGTTATTTTTATAAAAAGGTAACTGTTTGTTGCACTTTTATTGAAATATGTCATCAGTTACCTGGTGAGAAGTGACATTTTTACTTTAAAGTCTGCTGCATTGCTTGTTAACAATGGCTAGTCAGGAAGATGTTGAGCATTGATGTTATTGTTTTAGCACCAATGGTTCATTGGAAAAATTACCTTCTAAATGCAGATATTTTATATTGATTGTTTAATAAAGAATTTTTAACTTACAAGATAGACGGAGAAATGCAGTAAGGTTCAGTTGTGATATTTTCACCTGTTAGTATGCTTTTCATATTTTCATTTTATCTAATATGGTCATAATTAAGATGTATGGACTTAGAGATCCATAAATGTAATAAATTGGAAGACCAAGAAATATTAATTACACAATAATCAAAGCAAGTACAGTGTCAGTATTTGCTACACTCTTAGATTATATATATAAACAGTTCAAAATAAACAGCAAATGATAGATTTACAGCCTTTAAAGCCAAAACCTCTTCCACCTCCAGTGTTGAGTACATGTAATTAATGAGGTTTACCCTGGGATATCTGTTTATAGCCATGAAAAAATGAAGCCCCATAATAAGGTCAATCTGTGAGTTAGAGATAGATTTTTTAGCCGTGGCAAACATGTGGTTTGGCCATTTCTCCCAATATACAAGGAATTTACTCCTACAAGTTAAATAAGGAAGAAAATGGTATGCACAAGAAGAAATTCCACTTTGATCAAGCTTTAAAAAAAGACACAAAACTGTAGGATATTTATGTTGTACTGTAAATACAGTTGTGTGTACTGCATATACCCATTTCACAAATGTTTGCATAGTAATGCATCTATGGTAATCATTAAAGGCACTTTCACATCAAAATACTGGCATAGATGCTGGATAAAATTCTCTCTTTGCCCATGCTAATTTCAAGGTTTAAATGATTAACAGGCCTGGATTGCTGTTGGAAAACAAATGACAAATCTGCCACTTATAAACAAAGGAGGTGCCAAAACAACCAGCTTGCCAATGTATGGAAAATTTTGATTTTGTTAAACCAAAAATAAAAGTGAAATAGATCAATGATGATTGGCCTGTGAATTATGAAGTTTTTATTCAAATATATTCCTGTTGGAGACATTGGAAAATATTTACATGCAAAATGATAACTAAAACAATCATTTGTATTTTATAATAGTTTTATGATGTAGTTATTGAAAGATCTGGTCACTACTGTGTAATGTGCTGATCTTGTCAATTTTTTCTTGATATTATATGTGTGTACAAGTGTTGGGCCACTGAAAATGCTATATTTTTTACATGCATATAAGTTTTGGGACAAGAATATTAATTTTTTGAGTCCCAAGAATTACAAGCATTATAGTATTGTACTGAATGTCAGTTGTTAGACTAGGTCTGCAATAATAGTTTATTTTATCAATAACTGTTATTTGCATGGATCAATTGGGTTCTCTTATTCTGTTTTACATTTCAGCACCACTGGGAAATTTAGTATTGCTGTGTCCAGCAGAAGCAACACAGATCTTTCAGATGGTATGCACAGTCATTTTTAAGTGTAGAACAAATTAATTGATCCAATTTAGGCACAGGTTAATAATAAATCTTGGGGAGAGAATGGGGGTGAAGTTACTTTTTTAATGACTTGCACTAAAATGAATAAATTGAAATCTAGTTATACAGATTACTCATGGGGCATACAAATTTATTTATCTTTTTGGTTTGGGTTTTGCTTTTCAGAGATTAACTGATATACATTTTGTGCTGCTTTTAAAATTTGAAAATATTTAGTTTCAGTAAATTGTCTTTTATTTGTATTTGATATATTTTAATTTTAGCACGACTGAAATTGATAAGGTACAAGTTCATTATCACTACTCCTAAACTACTTGGAGGATTGTCATCAAACTTTTCACACATTCACCCCAAGGTTTAGCTGCTCACAAATGAAAATCTTGTTATTGTTACTCTTCCAGAATGGACATAAAGTTTCCACTAAAAGTCTTTATGTCCTACATGAAAATGATGCTGATCTGATGTTCAGTAAAGCCATCATGAAAATGTATTTGTCTTTGGGTGGTAAAACTAATTTTAGTTATGCAATACTTACTATTGTGTAGCTGACCTATTTTCATGCCAAAACCTCGCCATCCCACAGAGTGGAGAAAAAGTCAGAATTATCTTTTACACACCACTCTATAATGTCATGTGGTTATATGCAGAAGGTTGATATTATTTGTCATCTTTTCACAGATGACAATTACACAAAACATCAGAGAATGGTGGGAAGAAGTCATTTTGCACTAGTGGCAGATAAGTACTGCATAATTAAAATTAGTTATTGTCCCCTCCCCCAACAACAACATTTTAATAGCAGCAATTACATACCCTGTCACTATTGCTTACTTGAATTTGACAGTTAGGTGGGTAGGCTGATATGATATTCAGGCTGATCAAAAACAGAAATTGAGTTGCTCTCATCATAGAGGCAGAGGTCTGTCTACAGAAGCTTGATGTCTCTGAACCTCATATTGCTTCATAACAATGGGTCCCAGAGAGAAACACAAATATAAGATGTGTTTAAGTGCTCTGCCTACTGATGGGAAAGAGTAACTTGCTCATGAGGTGATCAAACCGTCTAATTGGTGATTGCAGAGCATCCTAGGAGGGTGCATTCTGCTGTCAAAATGTTCTACCTCCCTAAGAGAAGAGTGCTACCCACTAGAAACAAGTGGTTTACATGTGGCTTAGTTAGTGACCATAAGAAACAAGATTCCACCTGGGTGTATGAAAGTGGTAGACAGGTCTCTGGAACTCACAAAAGAGCATCAAGGTGACAGAAGCTTGATAACCCTTGAGAGTGTATACTGAACATCTTTTGGTCTTAAAAATGAACAAAAGTAAATCAGTAATAAAGTTAAAGCAGGGTATAGAGAATCAACATGTTTCTGCTGAACCAAATGCAGAAGATTCTTCACCAGGCATTATAGACCTTGGAAACAGAAGCTCTCTTGGCCTGAATGATGCAACTGGCAACTCGGCCTGAAAAGCTGTTCTGACAGAGAGAACACTAGAGATGAGCCAGGTAAGAAAGTGGAGAATGTGGGGGGAGCTGTTTTGGAGGATGGGATCCCTGGTGTAGTGATAGAGATCCCTCCTGTGTGGCAGAGACCTGTGTTGATCAATCAGAAGGTCGAGGAGATTAATTTACCATGATCATTATGGCCACAATGGGGTGGTGATGATGATTTGAACAGAGAATTTTAGACACTTTGCAGAACTTGTGGTAGCAGTCAGAAAGGTGGGAGGGCATATGCGAATATGTGATCCCACTGGAAGTTGAAAATATCAACTGCCCATGCTGTCTAATCTGGGACAAAAGTGCAAAAGGAAAGTTTGTTGCTGAGCTTGGTCACAAACATGTCCACTAGAGGTCTTCCCCAGGGAAGACAAGAACTCTGTTACTAAGTGGTAAGAGACCTTCCTATGATGAAGACTCAGTCTCTATTCTCAGAGGCTGCCAGATGATGTGGTACCAGACCTTCATGCAAAAAAAAGGGGCATTTGTGCCTTGATGTCATTGATGGGTTAAGATGGAATTGTTGTTGGAAGAGACCATGACACATCAGCCCTTTATTATTTGGATGCACCCTTCCAATGCTAGAATACCACTGTCATTTCTATGTTGTTGATGGTTGAAGGACAATTCTTCCCAAGTTTGAAAACTGTGGAGAATTATGCCTTTAAACTCTTAATGAGCGACACCCCCTTGACCTCCCAAATAAGATGCGTTGGTGAACAAATTGGATCCCCTATCAGGAATCTGTCTCTTTTTATCTATGAAGCAAATGGTGGTGAAAAACCAGTCATAGGTGAATTGAGGTTGATAGATAATCTCTGTAAGGCTTCCAATTTGTGAGAAGGAGGTTGCTGTTGTAGAGTTTATTGCCATTTTTTAGTACAAGATAGGCTATACTTGGCAGCCAGTATATAACTGGTGGAGGAAGAACCCTGGAAAACCACTGACCCACAAGAAGCTACTGGCAGGCTGGCAGGCTTTCTCATGTATCCATGTTAGATGAGCCAGAGACTCGAACCTGCACAGACAGAGGTGAGATGGAAATGATCTGGAACGCTGAGTGCTGTAAATCACTCAGCCACTTGGGGTCCTCGAGAAGGAGCTAATGTAGAGGATGCTTTGTGGCATTAAGGGTTCCATGTAAGGAAAGCAGACAACATGGTTTGCTTGTACCATCTCTTGGAGAGCCAGGATTTGATCTTTCTAATCCATAGGAACTTGGGTCAAGTTTTAGTTGTGAGAAAGCTCATCCCCACATAAATAGAGACAGTCACTTGTGATTGAACAAGTTCCAACTTTGACATTGTGTAAGAGACCAAAGTGAGTTAAGGTGGATTAAGAGTGGAACAGATCCTGATGAAGGAACTGAATTTGGACACTGTTTATCAGCCAGTCATCAAAATATTGGAGAATCAATGTTTCTGCTCCCCATCACCCAGGTGAAGACACTGGCTGTGGAAGAGATTTTGAATGGCATAACGCGGAATTAAAAAACGTATTGTCCTAGTCAAATCAGATATTTGAGATGCAGAGGAAAGAAGGATACCTGCAAATAGGTATCCTGAAGGTCATTGGAGATGGCCCAATCAAACAGATGAAGAATATTCTGGATTGAGGAGGTTGTCTCCATCTAGAATATTTCCTCTGACAGAAACCTGGGAGAGATCAACTAAGGTTCAAAATATCTTTTCTAGATGACCATGGAGATTTAGGAGCAGATGCAGAAAGTCTTGTTCAGGACCCTTTCAACTGACCTTTCTAGAAAAGGGTGTGCACCTCTTCTCCTAATTTCACCAAATTGGACTTCGAAGAGAAAATGGGGGTCCTTGATATTTGGGTTCATTACCAAAGCTGGGGAGGATAACCTTCATTTGCAATGAAAGGACCATCTGTAATACTTGACCAAGTTCATTAGAGGCCTGAGTGAGCACCAGTAGGAATGTGCATGAAGGGAATGCATGGTAAGAGGTGTTAATTTGTTATGGTTGTCTCCCCCCATTCCTGCCGATAGGAAAGTAAGGAGGGTCAGAGAAATTCTTCACAGATATGAGATGACCTGAGTGCCATGGACCTGATAAGGATGTAATCTAGCAGGGGTTAGGGACTGGACTGTGCTTTTGCCTGCTTGAAAAATTTGCAGATGGCCCCTGCTGGCTATTTGCCTAATGTCATTTACTGGTCACTGGACTGAGAGTGGAAAGAATGATCAATGTTGGTGATCCAGCAACACTGGAGAAGCCAAGGTAGGACTGCTGCCCCAAGAGGGTCTCAGCTTTTAGAAAAGCAGCTCTTTGAAGGACTTTACTGTGGTTTAGCAATGCCTTCACTGAGTTCAATGCAGCATCATGGTGGATGTGCGGAAGTTCACCAATAATGCCATGGCAACAGAGCACATGCCAAGATGTCTGGCCACAGCATCCTGAACATGTAATAATATCAAAGAACCAGACCTCTTCTTACTCATCCAACTGAGATGAAGCTTGAGAGTGGTTGGTGATCACCATGCCCTTTGATGGAAAGGGTATGGAACACTCTGTGCCACAGTCCCAACTTCATCATGAGTTACAGAGGAGAGACAAGAATGTTGGTCAAACTTAGATGATGTATCACCTAAAGCCTTCCAGTAGGATGCCACTTGGTGATGGTGGGACATGAGATACAGATCACTTCACCTGTGAGGGCAAGGTCCATTAGCCCATAGGGGCATAATGGAACAAGGGCACTGAGGTGGAAAGCACCACATCCTATAAGGGTTCATAGGTACAATTGGGAACAGGGGAACACTGATATGATCCCCATCCCTATCCCTAGCCTGAGTCCTGTGTTTTGATTGTGAATCTTGCACTTAGTACAATGTTAAAAGGGGGAAAGGAGAAAGCCTAGTCCTTGTCCTATCCCCAATGAATGTTAGATTGATTAGACCTCATCAACTGATTTATCATGTGCATTATGGGTGCAGTATTTTGCCTTCCAACTTTATATTATTAAACTTGTAACTGTAATTGTTGGATTATTTTAGGAATTAATTTTGCAATACTGTTAAGTTCTTTATTCTCATGTTCACTTTGTATTCTAGAGAAATAAATTATTTGTTTAAATTTTTCAAAGCTTGTTGTCTTTCACTCTTTTCTGTTACTTATTTTAAGAACATAGACTTGTAACATAAGGAAAATTTGTCCATTGAAAAGAAAGTCTCTGAAGCTCTAAAAGAAAAATTCTGAAGGGGAAAAGGCTGCTATATGGTTTTCTTAGAAAATGGAATAAATATTTATAACAAGACTAATTGAAAACTGCAGAAGAAGACCACTGTTTGCTACAGATGAAATTTCTCTATGCTTATAATTTCAGATAGTGCATGAATGTATGGAGACTTTTAATCATAATCATAGAAGAGTGTCTGCCACCCAGATATCCCTCAATCTCAGGTTGTCCAGTTTGCCTTCATTTCCTTTTGTGTAGGTTTCCTGATTTCAGATGATTCTTTCAGTGTTATGTATGAAATGAAAGCAGATAATGCTTTTTTTCTTTCTGTTGGTTGGTTGTTGAAATATTTATTTATTTATTGAAGAAATGGTATTTTCAGATTTTATTTCCTTTATTTACATTTTGTACATAGACCAAATGATCCATGACAGTGATATCCCATCTTGTTTTCATTCCACACACTGATCAATTGGTTGCCTATATGCATAAGGTAAGATTTTGTTGTTTGCAAAATGAGAAATAAAACTTGTTTTCCTGTATATACAATTTAGTGATGTTTGATTTTTGTTGAAGCAAGAATATATCAACCGCAGAAAAGTGATGTTTATCTAAGCAGTAGGTCCACGTGAATATCAATTTTCTGATCTTTGTCAACTGTTAGCACAAGTTTGTTTTTGCTGTTACAATCAAACTATCAGTATGATTGGCATGAAACTTTTCAAATGCATTCATCCCAAAACATAGTTGGTCCTAAGTACAACTGTTGCCTTTCAGACATCCAATATGGTCTCCATGGCAGCCATCTTGAAAATCTTGCAGTCGCATCTACTCCTAAATGGATGGTCATATTAACATGGAGTTTTCACTGAAATATTTCTTATGTTGTCCTGGTGGTCCTAAATGGAAATGGTGCCAATCTGAAATGCAGAATGTTGCCATGTTGGCCATCTTATAAATCTTGTTAAGTGTAAAAATGGATGCTGATATTAACATGGGATTTTCATTTAAAGACTTCTTTTTGCTATCTAGTGGATCCTGAATAAAAATGGTGCTGATCTGACACAAAATATTGTTGCCAATTTTGCCATTTGAGAATTTTTTTATTGCTGCTTTAAAATGAATGGTCAGGTTGACATGGGTTTTTACTAAAAGACTTCAGAAGTTTTGTTGCTCCTAAATGAAATTGGTGCCCATAAGTCATCTGCTGTGATTTCCAGAGTGACCATTTTACAAATTTTATTATTACACCTTCTGAAGGGATGTTCATATATATATGAAGTTTCACTAAAAGACTTCTTAAAGTGTCTGGTTGGCTCCAAATGAAAGTAGTTTGACTTTGAACGTCACCTCCATGGCATAAATCTTCATAACAGATTATCATATTGTCATGGTTGTTTTTCCTTAAAGATTTGTTTATTGTGTCTTGGTGGTTATAACTGTAAATTATGTCTGTTGGACATACTCTTGGACATCCAATATGACAACCACAGCTGTTATATTGAAAATCTTATTAATACTACTCATCCAGAACAGATAGTTGTAACACATGAAGTTTTCACTGAAAGAGTTATATAATGTCTGTTTGGCCCTAAATCTTACAGCCAGTATAGTCTCTGTGGTGGCCATCTGAAGATCTTATCACTTATTTTCCAGAATGAGTGATTACATGTACTTGAAGTTTTCACTGAAAAATTTTTGATATCTACTTGGTGCTAAAAATGAAAATGATGCCCAATCAGACCACCACCATGGCCACAAAATCTTATTCCCCTTAGTGGGTTGTCTTTGCTACATAAGGTTTTCACCAGGAGACTTTATATAATGTCTGATTGGTACTAAATAAAAGTGAAGTTGATGTGACATAGTTTTGCAGGCATAGTGATTGTCATCTTAAAATTCTTTATATGACTTTTTCTTTGAAACTGATAGACTTGGCAACTTACAATACCTTGTTTGCTCCTAAATTATAAAGATGACATCCAATATGACCACTGTGGTTGCCATCCTGTACATCTTGTGCTGGACTTTCTCTTTGGTTGACTATCAGAATAACTTGGGGTTTTCACTGGGAGACTTTTTGGTGGTGATCTTGAAAATCTAGCATAGCTGCGTCTAATGAACAGATGGTCATATAGGCATGGAGTTTTAAATGAAAGACTTTTTATACCTTGTTGGTCCTAAATACAAATGATACAAATGGTACTGATCATATCTTCAAGATGATGACCATGATTGCCATCGTGATAATCTTGTTATCACTAGTCCATTTGAAAGATATAGGCATGTGATTTCACTAAAACACTTCTTACTATATGTAGCTGATCCTCCATGAAAATATTGACCTTCCATAGTTTGGTAAATCTTGTACAAAATACTCCTGAATGGAAGCCATTTTACTGGCATTTTGTTTAATTATGAAACTACTTCTTTCTAGGAATAAATCATTGCTTTTGTATTAAAATGATGCTAATACAGATGTAATAATGGCTTCCTTTATAGCCATATTAAAATCTTTACATGACTACTTCTGAATGCACTATTATATATACAAATGTTGTGCACTGAAACTTTGTAGCAATTGGTAACAAGTTCTAATGAAAATGGTGCTCCAGCATGGTACAGTAGCCATCATTAAAATCTTGTTATCACTTCAGTCTTTGTTGAATGGTGGCATTGACATCAGATTTCATTATAATGCTTCTTGCAATATTTAATTGGTTCTGAATGAAAATGCTTCATGTCTGACTACCAAAATTTCAATTCTTTTGGAGGGAGCTTTGAAAATCAGACAAATTGATCTTGAGGATCAAGTCAGAGGTCATTATTGGCATTATTGTGTTGCTTGAGCTCATAGACACAGTGACTTGTGCATATACAACTAACTTTTGACCAGAATTTGTAATTGCATTCCAATAAACACTATGATAATCAAAACTCTGATATTAATTTTAAGGTCAGTGGTCTTGACTTGGGTTCTTAGCTGTACTAGTTTGTAAGCATGATAACACAGTATAATTGGATTTTTATCATTTAATACAGATTGTGGATATATCTGAATATATATGCCTGGAATAATATCATTTAATTTTGGGAGACAAGTTCAGAGAGCTTCTATCCATGATATCAGGTTCAAATAAAAATACTTTAAAGAGGGAGATTCATTTAGTCAAGGACTGTTCTTCCTCTGGCCATCGTGAAAAGAGTTTAAAATTTTGTTATTATATCAAGGATTACAGTAATTACTTTTATTTTAATATGTTTAGCATTAAAATACTAAATTCCTTTGTAATCTATAAGAAACATACATGCCCAAGATATCTATTCTTCAATATGGCAATTTTGTTTCAGCAGATTTTTGCATGCAGTGGAAGATTGCTTCACAGAACTGTACCAGAGTATTAGAAGCTTTTTTAAAAAAATAAATTGCTTTGTTTTTGGTTTTGGTGCTTGAAGGTTTATTTGTGATGTTGATTTTAACTGGTATTGTGTTGAAAATGGCCAGAATAAATACTGAAGATACTCTGGTGCAGCTCCATGTTGCTTTTATATGAGCACTGCCTTGTGAAAATTGATCTTTTTATTTGATGTGAGTCATTTTAGTTGTGTAAACTATGCTTTTGATAGTTGATCAATAGATGCATCTGAAATAATGCTTACTGCTTGTTTCTGAAGTTTATAAATCTGTCAAACTGAAATTTGGCAGTTTCCCCATACATTTGAACAGAAATCTTGTCTCTACGGTCATCCTGTTGTAAATAGTTACCTATAGAGGAGAGGGCCTAAATAAGAGTATTGAGGGACACATGAATGAATAGTGCAAGTTTGTGAGCTAATATTGCCAGTGCTTACTTGTGGAGATCGTTGGTGTAGATATGATCTAAACCAGATTAAAGAAGTATTGTCAAACCTGTAACATTTCAGCTTTTGCATCAGAATTTCATGATCAGTGAGATCAGAGGCATTCTTGAAGTCAAGAAGACCAATCCCAATCATAGAACCAAAGATCTGTTTGGAAGTTCTGGGAGTGGTACTTTCTAAATCCTGATTGTGCCTTATGAAATAGAAAGTTTAAAAAAATTCATAGACCTGTATAGCTACTTGTTTTTCAAATAATTTTGATTATATAGGTAGAATTAAAAGAGGTGTACATAAAGTATTTGTCACCCAGGGTAGATCTTTACCCCAGTAATTCTTAAATGTAAACACACATATAAATAAATTATGTGTACAAGTAAATTTTTAAACAGCACAGTGCTGTCATAAGTAAATTGGAAATAAGAAAAAGGCAGGACATTAAACCCCCCTCACATCTCCCTTAGTATGCCACTGAGAATGGACACTGGTCTGCAATTCCCTGGATTCTCCTTTTCCTCTTTTTTAAAGATCGAGTGTAAACTTTGCACATTTCAGGGTATTTGAAAAATTACTGTTCATTATACTTAAGTTTATAATATGCATTGATAACTTTGTTGTTATTGGTGCAATAATTTAAAGAATTTGTGGACCAATACAATCCATAAACAGATGATTCATTATTACTCATCTTATTGAACATATCAAACACATCAGCTTCACTAACATTAGCTATTTGAAAAATATAGCTATTGGAAAAATATTTATCATAAGGAATATTTCTCTTATAAATGATAAATGAGCATCGAGCTTAAATGGGATGATAGTTAGGATTTGAATGCAGTTATCAGAGATGCTTGTGAAGCAATTATTGAACATTTTAGTAATGTCTTGTACAGATTTTGTTACTTGATCATTTTGCTCAAGCCTAGGGAAAAACAACAGTTCATGGGTGGGTTCAGCTCTTTTTGATGCTTCCACAATGTCATGGTACTCTTACATTCATCAATAGCCTATTTTTAGTAGCTCCTTTTGCCTTATCTATCAGGTGCTTAGCTTTATTCCTTCCATTATCTATAGTTTTTCATGTCTTTTTTTCTTGGCAAAATTATCTGTTATCTACCTAGCTTCTTTGATCATAGGGGTAATCGACTTCCCATTAATTTGGGGTTTAACCTTTTTTGTTTTAATTGAGGTATGCTTGCCCAAGGCTGCATTGAACATATAATACCATTTGTCTAGGGCAGTGTTTACATCAGCTATATTGCAAACTGAGTGGAAGGTTTTGCAAATTAAACTGCTGAAAAACTTTTCCTGGTCATAATGTTTAAAGTCACTGTGTCATATTTTGATATGGTAATCATTTTTTGAAAATTTGGGAATGTACTGGTTATACAGATCAGATAAAAGTCACACAGTTGATACTCTAGCACACTTATTTGACTTACATTGTCAGGTTTATTAGTAAAACTTTTATCTGTTACTCTAGGTGGGGTGTTTATTATTTGGATAAAGTTGTTCATTTTTTTTAGTTACTTATCCATGTTAATAATGGAGTTTAGATGTAGTCATTGATCCTAATATGAGTTTCTAAATCTTCCTATTGTAAGGTTTCCTGAATTTTCTTCCCAAATCTATCAATCCAATCAGCTGTAAAACTGGGTGGCCTTTAAGCTGAACAATAAAGTACAGTCAAACCTACTTATCTTGACCTCAGTTATCTTGAGGACCTGTACCTGTCAACCGTTTTGGTCTGCTCACGAAAAATCTTTCTTTGTTATGCTAATTTTTCCCCTGCATATCTTGATTCATGTTAAGTCAATAACCTGATTGTGTAGGGCATAAGTTTCAGTCCAATGAAATGCAACATTTAATATCCATCTAAGAGAAATTTTACAAGAAATAATAATAACGAGGACTTTATATAGTGCCTAATCTATAGAAGCTGTAAGCGCTTTACAACATATGACAACACTTAAAAAGAATATAAAAACATATATAATGATATGATTACAAAAATTAAAACAAACACCATAAAATTAGAAACAGAAAAGCATGCTGTAAAGTGTTAAGGTAAGGATACATTATAAAGGATACATTATTAGGTCTTGATGATTGTTCTTGCAGTTGAAATAAATGAGTGCTCTTGAATGAGATCACTGTATCTTTGTGTCTAAGTGTAAAGGGCAATTCATTCCATATTGTTGGGACATGGTATGCAAAAGAACGCTGTCCATATGATTTCAACTTCATAGTGGGAATAATGAGAATATGAGTGTCAGAAGAGGAGCATAAGCATCTTGCAGGTGTATACACATGGGTGAGGTCAGATAGGTATGTTGAACATCAGTGAAACATAGCCCAGAGAACAAATTTTGTGTTTAATTCTTGATCATATAGGTAGCCAGTGTAGGGTACAGAGCAGCGGAGAGGCGTGCTCTGATCGTGATACTCTAAGGATTTTCCAAGCAGCAGTGTTTTAAATTTTTGGAAGTTTCTGAAGTAGATACTGAGATTAACCAGACAGAATTGAATTACATTAGTCCAGTCTTGAAAGTACCAAGAAACACACAAGTGTTTTAGTAGCATCAACTGACAGATACTTGCGAATGAATCTGATGCGTCTTAGCTCAAAATATGCAGCCTTGCATATGTTCATGACATGTTGATGCAATGAGAGAGTATTGTCAAGAGTGACACTGAGGTTTCATACTGACTGTTTGAATTTAATGTTGGTGTTGCTGATATTTATTGTCTGAGGTAAAGGATGTGAATGAGAAAGCCTTTGTGATGTAATCAGGATGGCTTCAGTTTTATCATCATTCATCTGCAGCTTGTTACATGTCATCCATGATTTCGCATCAAAAATGCACCTCTCTAAGCCTTAGATGGTAGTTACAGCTTCAGCTGGATGGCTTGATTTGTATATTTGGGTGTCATCAGCAAACAATTGGTGAGACACTGGATGATGATCTATGACAATTGAGAGTGGCTGAGTGTATAGGATGAAGAGAACAGTTTCAAGAACAGACCCCTGTGGAATACCACAGCATAAATCAACTGTGCTGGAGTATTTTCCATTTGCGGACACAATTTGTATCCTGTTGACCAAGTAGGCCTTGAAAAATAGTAAGGCCGTATCGTAAATGCCAAATACATGCTGGAGATGGTGAAGTAATATATCATGGTCTATAGTGTCAAATGCTGCAGACAAGTCTAGGAGAGTGAGGACTGTAATCTTTCTGCCATCCAAAGCAGAGAAAAGGTCGTTGATTACTTTCAGAAAAACAGTTTCAGTACTGTGGTGAGGGCGATATGCAGACTTTACATTGCTATAAAGGCTGTTTGAATACAGATGAGATACAAGTTAGGATAGAACAACTTTTTCTAAGATATTTGACATGATTGGGTGATTAGAAACTGGGTGGTAGATCATTATGGTCAAGTGTTGGTCTCTTCAGCAGAGGCTTTGCAATGGCAGCTGAGAGAGACATATTAATAACATCAGTTAGTGAAGGCAATTTTGGATCCAGGCACTCTAGTAGCAGTGACAGAATCGGCTCCAGTTCACATGACTTTGGTGCACTTTTCATCAGAATTGTAGGTATTACATCCATAGAGACAGGTTCAAATGCTGCTAACAGTTGCCATTAAAATTCTGTATCGCAACTGTATGGTGAGTATGAGTCAACTGAAATTGTGTTTTCAAGTTTATTTCTGATGGTTTGTACTTTGTCATAGAAGAAATTTGCAAACAGCTCCAGAAGTGACTAGAGAGAAGGTAGCTGGAAGTGGTGTACATTTGTTTCTTGACAGTAGCTTGTCAGTAATCTCATATAGCTCTTTGCAGCTAGAACTTTCCATGATCTTAGTACTGTAGTGGGCTGATTTTGCTACATGGGCTATGTTTATGACATTTTTCTTAGCGGCATCATAAATCTGCCTATGAATAGTAAATCTGGTGGAAACCAAAGCCTTTCAGTCTCTTTTAGCAGTGTGAAGCTGGTCCATAACACTGCTATACCACGGAAAACACTTCAGAATTGCTACTTTGCACATGGTTGCTGGGACATGTTTGTTGAGCAATGAATGCAGGCAGTTATCAAGTTGTTCTGCTGTAGTAGGTTAGCTAGGTGTTAGGTTTGCTTGGATGTCATGCATTAGTTTGGTTCTGTTTATCATACAGAGGTTTTTCTTTGTAGGGAATAAAGGTGAAGGGTTAGGGACTGATATGTCAAGATGTCATATAATGCAGAGGTGATCTGATGAAAGTTTATGGGACACCAGGGAGGACTGAAGAATGTTATCATCAGGTCTGTAAAGTATCCAATCTACAATGTGACCATGTTTATGGGTGGGTTGTCTAACTGACTATTTGAGGTTGAAAACATGAATGGAATCTTAGACTAGGAGTTTCAATGTGCATGGGTTTTCAGGACAGTCAAAGTGAAAGTTGAAATCAAGAACAATTAGGTTGCCACCTATCAAATTTCCATAATCCAGGAGATTTGGAAACTGCTCCAAAAAGAGAGATTCTGTCAGCTTGTTTTTTTCAACTAGGAGGAGGGCAGAAGAGGACTGACCTTTGTTCCAGTGTGAGTGTAGTTCAAATGATGTGTGGTCGAAATTGGAAGTTGAAGTGTAGTTAAGACAGTGGATACAGCGTTTCCACTATTACCAGTACCTCATACTGGCAAGGATGAAAAATGTTGGTACAAGACCAAATTTTACTGGTACAAATGCTAATCAACCAATCTCATCAATGCATGGTTTTTCACTAACACAGTGTGGATAAAATTATCATGTAAACAATACTTTATCATGTAAACAATGCATTCATTTCTAACCTTATGTAAGCATGTAAGCTGCATTCAAAATGGACATTATTACATGTTGACACCATGACAATTATAGTTTGTCCCACATAGCATCACAAATTGGATCTTATCAGGTTAACATCATTAATGTAGCTAAATATACCTAATTTGTTTTGCACAGTATATTTAAAACAAATTTGGTAATAATTAAAGTGTTTTCATGCTTAGAGCAAGCAAAAAAGCCTTCAACTGCATGGCTAGATCCCTTGGCTCACAATAATTTATAAATTAAAACCCCACAAAACTCCAAATTAAGCTCCCTCCTTAACCTTCCCCTCCTTGGTTATTAAAATTGTTTTGAACAAGAGTAAATAAAAGCACCAATGATATTGTATAAAAAAAAATCTATAGCACCCAATATTTTTTTTATGAAAATGGCAATTGCAGTACCATGATTACATACTCTTAAACACAAATGGAATGAAGCAGAAGGTGACTGATACAATTAAAATTTTGAAACAGAACAAAATGCTTCCATTTGGGTTCTTTTATCTTGAAATTCAAAGTCTTGCAATCCATCAAAGAGATTAAATGATTCTCTAGTGCTGTGTACTTGCCGACAATCACTGATCAAAGTCTGGATGGATATGGGACTACAACTATATGAATAGAATAAATTGTCTTCTAAATTCATGAATGGAATAAGTTGGCTTCATACAGAATTTTATGTTGAACAGTTAGATTTAAAGACTTAAAACACATTTTACACTTTGTCAGCACATGAATACCGACAGCCCCATCTTTTTTTGGTACATGAGCAAAATGTATTGGTAAAAACCGGCATATACACATGTAAAGGAACCTCTGACATAAGAATTTGATATTCATTCACAATATTGGTCAGTTATATTTTGCTGTTAGTCTCCAGTCAATTCTAACAAAACACTTTCAAAACAAATAAGTATAGTCCTACATGTACATGTTCTTCAGTTGACTTAGATTTGGATAGGTGAGAAAATCATTGTCTTTCTAAGGCTACCAAAGGGATGAGGCTATTACATGGAAATAAACAACTTTAAACCACTGACATTGTTGTAGTAACTTATTGTTGTAAAAATGTGTGGCTTGTTACTTAATCTCATTTAAAAGACCTCCAATCTTATTTCTCCCTACAGACATGACTGAATTATTATTTTTATTGTGCATTAGAAATTGCATTTGTTTTTAAAAATAAAATGACTCATTATTCATACTTCAGATGCATAATCATTGTTCTGCAGTAGATTTATCAACTAAACCCAAATATCTATGTCAACAATTTGTTTACACCTCCGATGTAATCAAGTTAACTGGATTTGACTGTATTAACTTGGGTTTGATAAGGGATACTTCAATCAAGATACTCTCTACCCCATTAGTCTCTAGATTGACATGTTTGTTTTATTGTTATAACTAATAGAACATATAGAAAAACACCTCTACCTCTGTCATGGATACCCTGTCTTTTCTTTCAGAATTAACCTTCTAAATTTGGAGAGCCTAATCATAAGTATCATCATAGAGAAAGGTTTCACATATACACATGATACTGACTGATCTAGTTTGCTGTAACATTAATTTAATCTCATTAAGTTTAGTTAGGATGTATGTTGATATTTAGGTTGACCTCTTGCAGGCCTTTTTTGAAGAGGCCAAACACATTACAGTTACAATCAAAAGATCAATTTTCAGATATGGAACTACATAATGTATTGCTTTTAGATCAGCTTGATTAATTATATAAACTGGTGAAGAAGAAAACGTGCAAGTCTCATAGTCTATAGCATGACCACATGTAGTAGAGTTAATACACCAGAATGTTCAGTATTAGTCAGATTTACATATGTACAAGATTTACATATGTAGGGGAAGTCATTGACATATGAAACACTTGAGGAGCCTCAAGGGAAAACTAAATTAAACAGTATCATATTTAGCACATAGTTGTTTAACATTTAATTGCACTTTGTACACAAATCAAATAGTGTTTCATCAGAATATGCACAATTGGATATTTGTGCAACAAACTTAGTACTTGTATTGTTACATTCTGTGTTTCATTTAGAGTGTGGATTTTGACAATTAAAATGGTGGATTGGTGAGTGCATGTAATGGTTCATATTTCTAATTATTAAAAACTTTTTCTTCATTATTTTGTTAGTGGACTTGAGAAAAGTAAACTCCAGACATGAAGTACAATTGATATTATCTTTATCCCCATGCCACTAAAGATTATTATTATTATAAATAAAAAATAATAGATATCACAGACACCATTATAATGTTTGGATATTGAAAATGAAGTGCAAAGCAGACAATTGTAATTGTCTCTGATTTCATCCAGGCTAATGACTATCACTGACATCATTTCCACCTATCTGAACTACTGTTGATCTATAATATGTATAATCCATGTTCAATAATGTATCAGGAAACATTATTTTTTTTTTTTTTCATCAGAGTGTTTTTGTATCTGTCTTCATTTCCCCTTTTGTTTTGATTCCCTTATGGTTAGGTGTTTGTTGATACCATGAGACAGCACCACTGAAGAAATGGATACCTGAATTAACAATGACACTGTAATGTGAGCAGCCATAGCGTTTAGAATTAGGGAAGAAAAAATAACATACTCCATGATGCTGCAGGTCAGTTTTGGTGACTTCAATAAAGATTGGATATAGAAATAAAACAGAATTCAAGTTAAAAGGTATGCAAATGCATATCAAAGTTACTGCTTTTATGACATATTTCCACTATGCACACTTCATATATGTTCAACCGCTCCGGTGGCCTGGTGATTAGAATTTCTGCCTCAGATGCGAGAGGTGATAGGTTCAAACCCTGGCTGAGTCATGCCAAAGACTTCAAAAATAGTACTAACAGCTGTCCTACTTGGCGCTCAGCATTAAGAGGTTAGTGTTAGGACTGGTTGACCTGGTGTCAGGATAATGTGACTGGGTGGGACATCATGCCACATGTCTGTGGCGTGATGCCTCAGTGCAAGACATCACAATAAACTCACACTGCAGACATCGTAGCTATATGACTGAAAAATTGTTAAAGCTATGTTAAACATCTAAATCACACACACTCATACATGTTCTGATTCCTTTAAGGACAGAAAAACCAATAATTTAGGTTCGGTCATTATTGGTGCTGGGTTGTGGTTTACTGATATGTCTGTTGTTTGAGTAATGGTCTTCTATCTGTTGTGATGGGTGTAACTAATTCTTCTTCTTTGGGATCTGATAATGTGATGAAACAGCTCCTGTGCTTCATGAACTATTTTGTCACCATCATCTTCACCACATCTTCATGTGTACTGACTGAGTGTGTGCTGAGTGAATGAGCACTTCCTTTTGGCAGGAATTGGAGTAGTCAGTATGTACACACTGCCATTTCTCTGTTTCTGTAGCAATCTAGCAGGTTATTGTGACCCTTTTTCCCTGAATAGACTTTAATTGTTCTCTCCCCTCTTCTGTTTGTGGCTTTAGGTTATTAACAGTTATTAAGTGTTTATCAGTATATATTTCTTCATACTGATAATGGTTAGTTTTATCTTCTTCACTGTTCACAGTTCTCCAGATCTGATTCTTCTGCCAGACCTTGGAAATTTGAAGGTGTAAGGAATTTGGACACTGTTGACATGTACCTAATATATAGTCATTGCTGGTGGAGGTGTGAAAAACTAGAGTTTTGCTTGCTTAGCACATCCTGCAGTAGAAAATATAGGTCAGGTGGGGGGATGACAAAACTATTTGCTGAGAGGTGAAAACATCTGGATTTGTTTCTTCCTGAGATTTGCACATAATTTAAAAATGTTTTTTATTCATAACATGTATCCATAACATGTGTTATATGCATTGTATTTGTTGAATAAAAAGTAACAGGATCTGAAAATCGTCATCAGTCAAATCAGTTGAAGTGCAGAAAATCTTGGAGTTAAGCATGTGTGAGAGCTACGATATGAGGCTTGATTTTTATAGTTACACTATTCAAATTTTATTTTACTTTGAAGAAGCTTTTTATGGCAGTTACTATACTTTCCCTCATCACAGCCATCAATTTCACTGTAATTTTCACAGACATTACTGTCATTATTATCTTTCAGTTCTTAGTATGCTTAATAGGAGATATATTATTATCCTTTAAGGATCCTGATTGTGAGCTGGAAAAAATAAGTGAGTAGGAAGAAAGCCAGACTGGAAAATTCAACAGGAGCCATATGCTTTTGTAGTAAAGAAACAATATAATTCAAAGGGGAGATTCAAGATCATAGATGAAGATGAACTGTTATCCAATGAGTAGGTCATTAGATGATTAAAATTCTAGATGAAGAACAGCAACCACAGAGTTCCAAATAACATAGGCATCAGTCAAGATAAACCTAGAAGGGGGTGAGGTGGGCAGGTAACAGAACAAACATTGATAGCAGCCATTTTGAGCAATACACCCTAATTTATACTAATCGGTGTAGAAGGTGATCATCTGAGGTGAACAAATGTGATTCTATGTGAATTTTTAAATGCTGGCAATTCTGAATTTTTGTTCAGATGATGAACAGCAAGAGAGTCACCAATTCTGTGAAATAATTTGCCTATTCATTGCCAGATACTCTTTATTCCAGGCTGTTGCTTTCACTGTAACATATATAGCTTATATTTCTGACAAGAACTTAATACCAAGACTGAATGGAATTTATTTTGATTCCTCATGGTCAGAAAGTTAGTCGGCTGTTTTTGGTTGTGCATATAATTCTCTAACACATTACAAGTCCATGCTCTTAGTATAAGTAACAGAAAAGAGTGAAAAGCAACAAACTTTATAAAATTCAACAAATAATTTATTTCCCTAGAATACAAATTGAAAATAAAGAAAGAAAAACAACAACTTATGGTATTGCAAATTAAATCCCAAAATAATCCTAGAATTACAGACACAACTCATAATAATTTAAAGTTCTGGATAAACTTAGGTAGAAATCTGAAGCAAGTCCAATCCTAAAGTTGTTTATGTACCTGTGGTGGCCTGTATTGTACTTTTTATAAAACACAGTAATATAATTCCAGGTTTGAATTTGGTATAAATACCAGTGAATGCCTCTCTACAAGAATAATATCTTTTTAATGAGCACTCTGTATTTCCGGAGAAAATTCAGTTGAATAATTGAAAAATAAATTCCAGCCCAAATGAACTGCTGAACACAACACTATTAGAAATTAGATCATCATGAATGAATAATCATTCCAGTGACAAGATTATATAGTACACTGCTTGATCTCTGGTCACAATTATCATTTTCTAAAAAAAAAACAACTCATTACCTAATGGAAAATAACTTTCTAGAAATTTCTTATGTTTACAAAATGAAATGTTATTATTAGAAAGTCTGTTACTAAAATTATAATATGTAGCCTGGACAATTTCAGGTACACCAGGTAGTAGAATTGCAATAACCTAGACTTAGACCCAAATAAACATATTTCTATTAAAAATAATCTTGAGATTAAACCCATGCACATAGAGAATATTTTAGTTATGTTTTAGTTGTTTACAGAATTAAAAAAGCCAAATCAAAAATTCAGGTCATGGCTATGAACTTCATAGTGAAAACTTGTAACAGTCTTTTCTTTGCAAACAAAATGATAGGATTATTGATATTTTAAAATTTAAACTTTAAAAACACAATAGATAATTTGCTTCTTTTCCAAATAAAGGGGTATTAATTCCTTTTTCCAATTGCAACAGCAAAGCTGAAAATATCTTCCTGCCATGTGAGCTGCCATATTTTATATTTAGTATTATTATGACTTTATTTAAAGAGGGTAACACAATTAGTGAAGAACTAATCTACCTTGAGGCTCTCATTCAAAGGAATTTACTTATTTTTGCTGCATCTCTGAAGTCACTTGATATACTGGGTATGGTGGAATTTGTCAAAAATGTCATAAATATTCAGCAGTTTAACAGAAGAAATGGTCTTGTCTTAGAATATTGGAAATTGTTTTTGGCCAATAGAACATCTCATGTCATTTTAATATTATGACAACACTTAGTGAAGTTTGAGTTGCATACATAGATCAAGATGAGACCAATGCCTTAGCATTTTTCATTTATCTGGTCAAACAGTTTTGTTCCCTTAACAACAAAAATTTTAGGTCTCTGATTAAACTTGTTCATAAAATGCTTTTGACAGATCAATTGGCTGAACTTTTTTAAATTTTGCAGAAATTATATTGAGAGGGTACAAGATTTATCCAGAGCAGCAAACCATGGTGGCTTTGTTCACTTGAGAGGAATTGTAATTGGTATCACAGCATTATCCAAATATACGTAAGTTATTAATTAATAGTTATCTACCATGAATATTAATCTTACTGTTTTTAAAATTTTGCCAGTTCCCCATTAAGTTTCTAAGTTTCAACATTAAATCTTTTATTTTATAATGATTTTGAATTAAGCTATTCTATTGATTCATTTAAGCTAAACCTTACACCATAATACATAAGGTATGAACTAGAGCTGGATATTGGCAGCCTTTTCGTAAAAATAGGTAAATAAATAAATATCACAATAATTGTTTTTTATAATATGATATATATCATGATAGTGTTGCATAGATAACTAACCTGCAAAATATACAAATGAGTCCAAGTTTTAAAAACAAAACATAACTTGTATCATTTCGTAAATCCATGTAAGTTATACTAAATTCTCAAAACAAATAGAAACAAAGTATTTCCTATTCTTTCTGTTTTTCTTTTAAAATATTCACTAAACATTGATCAGATACTTGAAAATGAAATTAAGAAGCATTTATTTATTTATATTATCATTTTTTGTGAGAAAGACATGCCTGGCATGTAATGATAGGTGAGGAACATACACATATATTCAACACCTATAGAAGTGTCAGAATCTTCATTCTCATTTATAGCACCATTGATGTCAAATGCAGGACAAGACAGTCCTATCAGTCATGGTGGGTTCCATTTCTCTGAAGAACAGGCTATAATAGGTCCTCCTACCCACTGGCTTAGGTTGTGGAGAAGGAAGAAATCTGGTTTTACTGTCTTCTCCACACAAATCTTGGAGGACAAGAACATGCTCTTTAGTGTGGAAAGAATTAAAAAGCTGCTTTATTTCCATGTCTTCTTTAACTCCGTCATTTGGCTATGATTAGGGAGATATCTTAAACGATTTTGAGGAGTAAGGAGTTTGTTAAACTGGGTGGGCTGTCCCCCTTCCCCCACCAGCTGCCATGCTGAGACCAGTGATTACAGTGAAATGCTACAGATTGTACTTTCCTGATTGGCCCTTAAAGCCCCCACCAGCTGCCATGCTGAGACCAGTGATCACAGTGAAATGCTACAGATTGTACTTTCCTGATTGGCCCTTAAAGCCTGCCCTCCTCCTGATTCTTGGTATCACAAGTGGGAATTTCAGTAGTAACCTGGGCTTCTGGTCCAATCAAGATGCTTAAGATTCTGTAACTTAATGCTCATCATCAGAACCTCATGTGCCAGTCATTTTTTGGCAGGTTTATTCAATCTTCTGAAAGAGGAGTCCTTTTGTCACAGCTGTCCTATAGTGCTTTCTGTAAGTGGTTGCTAAGATGTCATAATTTGTTTATTGCCATGACACTGTTGAGTTCTTCCACCTCCACAAGAACCTCAGAGAGTCCATCTTGCAAGATCTGTCCTACTGTTGGTCCACAGCAAACTAGCAAGGACTTATTTTGAAGCTAGAAATATCAGAGTCAATCTTTCAGGATAAAAATCTTGAGGAATGTAGTGTCAGTTAGTGTTCCACTAGACAGGAGAGACAGAATCCTGGCTGTTTTTGCAGTTCTTCAAGCCAAGACCTCATAGTTGGCTTGCCTTTACTTGTCCTTCTTGGTGACCTTGCAGACCTGTTTTCCCTAGAAAAACTTTAATTCCATTCTTTGCAATTTGGCAAAGGGATTCAATCAGCTTCGATTTCACTGGGACCAGATTTTCATCACCACTTGAGTTGGTGGATTAATCAGGAGCAGTATCTGTTCCCTGAACCCTACTTATCTGTACACTGGTGCATCAGATTTGGATTGAGGTGTTTGTTTAAAACCAGAAGTAGTAGTTCTTCATGACTTTGGTCCTGGGAAGAAGCTACCTTTGACATAAACAACTTGAAAATGACGGCTGTATTCTTAGTCCTACAGGGGTGCACAAACCAAATAAGGAGTCATTGTTTCGTCGGAGAAGGTCCTGGCTTTCAAAAAGTTGTTGCCAAAAAAATCGTCAACCTCAATATATTGTTGCCAATTTTCAAAAAATGTCGCCTGAACAAGTAGTAAATATTTTTCCAAGTCTGTTAATGTAATAGGCAATGAAAATTGAAAAAGACTAGATAATTATTACTTTATTGACAAGAAGCAATAGTCATAATATTACAAAATAATTCATAATGAGACTGTTTTGCTTTGCTTTTATGGTCTTTGCATCTCGCATCACCATTAGTGCTTAGGTAAAACTGTTGTCACCTGAAATAAATGCATTGTCAATTGTAAAATATCTACTTTCCTGATCTCTCTCTCTCTCTCTCTCTCTCTCTCTCTCTCTCTCTCTCTCTCTCTCTCTCTCTCTCTCTCTCTCTCTCTCTCTCTCTCATTTTTATTATAAACATCAGGTATTAAAGCAATCTCTATGACATTTTATACCAAAAAGCCTATGATCATACTTTTGCAATGAAAGATAAGTGACATATAATGCAACTATCGATCTCATCCATTAGGAATTATATGTCACCTCCTCTCCCCCTTTTTTATGGCTAGCTTCGCAGTGTACATCTCCATTTATTAGGAGTTCAGAAATTTATTTTTACCATGCTTTGCATGCTTTGCTTTTAGTAAATTGCTTCCTAAAATGCAAGAATGATCAATGAATTTATAGATTTTTTTTCTTGACAAGCAAACTAGGCTCTCCATTTCCACCAATGAAACTTACACAAGTCAACACCTGGCTATAATGTACTGTGTGTGTGTATATATATATATATATATATATATATATATATATATATATATATATATATATATATATATATATATAGATATAGATGCAATAAATTGACGATGAACAGTACGAAACTAGTAACTAACTAGCCTAAGCGCTTTCGACTCTTAATGAGTCTTTTTCAAAGGCAAATACAAAACATAGTTACGACAAACAAATAAACACAAAAACATTGTGTTTGTAAACCTCTACATTTCTATCTTCACATGTGCTAAAACTATAAATACAACCAGCTTGTATAGACTAGTTGCGGAAACTGAAAACGTTGTATAATTCCCTAAAAGTCTACAAGCCAAAGCGACATCTATTTTTACTTTGTGTACATATGTAACGCAGATTATATCCCGGATATTTGATTCTATACCGGTTATTCTTATAGTAAAAATTGAAGGATAAGAAGATTTAGAAAATGTTAAATTCTACTAGTGCATAGTTTTCATTTTCTAGTCTTCTTGGTTTAAACCGCTTGGTTTCAATGTTCTAAGGCGGCGTATCCAGTATGACATACTAAACCTAATACTTCTGAACAAACCTGTAGTAGCTTACCGGAGACCAAAAAACCTAAAGGACATCCTAGTCAAGGCCAAGCTAACAACAATCGCTAGTCAAAACCAACCTAGTCAATCTGGACCCTGTGGCGATAAAAGATGCAAAACCTGTCAACATATGATAGAGACCAAGACATTCACTAGCACAGTGACTAAAGAAAAACTAAACATACATGGTCCAAACAAAACGTGCAAAACAGAGAATGTGATTTATCTCATCACATGTAAGATCTGTGGCCTTCAGTACGTGGGAGAAACTGAAAAGCTACACATAAGGATAAACCTTCACAGATCTGATTGGATGACAAAAAAGCTGTACAGAAGCCCGGTCGCAGAACACTTCTCCTCCCCTGGCCACACTTTCAGTGATATAATACTTATCGCTATTGCTAACAACCACAGCTGGAGTTCCGAAACCAGGAAGGAAAAGGAATCATACTGGATACGCCGCCTTAGAACATTGAAACCAAGCGGTCTAAACCAAGAAGACTAGAAAATGAAAACTATGCACTAGTAGAATTTAACATTTTCTAGTCTTCTTATCCTTCAATTTTTACTATAAGAATAACCGGTATAGAATCAAATATCCGGGATATAATCTGCGTTACATATGTACACAAAGTAACAATAGATGTCGCTTTGGCTTGTAGACTTTTAGGGAATTATACAACGTTTTCAGTTTATGCAACTAGTCTATACAAACTGGTTGTATTTATAGTTTTAGCACATGTGAAGATAGAAATGTAGAGGTTTACAAACACAACGTTTTTGTGTTTATTTGTTTGTCGTAACTATGTTTTGTATTTGCCTTTGAAAAAGACTCATTAAGAGTCGAAAGCGCTTAGGCTAGTTAGTTACTAGTTTCGTACTGTTCGTCGTCAGTTTATTGCATCTATTTTAATTAATCCCTGACAAACGTGATCCCTTGGTGGATCCAGTACGCTTGAGAGGGTTGTTATTCGCCATATGATTTGTATTCTTTATATATATATATATATATATATATATATATATATATATATATATATATATATATATATATATATATATATATATATGCAATAATTACCATAATTAAATTAAAATAAGGAATGAAGAAACATATCATGGAGCATATGTGCCCCCCAAATTAATTTTGAATAAATATGTTGTTTAGTAAGCAGTGTTGTATACATATACGAGTTAACAATAAGAAAATAAGGTGGGATATAAAATGTGGAAATTGTTATCACATGTATGGTAGCTTGAGACCACATTTGAACTGTTTACAAAAATTCACTCCCATTTTTAGGAATTGTTAGTAACAACAAAAACGGGCATTGTTTATTTGTCAATCAACTGTTAGTGCTTTTAGCAACTGTAGAACAGACTTTTTTTAAGTATGTTGAAGAGGCTCGAGTCTAACCTTTATTTTTTGTGTAGTTTTGGCACAGCTGACCAGACTATAAAATGGGGCACAATGTGAGAATTTCACATCTATTAGATCCCCCCAAAATTGGTTAATATTTAGTGAAAGAAATTCTTAAATATGCCCCCAAAAAATTCCCAATGGTAGGTCCCCATCTGTGTGTTTTCAATCTCCAAGCTTGGTTTGTGAAAAGTAAGTAAATTTAATTATTTCGCTTATGTATTTTGAGAAATAAATTATTTTCAATTACATAAAACTTGTTTGTTTTGCTATTTCTTGTTGTGTAGTTTATGTCCCTGGAGTTGTAACACAGGTCTTGATGGCAAACGAATAAAGATGACTGAACAAAATTAACAAAACCACAGCCAGTTGTAAATGAATTGACGACTTGTGCCTTAAAACTTATATCACAGAACATCTGCTTTTAACTTTGTATCATATCTCAGCTATGGACACTCAAGTTTTCAGCTGTCAAGAAATTTTCAAGAACTTTTCACCCATTCATTATGATGTAGTGTTGCACTTGAAGCATTACTACCATCACTACATGTAGATGATGTTGGACTGTCAGGATAACATCAGATTCAGTGACTGTTTTGTCTGATGAATTTGCACTAAATGCAAAATGCTGTTAATTTTGTTAACTTACTCTTAGGATGAGACAATGAACATACAATGTCTAACTTATGTTTATCCATGACAAAGTTGAATGTTTAACAGTATATAATTCTGATTGAGATTTTTCCATTTGCTTTGTATTGATATACTACAATCAGTACTTCAAAGGTAATCAGTTTTCTCTGAAGTTTCAGCAAAACTTTTTTATTGGTATATTTAAAATTAACAACAGATGGATTAGCCATCATTCAATATTGTAGTTATTTCTGTTTGCATCTTCAGAGATTTGTCAATTGTAGGTATAGTCCAGTAGCATGATTGAGTGTATCACAGCATATAGTACTCAGGCCAGATGTCAACATAAGCAGATTTGATGTAACAGTGCACTGTAAAGATGGGTTTGTAAATATGAACAAAGGATTTGTTTATGTAACAGATTGATTCCAGTGCATTGTGTATGCAAGTCCATGGCTTCCTTTCATGGTCCCTTTGAATTTCTCCACTCCAAATCCATGATTGTATGCACAAATTAAACAGCCAGAAAGGCTGTCACCAAAACAAACGCCAGATGATAAATTTTGTTGCCAATAAGGTAAGAAAAAAATATCACAATTTGCAACATTGGTGAAGCCGAGGATGATCCCTGTATAATGGTTTATAAAGAGATATAAGTGTTCCTTCTCTCTGCATGGAGGTTTTGGAACCATTATATTGCTGGACTGCTCTCAGAGGATATTTCCTTCCATGTTTTCCATATTCCAGACAAGAAAAATATTCTGGCAGATAGTAGGAAAGGCAGAGTAGCAGTGCTCATGGAGTGGTCACTTCACCGGTCTGTGTAGCAGAGTCCCAGTTCAAACTGTAGAAGACCCTTAGTGGACTTTTTTGCACAGACTGATACTCCCTTTGTCTCCACAGAACTAAAATCAGAGGGTTTGAGCAGTGAATGTCTTTAGGGTGGTATCATCTGTTTGCTTACCCCTTTCACATTTAGAATGATTCCTCAAATACTTCACATCCACTACCCAGCTTTTTTGATAGGCCCTCATTGGCTCCTGGATGATCATGATTCAACAATCTACAGTACATGACCTGTTGATTTTACTATCCAGAACATTATCTCAGAGGTGTGTCACAAGGGGTCTTTTCCAAGAAGCCAACATTTCTCCACCTTCACACTTGGCTAATCTCAATTGATCACTCTGCCAGAACAAAATGTAGGGCAAAGTTTCCAACTGCTTCATCTAGGCTAAGAAACAGTGAACATTCATTGTCAATGATGTAAAATGGAGAATCTTCTATAATAGGTGCAGTAGCAAGCATGCTGATCATAGACTATCTTCCTATTCAAAGAGAGAATGTTCTGTCTCTACTATTAATGGCTAAGAGTATCCTCTAGAACATGTTTTTGATCAAGGGCAAATACAACTAGCTTCCTTTGGTATCTCTAGTCCATGTTGAGAGCCCTTGTCTCAGTAAAATCTGCATTGGGACTTGTTAAAATAGACTTCTTTGCCCAATTTGGGCCACTTTAAATAGGAGAAAACAATTGTAGGAAGTGTCTTCCACCCTGCTCTGATGTGCCACAAGTAGTCTTGGTCCAAAATAAAGTAGAACAATTACTGCAATGGTGGCATATGGCATGGGGGTCAGACATTATGATGCATTCTTTTTGTTCTATATATTCAGGAACTCTCCATCTAACAGGAGGGTGGAAGTTTCTTATTTTGATGAGAATTATTTTCTGCCCTAGAAATGGTAAACAGGGCAGTCATTCAAATTACTTTTACCCCCAGCCCCATCTTTGCAACCCATATAATCTTACTTTTCCTTTTTTCTTCTTTTACCTGATACAGATATATTGATCATACACACAGATCTGTTAAGAGCATGTATACATTTTTCTTTTGACAAGATTTAGAAATTTTATAAAGTTATTATTGTTGTGATATTTCCCACAAAGTACAGTGAAACCCTGCCATAGTATGCTGGCTGGGGTACACAGAAGAGAACCATTCTTTGTACCATACCATGCTGTAAGCAAATAAGTCTTCTAATGGAAGGAAATGATGCATGCTTATTTCAAACTGGCTCAACAAAAAATGGAGAGTGTGGTAATGGGAATGGGCACAAAAATGTGATTTTTGGCACAAATAGCATATTAAACAGAAATAGTGAAAACAGAGATTGCATTTTTAATATTTACTTTTTTCAGAGACCCATGCTGGATGTATTAGAGATGTCAAAATTTTACAAAAAGTCAACATGGTACCTGATGATAATAATGATTGGTTACCCAGGTCAAAGTGAATTTATATTAACCTGAACTGTTTTGTTGTGAGTTTATAGATGCCAACCCTCTGAGAGGTATAAGCATGATTATTACTAATATGAGTGACAAAAAGTGCAATCTGAGCATAAAAAGTGTGATCTATATATTACATGCCAAAATTACAGAAAACTATATGAAAAACAAACATTTATTTCTCCTACTTACCTGATCTGCAGTTTATTAAAATTATTGTTACAAACTGGCTAAGTTCATAGGGATTAGTATGAGAATACAGACACAAAGCAAATTAATCAATTATTTTTACACAACATTCACTTTAATTACTCTTCATCAGATGTTTAACTTTCACTCAAAGGTCATAAAGTCAAGTCCACAAATTCTGAATGCTGTATTATATCACCAGGGATCAGGCAGATTGCAATTTATTTTACTTTTTGGCGACATAAAATACCAGTTGGTGAGTTTTTTGTCGACAGCCTTTTTGGCAGTTTAACTTGTACATACAATCATGGACTTGGAGTGGAGAAATTCAATGGGACCATGAAAGGAAGTCACAGACTTATTTCAGACTTATACACTGACCAATATTCCCACAGAAACAAATCCAGTGTTGTATTGACAAACCCATCTGTACTGTGCAGTGTTACATCATAATCCACCAATGCTGACATCTGGCCTATGCTATGCTATGATACCTACAAACTCGAACAGAAACAGCTACATGTAATTAAACGATGGCTAATCCTTCCCTGTTTTTTAAAAAAAATATGCCAATAAATAATTTTGTTGACATTTGAGAGAAAATTTATTACCTTTGAAGTACTGATTACTGTGTATAAATACCAAGCAAATGGAAAAATTTCTATAAAAATTATATAATGTCAGCAGTGCAACATTATCTTGGGTAAATGCAAGTTAGACGCTGCATGTTCATCATCTCAGCCTTAGAGTAAATTAACAAAATTAACAGCATTTAGATTAAATGCAAATTCATCAAACACAGTCGCTGATCCTGATGTTATTCCTGGCAGTCCTGCTCATTGATCTTTTACTTTTGATGTCAATCCTTTTATGTCTGCAGAGACTTAAACTATGCAACAAGAAATATCAACACAAGCAAGTTTTGCATAATTGAATATTAATTTATTTCTCAAAATGATTGAATCTGAAAATACACATATTGGAACCTGCATTCAGAAAAGTTTTTATATTTAAGCATCGTTTTCACTAATATTCTCTGATTTTACAGGTCCAATACATGTAAATTTTCTAAACAATATGCCATTTCTCCCTATCGAGTGCATTATTTGTCTCCTCTCCCAATGTGCCCCCCATTTCATATTATATACAACAGCTAAAGGTTAGACTTGAGCCTCTGTGACATACTTCAAAAACACCGCCTGTTACAGTGAGTGAAGCACTAGTAATTGATTGACAAATAAAACCTTTTCTGTGACAACTAAAATAATGCCTAAAAGGGGTATGCATTTGTTTTTTTCAAATTTGTCTCAAGCTACCATATTTATGATAAATATTTTCCACATTTTATATCCCACTGTAATTCTTTATTGTTAAAGTCTGCCAGTAGCTTCTCGTGGGTCTGTGGTTCTTCCCAGGGTTTTCCAGGGTTCTTCCTCTACCAATAATACTGGCCGCCATTTATAACCTATCTTGTGCTGAAAATGATGTTAAACCCGTATAACAACAATAACTTATTGTTAACTAGTGGCTCCCTAACAAAAGTGCATGGACAAAAGTGTGCCGACATATGAGTGAAATGCTAAACAACCTCTACAAAAGTATGCACAACAAAACCATGCAGGTATAAATTAAGTTAAAGTGTGGTATTCAAAACACCAAAGCCAAGACCATTATTCTCATTCCTATTCTAATTAACTGTAACCTGCGATCAAAATAATTTACTTTCATATTTTCAGATGAAATAATTAAAATTAAATTTAACTGACTGCTGATTTTTTTCCAAAGACAAAAGAATCTCACACAACATTAGCATTTAGAGTAATTACCTCAGTCATTGTTAGTTGAACCATTTGAACATGTTAAAATTACAACTATTATTTCTTATTATTTGTAATATTTGGTCTTACATAGAAAAACTAAAGGCTAAGTACTCGGGAAACTTTTTTTAAAAAAATGACATTTTTTGTTATTTACATTTTTTGCAGAGTGCATGTCGATGTGCTTTTGTTCTTAATTAGTATATATATATATATATATATATATATATATATATATATATATATATATATATATATATATATATATATTTATATAAGAATGTTGACTCGGTCAATAACAAATTTTGTTTTCCAAATTGATATGATGGTCACTAATGCCTATATATATGGTACAGTTATGCCAGGTGTTGACTTTTGTAAGTTTTATTAGTGGGAATGGAGATCCATGTTTGTGTGTCAAGAAAAACTCTACAGCATTCAGTGAGATGTACTTTGTGAAGCTAGCTATACATTTTTTGGGGGGGGATTTAATTAAAAAAAAGAGCTAGACACTGTAGATGTCAGAAAAGTTGATATTTTTATATTTGATAATTTTTTATTTCTTCAGATGAAAAATAGTCATCAACATGTAATGATTTATTTTATAATAATATAGCTGTACTGATTGTTGTCAAGAAAGTAATAACTATCCCGTGTTTTTCAATTTTCATAGCCTATTACATTAACAGACTTGCAAAAATATTCACTATTTATTCTGGCAACACTTTGAAAATTGGCGACAAAATATTGCGGTTGGCGATTTTTTTTGGCGACAATTTTTTAAAAGCCAGGACCATCCATGTATCACTGTAGAATTCCTCTTTCAAAATTTATGAAGCATTATTAATTTGTCCATTCCTGATGCAACATGTTCATCAGGTTAACAAAATCTTTGTTCTCTAACATTTTAGTCATATAACAGCCATGAGTCACATTGATAAACCATGTTGCATTTGTTAATATTTGGCAGGATTTTTTTTCTTCAATATTGACTGGTCTTCTGCACACATTATGTATAAAAGTATAGTTAATATCTGACACATGGTTTCAAATTCAAGAAACCCATCTGTTTTATTCAAAATGTGTGGTGCAGTTACTATAAATAGAAAAGAAAGGAAACTGTTTGAGTGCAAGGACAAATGGTCGTATATGTCAACAATATGAAGTTAATCAGGTCTATGATGGATCAATGTCATATGACATGAACCTTGAAATGTACTCCTTATTTTGTGTTTCACTCACTTCTGATCTTGCCAAATATAATCTTTGATCTGAAGTTAGAAAGATTTTAAAAAAATTGGATTTTTTTTACATGAAATAAATGGGTATGCTATAGTTAATTTTATTACCAGGGTAATTATGACTGGGCAGGTACCCAAGTACCCAGTTACATTTTGACATCTCTAGGATGTACATGTCTGTAGTATGATTGTAGTTTAAGTATCAGCATTTGAATTGTTCTCATTGCATTTAGAAGAATGAATCCATAATAATTCCATCATAAATATTTACAGAGAAATATAATACTTAGTTATTTTGTCACCATGTCCCTAATTCAGTGCACTCTTACAAAAAATTGGAAAAGTTATGTTAGGAAATGTGAAGCAGAAGTGTGTGTGTAATTTTTTTTTTTTAAACAATTTTTCCACTCTATTTTAAATACATAATACTATTATTCTAATGTTAACATCATAAACAACTCTTTCCAAAATATATATGTTCCAGGAATATACAATGTATGCAACAATTCATACTCCGCAGCACATGGGTAGGGGCTGTGATGATAATGATGGAGAAGCATGAGAATCTGAGTTGAACAAAGCTCTATTTTATGCAGATATTATTGGCTAAATACCTCGGTTACATTATGTACCCTACATCAATGGAAAGTAGAGTGCATGATGTGAGTTCAGCCTCGTTTCCACTCGACAAATATGCATATCAACGCTCAAGCAATTCAGTCCCTATAATGTACTGTAAATTGTTTTCAGTGTAACTAGGTCGCACTAAATCTTTTATTTAATTTATCTTTGCAACAAACAAGTAATGTAATTGCAACTGTAATTGTATGTTCCCTATTCCTTTCAGTCCCTTCAGCAGTTTTGGTGAGTCATAACAGATTGTGAACTGTTGCATGTCAACAGATCATAGTTACACCTGTTTTCTTTAACTGTGAGATCTCTTTTCCTGCAAATTCGGACATTGATACATCATACTAGCATGGTCATTTGTCCTCAGACACTATCAGTGTTCTGATTTAATATTTCTTTTATTTTTAATGGTTAAACATTGTAAATCTTCTAGACTATATGGTACTTCTCACGTTCTGACATTTTGATTATTTTTGTAAGTCTCCTTTCAGTGAGTGCCTTGTTTTTGGAATTTTGAGATTTTGCAAGATAACCTGAGAGCATTATTTTCAGGTATTGTGAAATTAGTCTAATGTTTCATTACTAAATACCCTAGTTAACCAGTAAATAACAAATCAAAGCAAACTAATCAAAGTAAATATGGCAGGGGACATTATGCTATGAAAATGTAGCTCAAGTTCACAAACTTTCAGAGTTGATGGCCACTTCTTTTACTTAAAACTTCCTGTCTTCAGTTGCATCATGTTGGTAGGAGCAATTTAACCTCTAAGAATAGAGACTACGCCTTCATGTTTTCCTTACCATTTCAAAGCATGAGAAACTTCTTTGATAGAATTTAGATCTGGTTTGTACTCATGTGTATTTTACAGGCAAAGTACCAGGTACTACTGCCCAATGAAGAAGTGTGAGGGACACAGTGGAAACCACTTCAGCAGAGTACACATACCTGGAGCATTAGAGGCACAAACAATCAGGTTTAATTTAGATGCATCCCTGCTTTTAGAATTTTTTTTTCTATGAAGTATTATTTCAATGTGATTTAATACAAATCATATACAGCAGATTTCCAAATAAATTACACACACTTTTTCCTTAAAGGTTGAGGTCAGAATGGTACAAACAATTGAAGCCAGACATCATCATAATATTAAATCTCAGGCAGGCAATTAACATCCATTCACAAATTGGCACTGTGTTCAATGATTATTATTTGTTTTGGAGAGTAATCATAATCAATTTGTTGTCTTTGATAAGATGCACTGTAATCTCTGTCATTGCTGTTGATTGATTCACTTGCTAAAGGTAAGTAAAATGCTGATGAATATAGCTCTACTTAATGTACAGAAATGAGAGCATACCTTCCATAAGGTGTCATAAAATACAATTTTTACTTCCAAACCTTTCAGCAGGGTAGTGTTTAAAAAATATAGTTTTCTGGGTGATTAAAATATAAGTCAGTCAGTGATAAGCAGCCACTTTTCTACAGATTACTAAGTTGACTGACAGTTGCTAGGGTGATGTGTTATGAATCCTATTTGGGAGAACCCATTAGGCTAATTTACATAGGTAGAGTAGATACAAAATGAAAGTACCCAATTCATTTGAAGGTAAGTAAGAGATACATTTTGGAGTAACAAGTTGTTACTCATAATTGCCATGAATGACAATGTGAAAAACATCATTATTCAAGATTATTGCGTAGTTTATAATTAGAAACCTAATTGATTTGAAGTCCGATTTTGTGGCTGTTGGAATTGTGTTGAAATCTGATTCATTTTTGAAGCAAAAATATTGAAATGCAGCAGCTGTGATTTTGTTTTGAGATGGATGAGCCAATGACAGTGCAAGCAAAATTAAATTTTAGAACAGTTTTGCTTCTTGATAGAGCTTTATCACAGCAAGGTGATCAGCTTTAGTAATTTTGGAGTTTATAAAATCCTGAATCCGAGAAAAATATTTATTGGAATTAAATACAATGAAACAAAAATGAAATAAAAATAATTTTAAACCTTACACACAAGCAATTTAATCACATATGTAACAATGTTCAACCTTTTGATACACAAACATAATTATCATACATATTGCCCTAATTGGTGGGGAAAATAAGATACAGGTCATGATAACTATGCAAGTAAATTATCAACCCAGGCTGCTTTTGCTGCATACTGGTCATGTTAATTTTAGTGGACCTAATATGGATGTATCAGCATTTCACATTTTTTTTAACTTAAGACAAAGCACGGTTACTATATAGTTATTTTGATTATTTTTTTTATCATCTCAGTTACAGATCTTACATGTGGTGTAGTTGAAAATTATGTAATTAACATAAAGTTCATAACTGCATCAGACCCATTTTATGTTTACATATGTTCCATTATTTCTATCAAAATTATTCCAATATCTATTTCAAAAGTCCTTAAAATAACAGATGTAAATTACTCAGCAAGATACAATTAATTGCCTTTTCACCTAAGCAATAAGAAAGTTTGTAAATATCAATTAAATAAATCAGCAAGCAAATGTGTCACATTCATCTGTAGATGAATTTTTCCGTTTCTCTGATCTGATTTTATGAAGATTAGATCTAATGATTATAGGAAGATTAGTCAGCATACTGCAATATATCTGTCTGATTCCATGGTCATATGAAAACACACTTTGATATCATCTTGTCTTTGATATCTTTGTTATACACATAAAGTTACAAAACATAAGAAATTCTCAGATGAACAAAATGAATTTAAAATTACTGTTATCATTCAGGAACCTTATATGTAACTTGGATAATTTAGCCATAGCTGGATACAAATGTCCCTTGTCACTGCTGCCAAGTTAGTCACTGCTGCCAAGTTACGAGGATTAGATTACATTGATGGGTAATTAACCATACCATCCCAAGTGGATTGCACTGAAATTTTAATTATAAACCATATACACTGTATTATCAAGGTGCCACTTGTTTGATGCTAGTCAGACTGTAAGCAATGGTACATGAACTGAATATTGGCAATGCAATAAACATGATACTTGAATTTATTTTAACTGCACAACTTTAGATTGTGCTAAGTGCCTATATCAGTACAGTATGACCCTGTTATAATGCGCTCCGTTATAACGTGAATTTGGATATAACGCGGTCATGGCATGGCTCCCAAAGTATTTCACCTTATTACCAATATTTTTCTCGTAAACAAAATAATTTAAATGTGGCGTGGCTCCCAAAATATCATGCATGTACATGTATTCTCGTACACAAAACAATTCTTCTTAAAGGTGCAAAATCTAACGTGTATAAGGTTTATTATCATTTTGGGAAGGAAATTACGTATGGATTCTAATATAAAGCAATCGTGGTGTGGCTCCCGAAATTTCCTTTATCTTATTACCAGTATTTTTCTGTTTAAAAAATTAAGTACGAAAAGTAAATTATGTAACGTTTTGTTATCATTTTGGAAAAGAGATTGCTTATAAATTTGAATACAAGATGTTTGTGGTGTGGCTCCTGAAATATCATATACATGTACATATATTATTCTTGTACACAGAAAACATTTCTTTTCAAAGGGGCAAAAACTAACGTGTGGAAAGTTTATTATCATTTTGGGAAGGAAATCACTTATGGATTCTAATATTAAAGATTGAGGCATGGCTTGCGAAATTTCATTTACCTTATTACCGATATTTTTGTTGTAAACCAAAAAAAAATTAAATACAAAAAGTAAATTAAGTAACGCTTGTTATCTTTTGGAAAAGATATTGCTTAGAAATTTGAATATAAGATGTTTGAGGTGTTGCTCCCGAAATATGTATTATTCTTGTACACAGAAAACATTTCTTCTTAAAAGTACCAAAAAAATGTGTAGAAAGTTTATCATAATAGGAGAGGAAATTACGTATTTATTCTAATATAAAACGATCTTCTAAATTTTTTTAGCTCCACATGTAGCTCCTAAAATTTTTAAATTCAACAAATTTCTTACAGTTTTGTGCTAAAAAAAACATTGATAACATGAGTATCTGAACCCATGCCTGGGCTTTTTGAGAACTTTGGTCTTTGTTTATTGTTCAAAGATGACAGCTCATAAGTGTTAATGTTCTTATTACTGGTTCATGAGCAATGAAGCCATCAAATCTACAAATCTACTGTGTCTACAATGCATTCCCTATACAATCATTGCTCAAACAATATCTGACATGTTCTATAAGCTGCATTCACAGCTAAGCAATAAACACTGTGTCGGTTGATAAAAGATTCTCATCTGAATTTATAAATCATTTAAAACACTTTGCTCATCATCAAAGACAATTGCTGGGCTAAGCTTGTTCAATTATGGGTCAATTATTTATAAAATAAATGCAAGCCGCCAACATGTGCACATGGCTCGGGTGTGTTTTATGCAGTCATTAAAATAATGTAGTCCATTCCCTACAAATATGACCCTCTTTCTTATTGCTGTAGTCAGAAAACAACTGAAAATTAGTTTTTCAAAAAATAATAAAGTATTACAAATCACAGATGAGAATTTAGCAGTTAGAAATTTATTCAGACACCGTTATTTAAACTTTGGATGTACTGTTTCGTTATTCGTTACATACTATTTGCTTTTTAATTTTTCCATTGTATTCAGTCATATGCTGATCTATGACAAATTATTGAATATTTTAAATATTGTGCAGATATTTTTGATAGAAAAATTTGTACTGTGGATTCAATGTATATAATGAGAGTACACGGTGTTGATACTCTATTCATGCTATAGATTAGACATGTATATATAAACTATACACCTGTATGCACCAATGAGCTGGTTCTCTGAATAAAGTAATATATTATGTTTGCAATCTATTATCACTGCATGTGTTTTTCTCATTTAATATACATTGATTTAAAATGGTAATTGTACCAATGAAGCACACGTTTTTGCATCCTCCACCCCCCAATAACCCTGCAAAATTGTTGGTAACATACATGGTTGCTTATAACATTGTTTGATTCATAAAGCGGCCAGGTTCTATGGCTCCCAAATACCGTGTTATAGTGGGGTCACACTGTATACATTATCTCAGTTTATAAAGTTCTTTTGTTCATAGTACTCTATTTGAGTCTCTTCATAAACAGGTATTGATTGATGAACCACTTTAGGCCTGTGTAGAAGAAGCATTTTTGACAATTTGCATTGAATGACTTTGTTTTGTTTTTTTTTTTTTAAAGAAAAGAGTACTTGGTGTTAATTCATAAATTGTGTAATAAGCTATATTTTAAGTTGGAGGTATTAGGATACTGAAGGTGATGTATTGCTGATTTGCATCTCACATACATGCTCATGCATATTGGCACTGTGCCCACTGTTTCTTACACACACACATATATATATTGTTACGAAACATCTCGTTCTGTGTAACAAAAAGAAAAAGTTCACACAACAAGCTTTATGAATTTTAATAATGATACAAATCATTTACTAGATCACATAAAATAATGTAAATTATTTAAACAAGACTTACGGTTTTAGAGAAATGGTCCAAATTTTGTTGTTCAAAATTAATAAAATAAGTCCTGAAAAAAGTTCTAATCACAGTCTAAAGTATGATGTTCCGGTCCAAAATGGTGGTTGTCCGCAATTTCCAGAATTTTTCACAAAAATAATGTACGTGTTGTCCTGTTCCAAAATTAGCAAGAAAACGTCCAAATATGCAATGTTGCTCGCTAGTAAAGTTATAAAGAAGTGAATAGTTCCTCTAACACAGGTTGTGTTATTTTATGTTCTTCTGCTTTTACGTAGATATAATACATTCTTCTGCTTTTATGTAGGTATAATACATTCTTCTGCTTTTACGTAGGTATAATACATTCTTCTGCTTTTACGTAGATATAATACATTCTTCTTTTACGTAGATATAATACATTCTTCTATTTTACGTAGTTAAAATACATTCTTCTGGCACAACAAAATAAAAAGTTGTATGACTCGACTCAACTACGACAGTCTGTCCATGACTGACTCTCGAACAGGACAGTTTGTATGTGACTGTGCATGAATCGCAAAAACTCAAAGCATATATGGGAATGCTAAAGCGAAGCCTGAATTGCACTCACACGAGGAAGCATGCAATTTCCCGATACTTCCGAACAATGAATTTTCATCATCATACACAGCACATGCCAACATGAACTACATCTATGACTCAAGTAAACTTATCAAAAACATGTTAGACGATTTAATGAAATAAAAAATAAAAAGATTTATACAAAATTGATTTTTTAACACACTTGGAACTCCAGGGTCGTAGCAATATATATATATATATATATATATATATATATATATATATATATATATATATAGACACACAAACACACATAACCAGCTACTTGTTAAATAGTTTACACACAAATGTATGGAAATAACAGGTATATCAAATTGATGTTTTTAAAATTATTTTTGGGGCATTTAGATAGGTTGAATGAATTAATGAAATAGTAAATGTTCTAATTTTAGCTAGCCTTGGCAAGTGAAAAATTTATATGACTTAGAGTGTTCAATAATTATTCATCACTAATAAAGATGGGAGATGATATACAATTTTGTCCATTAATTTATGTGTTTATTCATGTACACATTTGCCTGTTTATGTGTTTGACTTTTTTTTATTAGTTTGTTATGCCCTCAATATTTGTGAACCACTTTCAATCACTCTCATGATAATTGCAAGATGGATGCATGCTTAAGTGACTTTGTTTTCTTTAGCTGTAGTGTCCTTACACTTCTGAATGTATTTCATTTTAACTCATGAAAATTGGTGTGTGAGTAGCATTTGGAGTAGTAGTGGTAGATGGATATATCTCAATGGAAATAGTTCAGCCTCACCAAAAGTGAGTCAGTGCCTCCCAATTTTCATGCTTGAGATGTCAGGATTTTTGGCTAACTGTTCATTATACCCTCAACATCTCGGACCCTACTGTATTGCTGTTCACTAAAAACTATATCAAAAAGGAAAATTTTACCATGCAAAACCAGTTAAAAACTCTTTCAAGGAGGAGTTTGCATTCCTTGGTAATCATCGTATTTTAGTTATCTGTTTATTATACCCCCAATATGTTTGACCCTAGTTTAGTATTTGCATACATATCAGGGTGAGTAACTCAGCTGTACCAAATGTATGAAATTGCGCTTTTTTGAGAGTGTTCTTTGCTATTTGAACTCTCCATTTGTTATGCACTAAATATCTTGATTCTATTTCACTTGCATAAATGAAAATGAGAAAATGGATATATTTCAAAATGAGTAAATCAGTCATACCAAAAGATAGTTCTCTGTGACTTTATTTACATGCTTTAATGACGTTTGCATTTTCAGCCATTTGTTGCATCATTTCTTAATTTACAGAAAAGTATGCAATGTAGTATACAGAGGTTATACATGTATTTCCTTCTCTGCTCTAACTCAAAGTCAATTCACATTTCCAATACCATTACAGTTACATACATTATTTTTTTTTAAGTCAGCATTTTTTCTTACATAATAGACATTTGTATATATTCCAAATAAAAAAAGGTGTTTATTTGAAAGCACAAATCCTTTTGCAATCAGGAACACATATATTGTTATGTATATGTTTAAATTGCTTGTGTGTAAGGTTTAAAATTCTTTTTTTTTCATTTTTTGTCATTGAATTTAATTGCAATTAATATTTTTCTTGTATTTTGGATTCTAGTTTTAGTAGTGAGATATATTTTTATCACAAAGTTTGTTTACTTAAGATGAAGAATTTTTATGTGAGAATTATCATTTAGTGAGTCTTGCCCTGGAAATAGTTACAAGAGGATGTTATAATGATTGGTCATTATCATGGCATACATTCTTTGTGTGATCTTTGTTTGTACACAACTTTTTTATGATTGGTTTTTAAGTGGGTTCATACTGGCAGACATGACAAAAATAGTGTAGTAAGAGACCACATGACCAATCTCATGAGACTTCAAATGAGGTATTGGGGTTCTAAATACGCAATCCTAATATTTTTTTCGGACAGAGTCATTCAAAACCTTGAATGAACAAGGTGTATTTGTTAATTTGTTGCCAAGATTGTTCTTTGTCTGATATTTGAATTTAATAATGTATTCCCCTGAAAATTCAACAAGTTAACTTTTCTATAAAAAAATATTTTGAAAGATATTCATGGAAGTTTATTCTGGAATTATTCAGAAACAAAGACTGTGATTCAGGTGAGGAATTATTGTTATTCATACATTGGACCACATCTAACATCATTGCCTTCCATATTTGTATGTCGCCAGGACTCGAACCTGGATTCTTATATGACTATTTAGTGATAGGAATTGTGTTTTCATTCTTAGGATTAAAATTTGGATTATATTTACGAATGGGGCCCCCGAGTGGTTGAGTGGTCTAAAGAGCTCTCTGTTATGGATCACTGCCATCTCACCTCTGTCTTTGTGAGTTGGAGTCTAAGATTCTTGCCAGTAGCTTCTTGTGGGTCGGTGGTTCTTTCCGCGGAGTTCCTGGTTTCTATTTCTACCATTAAAACTGGCAGCCATATATAGCGTATTGTGTGCTGAAAAATGGCGTTAATCCCCAACACAACATCAACAGCAACAATATTTACGAACTGCAAGTCATATTTACCAATTTTTACATTGTTGTCTAGGGAAATAAATTGTTTTGTTAAAATATACAAAGATTTTTGGCTTTTGCTCTTTTCTTTATTACTGAGTATGAGCCCTTGCCACGTAACAATACAACTCAGCTCTGCTTGTATGGAAAAAATTGGAACCAGTCTAGCAATGGGTGAACATAGAATAAATAATATAAATGTTTGCCTAGCCAAAATTGGTTGATAATGAAAATTGGATTTTAATAAAAGGAATCTGTTAAGAGCTTATTTTAGATGTAAAAATATTGACATTATTTTACTGATGGAATTTCTGTCCTATAACAGACATGAGTTTCAAAGATTCCCTACTGAAATAAGCACCCTGTCTCTTTGGCGGGAATTAAAAGCACATATTCTAAACACTTGAAGATTTAGATAATGGTATGGCTCATAATTTTCTCAGCACAGAAGCTGTCATCTAGGATGCATCTATATTCAGAAATTTAAAGTTAATAAAGTTTTAGTATCATGGTGTTTGCATAGGTATACTATGGGAACTGCAAGTCCTAAAGAGTGTCATAGCATTATAATGATTACACATATGCATGTACAATTAACTTTATCTAAAAACAAACATATGATTCCATTTGAGGATAAAAATCAAATTTAATACCTTTTGCAATCCTTAGAGTGACTTTTAGTTGGATATTAACAGCATAGTTTGATATGACAGCTGTGGCAAAGAAGAGGGAGTGATGGTGGGCACTGTGGAGTGTGATGATTTGACCATGCTACATGGGGTGTTTTGCACATTGGTTAATACAGATTACCATTTAATGAGTAATTGTGATCAAATTTGATTTTCCATGTTGTTTTGAAACTGTATGTTGTTAGATATGATTACTTATGTTCTACCACCATGCTTAATGTTGATGACCATTCAGTGAATGTATTGAAACTAAATATTTTGTATTTTAATTGGCTCATGCCTACCTTACTGCAGTTTTAAATTAAATGTGTTTTGTGGGAATTTTAGGTAATATCTGTCATTTAAATCTACATTTCCGTAGTATTACATGCACATATAGATGGTCATCTTGACCTTATACTCATTTACTGCATAATATGACAAGGCTGGTAATATATTTGAATCTTAAATTGAAGATAGAGATATGGTAATAGTTAAAAAGGTAACTCATGCTTATAGACAGATTTATTTTCTTAAATGAAGCTCAAAAACTTAAATGTTGCATGAAATACACCATTGCTATTATTGATGTAAAGGAAATTGTGATATAATTTAATCTTTACTAATGTAATCTTTGAAAAGCAGAACTGTGCACATAGTTTACTGATGCATTGAACTACTATTGCTAGGTCTGTCATTAATGCTATATCATCTTGCCTGAAACCATGGTGTTTCAAACAAAATAATTCACATTTAAGCTCAAATACTTGCAAAGGTACAAAATGGGAACATAATCCTTTTTACTAACAAAATTGAGACAGCATTAATTTCATAAGTAATGAGATCGTTCATGATTAATACACTATTTGCTTCATTATATAAGTAGGCTGAATATGCCTTTTCAAGGGTTAAAAATTTGGCATATTTTCTAATCTTTTTTAAATTATATATGTTTCATTTACTCTTCAACAAAAAAATATATTATTTGTAATTTAAACAAAAAATGACAATGAAAATGTTAAGAGATATATCATCATACTAAATACATCTCTATTTGTCTTATTTTGGACAGCAATTTTCTTTGCTATTTCCAAGCAGCAGTGTCTTATTTGTGAAGAAATTGTGCTGCACAAATAAGACTGCATATCTTTTTGAGTGTGAAGTTTATTTTAATATGATCTAATATACTATCATTTCAATCTTGTTCTCTGATACTGACAAGTTTTTATTAGTCATGAATCAGACTTGCAACCAAGATAGTCATGATTCCATTTTATACATTACTCACTGTTTCCATAAAAAGGACATTTACCTATATGCTAATTTTAAATTTATTTGTCCCATTCAGCCTTGAAAAAATGAACTCTTATTATGTGGAAAATTAATGTGGTTTGTCAGCTTTATACTGATTTCATCATACCAGCATGCACATGATTTATTGCCAAAAAGTTTGGTCACTTTTTATCATTAAAATACATCTTTAATGCATGGAAACTCATATGATATTTATATTTATTTTCCAAAGAGCAGCACACCCTTGAATTTTTTTTCTCACCAAGTTGTACTTTGACAGTATTTTCATAGATATTACTTGTGTAATTATCAATATATGGTGTTTAGGAATTTACATCTGGATTTTCAAACTTCACATGATTGAAGATTCATTTTCTTCTATGACAAACCCAAATTCCTCCACTGAGTAATTAAAAAATAGTGACTATTTAGACTTTTAAAGTCTGTAGTGGCTGAAAGTGTCCCATGGCATTGTAGTGAGGTGTCAGTAAGAATGACCAGAATATTTTAATCTTGTATAAAACTAAATTTTATGCAAACTAGAGTTATAAAAAGAATTGACCTGTGTATGTTTTCATTTCAAAAGATCAATGAGAATATATTGTTTTTATAGAAGATCAGACCACCAATCATAGCTTTGCTGAGCAAAAGTTCACCAGTGTTCATGTTGGCTACCACTACCAAAGAAATTCATCCCTACAAGAATATTATAAGATTAATCAAATTCACAAATCAATATTTTAAACATTTTAGAAATGTCAGAATTCAATCAATATCAGTTTTAATATTTAAATCCAGCAGCGGGAAAAATTAATGGTCATACCACATAAAGGATCATTCATTTTAGTAAACTCTCAAATGTTTGTCACATATGTCTTGTCTTCCATGTATTGATTCTAACATTTTTGTACTCATTTTGTTTAGTCTAAGAAACCATTTACTCACTGTAGTGAAGAAATACAATGAGCATCAGTCTCTCTTACTACTTTCTAATGTAAACTGTGGTATACAAAACTTCATGCTTCAGTGAAAAACATTTTTGTTAACTTTTAAAATGGATAAGTTTTAAAATGGATATATAGAACAAATACCTGCACATAATTAAAACCGTTTTTTATTTGTTCAGTAACATTTGGTAATAATTACATTATATTGTCCTGTGCTTTTTTTTTTTAAATGAACAGAGGAATGTCCAGCATAATATCTGTATTTACATGAATGTCCTTTACTGGTAAAATCCAATTTCTTAAATCTAAACTATCTTCATTTTCCTTCTCTCTTTTTCTATTTTTTTTTCTACTTTCTTACTTTCTTTTATATCTTCTTTCTCTGAGTCTTTCTTTCTTCTTTCTTTCCTGTGTTTCTCTCTTGCATATCTATTTTTGCTTCTCTTTTTACTCTTATCACATTCTTCATGTCTTTCTTGCATCTTTTCTTTCTTGCGTTCCCCTAATTTTATCTGTCTCTTACCATTCTCTGTCTTTCTCCTTTTCCAGATCTGTTTGCATAACTTACTAATGCTGAAGTTTTCTTAACTCTGTGATATACTGCCCAAACCAGATGGAGTCTTCTTTAACACTTCGATCAAAGATATTCTGGTTCACCAAATAATCTGTCAAGAGATTTTTGATTTCCTGTTTCATTCTAGAAGGTGTCACCTCAGCATGATCATAATGTTTGGCAATTTCAAGTAACTTGTCTTTTAAGGATTCAGATTGCTCCTGGGTAGGATTTGCAATAAAATTTTCTACTTTAGATGTCATAGTGTAAGCTTGTTGATTTCACTGTTAATTTCCAGATATGAAATACCAGAGACGTAAAAAATTTCATGCAATGAAATTCAAATTTAAATAAATGATCATCTGAAACAACCCTCCTCTGAAATATAAAAATGTTGAAAATGTTTAAATAAATTCAAATCTTGAAAATCAGAGATGAACTCCTATTAATCTTGTTTACATCTAGGGGCTTAAACTATGTAACAAGACAAAGTAAACCCAACATGCATTTAGTTTTCCAAAATATATAAAACCAAACAGAGTGACAGAATTCAAACAAGTTACTGTGTATGAATTCCTAGAATATTATCCAAAATTGTACTATCAATTTCACATCAATCAGGGAACTCTTGAAAGGTATTCTGAATGAAGGTTCTAATGTGCAGATCTAACATGCTAGAACCACAGAATAATCATTTCTAAGTCCAAAAGATTTTATTTCAAGGCAATCTGTAAAAGTAAAAAAAGACTAGTACAGAATTATTTAAATGTTCAATTTCTTGAATAATTTCATATAATACTCTCAGCTTAGGAATAAATATTTTCCACTTTGCAAGTCCTACAAACGTTATAAATAGATCTTGATTTCCTTCCATGATTCTTACAAAAGCTGCATATAACTGAATAATCCTAATGTGGTGCTTTAATTCTCTTGTATAGTATTTATGTACACACTCAATCAACAAAATCTGAATCACTAAAAGGATTCTTAAACATTTAAATTCATGTTTTGACCTCAGATTATTGAGTCAGCAACTAGAGCATGCATGATATTTCCACAGATCAAATGCAGTCCTTGTATCATTTAATGTTTTTGTGTCCTACTTTCAAATTAATGCATGGTGCACTTTACCAAAAGAGTTGACTTTGTCAATAGGCCTTTATTAATGAATGAAATTTTCTGTGTAATGTACATGTACTGTGTACATAAGACATAAAACTAAATTATACATTAATATATAATACCGATATTCATGACAATATAAGTAACGTTTTATGAAAACTGTTATTTCTGTATTTACAGCTGTTATTGATGTGTATAATTGCTTTCTATGTATGCAAGTATTTTTGCATGTAGACAGTCATTTTCCAGATTTTTCAGATTTTTTTGTACTTGGCATATGCATTAGTCATGAAAATGAATATGGTAGAAGAGTGCTTTCCACCCATTTGGGAAAGTGTCAATGTTAGTCTTATCAGGACATTCAGAATATTGGACAAGTCATATGGAGTCACTCTTAGTAAACATCAGGTGTTTGGGTGGTAGCTGGCATAAATTTTTTACTGAGTACATTTTCAGTAAGATCTGATCATGTTTTACCTTAATATGAGAATTTTTGATACAAAAATAAAAGCCCCACATGAGAGTAGCAATACTTGCTGCAGTTGCTGCACTTGAATGTTGAGTCAGGTTTGGGTTGGAAGTGCATCCTCTTCCTCTGATATCTTTTCTCATCAGCGAGCTGTAGTAACTTTTCCTCGCTGGCTTTCAGACCAGTGAACAGAGCATGTCGCCAGCTGGACTTGTCGAGGGCAAGCTCTTCCCAGGTGTTGACATTGATCCCAAGAGCTTTCATGTCATGCTTGCAGACATCCTTGAAGCAGAGATGTGGCCGTCCGATTGATGTTCTGCCAGAAGCAAGATTAGAGTAGAGAAGGTCTTTGGGGATCCATCCATCATCCATTCGACACACATGGCCCAGCCATCTGATGCGATGTTAGCAGAGGATTGTGACCATGCTGGAAATTTTGGCATGTTCAAGCACCTCGTTTGTCACACGATCACTCCAGGTTATTCCAAGTATGTGATGAAGACAATGCATGTGAAAGGCACTAAGTCTTTTCTCCTGAGAGGCATACAGGTTCCAAGTTTCGCTGGCATACAGGAGAGTGCTAAGCAGGCAGGCACAGTACACTGAGATCTTAATGTTCAGTGTCAGCATGCTGTTGTTCCACACACTCTCTGCGACAATCTAGAGAGAGTTTGTTGATGCCTTTCCAATCCGATTGTTGAGCTCTGTGTCGAGTGAGAGGTTGTTGGTTATGGTAATGCCAAGGTAAGTGAACTCACTGACTACTTCTAGTTTGTAGTTGTTGATGATGATACTGGGAGGGTCTGCGTCCTGAGCCATCACATTGGTTTTCATTAGGCTGATGGTCATCACATGCTTTAGCAAAGCAGTCCATCAGGCGTTGTAGTTCAGCTTCTGTGTGAGTGACTATAGCAGCATCATCTGCAAAGAGCATGTCCCTAATGGTTGCTTTCCTTACTTTGCTCATTGCCTTCAGTCGTGCCAGGTTGAACAGCCTGCCATCTGAATATGTGTGCAGGCAGATCCCTTCTGTGGACGTCCTGAAGGCGTACTTAAGCAGGACAGCGAAGATGCCGATGAGCATGGGGGTAAGGACACAGCCTTGTTTCACTCCACTGTGGATGTTGAATGGGTTGGACGATGAGCCATCATACTGCACTGTGCCTTTCATGTCATCATGGAAGGACTAGACCATGCTTAACAGCTTTAGAGGGCATCCAATCTTCATCAGGATTTTGAAGAGTCCGTCTCTTTTATATATTGTTATATGACAAAGGCTCATACTCAGTAACAGAGAAAAGAGTGAAAGCCAACAAGCTTTGTAAATTTTAACAAAACAATTTATTTCCCTAGACAACAATGTAAAAATTGGTAAATAGGACTTACAGTTGGTGAATATAATCCAAATATGATTCTAAGAATAAAAACAAGTCCTATCACTAAATAGTCCTATAAGAATCCAGGTTCGAATACCAACAACATACAAATATGGAGGGCGATGACATCAGATGTAGTCCAATATATGAATAACAATAATTCCTCTTTTGAATCAGTCTTTGTTTCCAAATAATTACAGAATTAATTTACTTGAATATCTTTAAGAATTTTTTATAAGAAATTCAACTTGTTGAGTGTCCAGGAGAAAAAAAATTATTGAATCCAAAAATCAGATAAAGAATAAAATATTCTGGCAACAAATTTAAAAACAACACCTTGTTCCTTCAAGGTTTTGAATGACTCTGCCCGAAAATATATTAGAATGTGTATTTAATTCTCTGAAACCCCATATCAAATTTCACAAAATTGGTCATGTGGTCTCTTACTACACTAACTTTTTCACGTCGTCCAATATAGACCAACTTAAAAACCAATCATAGAAAAGTTGTTTACAGTGATCATGTGAAGAAAGTATGTCAGTGATGCTTACCAATCATTTTAACTTCCTGTTGATTTGTTACCAAGGTAAGACAAACTCATTGATAATTCACACATATTACTATTTTGTCTTAAGTAAACAACTTTGTGATAAAAATATAATTCACTACTAAAATTAGAATCCCGAATCTGAGAAAAATATTCATTGCAATTAAATACAATGAGACAAAAATAAAATAAAAAGAATTTTAAACCTTACACACAAGCAATTTAATCACATATATGTGTATGTATTTTATATAGTGTATGTGTTGTTACATGTCTAGGCTTATACAAAAAGTTACAAGAAAATAGTGAAGACAAAAGGCTCTCTAAAATTTAACAAATAATTTATTTCCTTAGAGAAAAGGGACTTAAGTTTTATGAATCAGATCTAAACTTAATCCAAGAATTAATAAAATAGAAGTCTTGTGTATGAAAAGTTCTAAGTAAATCACAGATCAAATCCCGAAGAATTCAAGATGGAAGGCGATGGTGACTTTGATTGTGATGTGCCAACAGTTCTTTGTTAAATCACAGAAACAAATATTATACTTTGGAATTCCGAATAGTTTTCAGCAAATGTTTTTGTTCAAGAATTCTATATGACCATTAGTTTTTTCTAGTGAAAGAATTATTAATACCATAAAATAAAAATTCAGCTCAAACTGGTCAAAACAAACACCTTTAAGTGTCAAAGGTTTAAAGCCTAACTGAACTATCTCTTCTGAAGAAAACAGTTATACAGTAAATTAAGAAGCAAAATAGATTCTCATATGAGGGTCATGTAATTTTCTAGAACAACATAGAAATTTGTTACCAGCCTAACATCACATATTCAATATAGCTTTAACTGAAATCAGTGATTCTTACTGTGCGAAAACAAATTTTAAAAAATGTTTTTTACCAAAATCCTTACTAGTTCTTAATCAAGGTCAGCATCTAGATGCAATGTTTCCACTGCATCACAATTATCAAGACCAGAGGTAATCATATTCATTAAATGATGAAAAGTACTTCGGGAATCCTTTATCCCAAATGGCATCACTTTATATTGATAAAATCCTTCCAGAGTCACAAATGCTGAAATTTCCTTCACCCTTGACATCAGTAGAATTTACCAAAATCCTTTCAGAAGGTCAAATTTGGTGACATACTTAGCATTTCAAATGTTATCAATGCTGTCATCAACTCTTCATAATGTAAATGAATCAGTTTTAGTCACATTCATAAACCTTCCTATAATCACTGCACATACAGAAAGTTTTATCTGGTTTCTGAACAAGTATACATGGTGAAATCCAGTCACTTTTACTGGGCTCTATAAAATCATTCTCCAACAAATACTGAATTTTGTTTCCTTTAAGTATTCGTGTTTGAGAGGGTTCATCCTGTATGGGTGTTGTTAGACAGGTTTGAAATTTACAATTTCAATGTCATGAAAAATTTTGTTCTTGTAGGAACATCTGGAAATAAGTGCTCATATTTAAATAATAACTGGTTTATGTTTATTCCTTTCTTGTTGCATATGTAAATCTATCTGGTCCAGATTATTCATAATTTCTGAATTCTGAAGATTTGTTATTCCAAAATCAGTAATGTCTGATTGCATTCCTTCACTTAAATCCTCAGTAAGTGGGACAGGTACAACGAAATTAATTGCATGATTTACCTGGCTATCTCTCTCAATATACTCCTTTAACATGTTTATGTGACAAAGTTGTTTTTGTTTTCACCTCCAAGGAGTATATATGATGTAATTTAAGTCATTTACTTTCTTTTCAACTTTATAGGGACCATAATACTTGGCCTGAAGAGGATTTTGTGGTATGGGCAGGAGAGCTAGAACTCTATCACTATGATGAAAACTCCTTTCCTCTGAGTTTTTATCATATCTTAATTTCATATTTTGACTGAGTAGAGTGCAGATTTGCTCTTGCAACCTCAGAAGCCTTCAACAACTTATACTTAAAATTGGAAACATAATCAAGAAGATTAAGTTCAGTATCTTCATTAGATGTAAGTTTCTCTTTCAACAACTTAAATTGTCCATGCAAAGTGTGTCCAAAAACTAGTTCAAAGGGACTAAATCCTAAAAACTCTTGAACTGATTTCCTAACAGCAAACAATAGTAAATGAATGCCTTCATCCCAATTTTTACCGATATCAAAACAATATGATCAAATCATGTTTTTCAAAGTCTTATGAAATCTTTCCAAAGCCCCTTGGCTCTCAGGGTGATAAGCAGAAATTTTAATTGTTGAATACCTAATTTCAAACATAACTTGCTGGAAAATTACAGACATAAAATTTGACCATTGATCAGATTTGACATATTTGGAAAGAAGTGAGTAAAAAACTTTATCAACGCTTTTACTATTGTTTTAATTTCAATTCCTCAAAGTAATTGCCTCTGGAAATATTGTTAATGCAGTATTGGCTGCCTGACTTGGTCTTTGGTAAGAACCAACAAAGTGTACCATTATTCTGCTAAATGGTTTATCAAATGCAGGAATGGGTTGCAGATGAGCCTTACTTATCACCTGATTGGGTTCTCCTACCATTTGACAAGTATGACAAGATCTACAATATTTACAAACATCATTTTTGATTTTTGGCCAATAAAAGTGAGTCAGGATCTTGTGATAAGTTTTATTAATCCATAAGTGAAAGGAGTTTCATGGGCCAGACTAAGAATTTCCATATGTATGATTTTGGAACTATACAGTTTGATAGTTCAATGACCATTCATCACCACCAGGTACCTCATGAGGTTTCAATTTTCTCATAAGAATCCCATTTTTAATGAAATAACAGATAAGTAATTCATTGGCATCAGATTCACTAATGGCCCTTTGAAACAAACATGAGATTTCAGGATATTTTTCCTGTTCAATGATAAGTGATTGTCATTTGTCACCCTGATTAGAATAAAGAGAATGAGTAGTTAAAAGAGGATCATTGTGATCAATACCTTTTGATTGATCCAAACAAGGAGTGAAAGTGACCTCATCAAAAGCCTGACCAATGCATGTGTCAGCTGAAGAAATACTTTCCTTATCAACATCAATCTCAAGAGCTTTCTTTGCCATAGCTTTAATAACTTCTCAAGCTGTGTATAAATCAGGGAATTTTTTAAAATAGGATCAACTTTTTGATCCAAACAAGGCTTGTCAATTAGAAGTGGACTATAACCACAACCTTATTTCCAGCTAAATTATTGCCTGGTAGTAAATGAATGCCCTCAGTGGGTAAAGAAGACACGATTCTGACTGTCACAAGTCCTGAAACTAAGTCTGATGACAAATTTACAGAATGTAGAGGAACATTAACAAAGCTGCACTCTACTCCCTGAAAAAGAACACTGATTGGAAGAAGACTTCTCAGAATATCTCAGAGTACCTGATAATAAAAGACTCTGAGATGCTCCTGTGTCTCTTAAAATTTTAATCAGGTTAGGATTAGCCAAATCACCCAATAATGATATAGAACATTTTAACATGAATGGTTCATAATTCTTCATAATACAATGATACTGGGATTTATTACACCCAGCAAATGTACTGCTTTCAACACATGACCATGACCTTGACCTCTTAGAAATAAGAGCATTTGGGACAGGTCTGTCTTGATTCTGATGCTTTATTTTTCAATTTGAAGCAATCAGAAATAAATTATCCTTTCTTCTTGCAATAGGTACATGCAAGAAGAGACAAATATAGTTTTGATCAAGCTCATCAGGAGCTTGATTTTTTAAAGTTGTACCAGATTGAGAATTTAGAAGGGCTCGTATTAGGCTGAAATACCTTCTTACCAGTAGACTGCAGAGTGGAAGACTTGCCTACAACAAAAGGAACTGTATGAGCTAAGGAATACTCTTTAGCAGTATGAGCACCAGTTTTCAAGATTTTGATCTTATGCTTATCAAGATATATTAATGTCACTATGGACACAGTTCTTGAATTCTTCAGGTAATACAAGTTGTCTAAGACTTTCATAATCTTGATGAACTTTCTTTGCTTAGCACCATCTCTCAAATAACTGCTCTTTTTCTCTTGCAAATTCGACATGAGTTTTTTCAGCTTCTTTTTTTCATAGTTCTTGAATTTTTGCCAATAAGCCTAAGGCAAACCCTTTATGATACATTCCTTAACTAGATCATAGTCACCACTTTGTTATACTGAGAGGGATGCATAGATATTTCAGGCTTGCCAAAAAGTACACACTGTAATAATTGAGTCAAATGCTCTTTTGGCCTTTCAAATTTTCAGCAACTTTTTCAAAAGAAGGAAAATATTTGTCTACTTATTTTTTGCTAAAAGGGAGTACTAACCTAAACTTCTTAGTAATATCAAAACTTGAATTTGTATGTGAAGTGTGAACATGCATTTCACTTGCCAGGCCTATTTCTTTTATTCTAAATTGATATTCCCTCTCTTCCTTCTCTCTTTGCATTTGCTTTTGCATCTGTCTCTCCCTCTCTCTCCTCTTTCTCTGATTGTAGCTGCATTTGTTTCTCTCTCTCTCTCTCTCTCTCTTGTATCTCCAATAGCATTTACAGTGTATTTTTTTCTTCTTTCTGTAACTGTGTTTGTTCTTTCTGTAACTGCATTTATTTTTTTCTCTTAATTATCAAATTGCACTTGTATCTCTTTCTGCCTCTCTCCTCTTTCTCAAATTTGTAACTGCATTTGTTTTTCTTTGTTAAGTTCAAGCACTCTCAACCCTAATTCCATCTTGTATTTTAATTTTAATTCCTTTACTTTTATTGATCAAAACCAAAGCACTTTTACCCAAAACTTTTCTACCAAATACTGGATCAAATATTTTTATTTCTTGCTTCATTAAAGAAGTTTTTGCACCAGAAAGGAAATATTTTCTGGCAAGTTGAAGTAATTCATCATTTTTCAAACTGTCCAACTGCTCTTTGGCAGGATTTGAAAGAAAGATCTCCACATTTGATAATATTGTAAAAAAGCCAGTTGATTTCACTACAAATTTCTAAAATGTTAAATAATACATGGGATTTAAAAAACTCTGAAAACTAGGGGAATTTATATTTCACAAAACAAAATTTTCAGAAATATTTTAGCCAAAAGTCATATATCCTGGATGAGCACACAGTTTTCTTGTTACATGTCAAGGTTCATACAAAATGTAGCAAAGAAAGAGTGAAGCCAACAAGCTTTGTAAAATTTAACAAACAATATATTTCCCTGGAAAGTCGAAGTAAAAATGAGAAGAAGGACTTATGGTTTACAAATCAAATTAAAAATTAATCCAAGAATAAAGAAAATAGAAGTTCTATCTGCAAAAAGTCTAACTGAATTACAGTTCACATCCAAATGAAATTCAAGATGGAAGGCGATGATGACTTCGATAGTCAGCATTGTAGTGATGTGTCAACAATTCTTTGTTGAATCATTCTGAATATTTTTCAGTGAATGTCTTTGTACAAGAATTCTGTATGAGCACTAGTATTTTCGAGGGAAAGAATCACTAATTCCATAAAAAAAAAATTCAACTCCAACTGGTCACAACCAAACACCTTTATGTGTCAAAGGTTTAAAGCCCAACTGAACTATCTCTTCTGAAGAAAACATTTATGCAGTAAGTTAAGATGCAAAACAGTTCCCATATGAGAGTCACATGGTCATTTTCTAGAACATAGAAATTTGTTACCTGCCTCATGTGCATGCACATCATGTATTTAGTATAGCCTTAACTGAAATCAAAGGGTTCTTACTCTGGGAAAACAAACTTTTAAAAAAGTTGTTTACCAAAAACTTTACAAGTTCTGAATCAAGGTCAGCACAGAGATACAATGTTTCTACCACTTGTTGTTTATCAGGTCAAACAGAACTGAAATGAATTTCTTCACAAAAATATAAAATCCTGTAGACAAAACCAACCAACAAAAAAAAAAAATATATATATATATATATATATATATATATATATATATATATATATATATATATATATATATATATATATATATATATATATATATAGTTTTATTCTTGTACCAAATTTACCTTCTATAATTGTAAGGGTAACTAGGCTAGGTCAGATTTAGACAATGTACACAGCACATGCTGTCTCTTCCTTAGGGCCAAGTGTTAGTCTTGTAATCATGCAATAGCTGTATTTCATATGATTTTGATAGATGCTGTCAATTGCATTATATAGTGTTTTATGCATCTATATTGCGTGTTTAATTTTCATCCATGAAGTTTGCATTGCTTACAATTGTAAGCAAATTATTATATGGCTAACTTTTGTCCATGATTGAAAGCTGATTCTGTAAGATAATATTTATATAAAGATATTTGTAAACATATTTTTTTTGAATTTGTGTTCAGGACATTGGTTTTCATCTTTTGAAAAAGACAGTCTTCTTGATCTTAGCTTGGTAGTTTGTTAAACTTGTGATCAGCAGAATGATTTATTCCTCTCAGTGACCTAAATGGTTAGAGCATTAGCCTTTGATGTAGGAGGTCAGGTTCAAACACTCTAAAATTTGTAAAAATGGTACCAGCAACTGCCTCCCTTGGTGCTCAACTTTGAAGGGTTAGAATTAGAACTGGTTGACCTGGTGTCAGGATAATGTGACTGTGGGACACATGCTACATGTTGCCCAAGTGCTTGACATCATAATCAACTGCCACACTCCATTCATCATAGAGATGTGACAAAAGTTTGATAAAACATAATATTCCAGAGAAAACATACACATACAGACAGACACAGACAGACATACACACACTATACCCACCTTAATATCTTTCAAGTGGAATAACTTTTAGCTGTGTTCATTTATAATTTGAGAGCCTCAGGATTTATTTAAATTAGTCATTGGAATAACAAAGTGCTCATTAACTTTTGGACAAATTAACTATTTTGGGATTTTTGAGAAATCATTTAGAGATATTCTGGATTATATTGATGTAATATGCCAAGAATGTTCACATATCAGTTCATTCAGGCCATATCAGCACATGCATTGCTGGAATTCATTCTGAACACTTTACTTTTGAACTTGTGATATAACTTTAAGATTATTGGTATTAAGCTGACAATACTGTTAGTTCATTTTAAATTGTCTCTTTGCATTTTAGGAAGTAAATTATTTGCTGAATTTTACCAAACTTAATGGTTTTTCTCTTTACTCTTACTTAGTTGAAGACCAGTGGGTTGTAACGATGGCAGTTTTAGACTTCTCAATTATTTTATGTATATCAGATGATTATTATAAGCAGTCTACATTTTCTTGGTTCGATAATCAAATACCAGTCACCACCGTTTTGTATCATTGTACAAAAATTACTGCACATTTGTAACTTAACACTGATAATGTACCAGTTCATATTATTTAAATATTTACAAGTATTTGAATAATGTTAATATGTTTCCAAGTTTAAAGTGAATATGGAGAAATGATGAGACGACTAATTTATTTTATTTTTTCATATTCATGCCACTTATTGCCAGCTGTACCATGTTACATATCATATATGATGTCAAGAATAAAACTGTCTGTTTCTTATATTTTCTTTAACCTGCTACATACATGTATATATTATTTACTTTTCCCAATTTAGTCTTAGTATTTCATTCATTATGATCCAATTACACATATGTTTGCAACAATTTTTACCCTTTTAAATACAGCCTTTTTTATATTGAAGTTTTATAATTATTTCTTTTTCTTCAAGTATTATCTATTTATATATCCTACTACAATATTCTGATGATAAAATTCATTTTTACCTTCTCAATGTCTTCCATGGCATTGTTTTGCTAAGCACTTTTTCTGGTCAATGCAGATCACCAGACCTTAGATTATTTCAGATAGATATTTTGCTATTCTGACACTGTGCCAAGAATATACATATTGATAATGTTTTTCATCTAATAAAAAAAAATTAAATTTAAAAAAATTTTTTTTTTGGTGTAAATAGTTAGGTTTTATCTCTGCATTTGTTTTGTTTGTTTTCATATTGGATGTTTTCATGTGATGAAGAGCTTGATTATCTTGAATATAGTACAAGTCACATGGGTCATGTATGCACATTTACTCATTTTGTATTAAATAAAAATTGTTTTTTTTTAATTTAACAGTGTTTGTCTTTAACCAAAGTTTATTCAATTTTGATTAGTGAGTGCTCTGCACCTATAACTGTCACCAAGAAACTTCCAGATAAAAATTATTTATCACTATGGACTTTTACAATGGTGGCCATCTACTAAACTTGGTTAGAATAAGAGTGCATTGAGTGGAATCCTCACCGTCAAGGAATTTGATTATCAGTATGCATAGCTTTCATTGTGACATCACAGCATGTGACATTCAATCTGGATTGTACTGGATCACACCAATGGGTTCATTTTGTCCAAAAATGTTTACATACTTTAACACTGATTTTGTGATATGCACCTCTAGGAACATCTAAATAATGACCTTCCAAAGATATATTGATGTATACAAATCCTAATGTAATGAATAATGCCACTTAAAGGTGTGTAGAATCAAAGAATGATACCCATTAATGAAATAGATAGTGCTGAATGCCTACATGACCCATGTGACTTGTATTACTGCTTGAAACATAAAGCTTTTATATAATTCTTGTTTTGTTTTTTTTGGTCAACATTTAGATCTGATATTCTTAAATACTTTTGTTGACATTTCTGATAAGTTATAGGTTTTAATCTGCACATACTCTGAGCAGCCATTATCAGTCTTCCACAAACATGACATCAATACTTGCAATGCATTGTTTGTGTTGCAGTGTATCATCAGAGGATATCTTTAGAAGAATGAGTCCTAGGCCAAAATTAAATAAAAAGATACTAGCAGCAACAACTGACTTTTATTGTCATCAACCAAATCTTTTTTTGGGACCTAATCCAATAAAACTTAACCATCCAACTTTTGTATAAGTGACCATTAATTAGGTTGTAAGTAGTTTTGAAGTGGTACATTAGTTGTTGTCAATGAATAATTAATTTTGGAAACATTAAAGTGGAATAAAATACTGTTGTTTTGTGAATATCTGTTGTATGGTTTTTGAATGGAAAAATAATAAACTTGAGAGAAAATCAGTTAAAATTGGAAGAATATTACTAACACTAAAGCAGCAGCAAATCTGGAACTATAAATGACACATTTTGCATACAGAACGTGATAATTAGTTATATTAGGTTTTTCCTTTTCATCAGAGCTTTTTATATCTCCTTTCAATGTTTTTATATTAAATTTTGCAGCATGTGGCAACTACATTAAATCTTGTGAAAAATGCCTGCGAAGAACCATTAGAATTTTTGGATCTTGTGTGTGTGTTTTGTCCAGCTTTCATGTATTGAATTGGAGGTGTGGGTGCACATTCACACTTTGGGGGTGGATGGGTGTATGGTGGATCCTGCTCATTGTTGGATCATTTACAATGAATTTAATTACTTGTTTATTGGATAAACCATAATATTGAACACTTAAATAAAGAGCTATAATCTCATTGTAGTATTTGGCAACTAAACTTCTTATGTTAAATTGTTTCCACATTTTATATTCTTATTCAGTATATTTGTGAGCATATCGACAGATAAGAGTTCAAATGACATATGTGTAGTACCTACTTATAACATAATAATAAGTGTTTTCCTTTAAAATGGTGATCAGATTTTAAAAAAAATGTTTCATTTAAAACATTTCTAACCCTACTTGATAGTTGGGGATCTTTAGCAATATTTTATTCCATTGGGAATTCTTTATAATTACACTTGATTAGCCAAATGTTCATTCCCAATTCTGGTGTCTGATGCTGATTCAATGCCCTCCTTGTTTCATCATCTTTAGTTTTAAATCAGTTGGTTGTGTTTCAGATTTGCAATTTTTGGGTCTTGGGTTCAATACTGGTCAAAACAGGCCATCCCAGTTTGGCGACCTTGGTATGTGATTGGGAAGGCACTTAGCACTTCCTATGCATGATATAGCCAATAAAGTGTTTGTGTTAAAACCAACAAAAGCATAAAAACAAAAATATTCAAGTTCTGCTTACATGCATATATGCTTCAAAACTAACTTGACATTAAGTTAATAGAAACAATTTAAGTTCAAGATCAAAAGATGGTTGTGTGCTTTTTTATTTTCTGTAGCTTAAATTTAACTCCAAGATTTAATAAATTCCGTTTTCAGTCTCTTTTAATGCACCAAAAAAGCTATGGTTACAGGCAGGTGAAATTATTTGACTCTGTTGATCAAAAATGATTCTTTCTATCACAGATTGGAAACTTTAATTGTTTAACTAAAAACACAGTGACTAATGTTTTTTTTTTTATTATAATTTCAGGAATGATTTTATCTGCTCTTTCTGTTTCACAATCCTTAAGGAAGACAAATCTAGCAGAATCCTCTCAGGTATATGATTCATCATGAAAAATTTATGATAAATGCAGCAACATTGACTGTTTCACAAATGACAGAAAGTAATGTTGTGCTATTTAATCGATGAACTACCTTACATATGAATATATCGTGTTTATAAAGTTATGTTTCCTTAACTCCATTCCAGACTGAGTTACAGCCCTTTTCAATCATTTTTAAATTCTCTGAACAGTAGCTTTTGGCAACTAGAAAAGCAGATGAACCATTTAACATATTCTGATATAGTATGGTATGAACATTATTTAAAAAAAGTTTCTTTTAGGGTTTTAGGTAATCTCTTCTACTTTGCTTTTGTATGGAGTTTTGGATATTATTGACCAATGTTGTTGTTGAAGGGTTTAATGCTGTTTTTCAGCACAAGATTGGCTATACATGGTGGCCAGTATAAATGGTGGAGGAAGAACCTGGGAAAACCACAGAAAGAACCACCGACCCACGTGAAGCTGCTGGCAAGCTTTCTCACATACCCACATTGGGTGAGCCTGAGACTGTAACCCATGCAGACAGAGGTGAGTTGGCAGTGATCCGTAACAGTGAGCGATTTAAACCACTTGGCCACTGTAGACCAATGTTACATTTTGCCTCTGCAGGATCCATGTGTCACTCAAACATTTATTATTTCTTAAAAAGTTAATGAGACCAAATTACTATAAGTTCTTGGTGGACATGTTGTGCTTGATAGTATTAGTTCACTGTGGTATACAGTAGAACTTTGATTATCTGGCACCCAGTTAACTGTCAGTCTCATTTAACTGCCAGGGGATTGTATAAAAATATAAATATAAAAAAAACAGGTACATGTACATTATGTAGATATTATGATTTTTTTGATGACTCGGTCTATTGTTTAATACTTTTAATGTTCATATTCTGTTATCCATCTATTCTCATATCTGTAATTGTCTCAGTCCTGCACCCTGATGGATAATCAGAGTTTTACATTTTTCAAAATACATGCTCAAGAAATATTGTAATTTTTTGTCACTTGCTTTGAAAGAGCTCCTTTAACATTGAAAGGAAATAACATTGTTTTCATAAGTTACCTTGGATTATTAACATCCAGCACTGTTCCACATAGCCTGTTACAAATTTGTGATATTATATCCCTTATTTAATTAAGACTAATATTTTTTGTAATGCACTTCATGATCATTTTGTATATTTATGAACAAAAAACATTAAATTAAAGGGTAATCTTTTTTCCAGACAGTGATTCTGTAAAATTATACCAAAATTGAAGTCTTCAATAGAAATGCATAATTCTATACCACTTTTGTACAGATCGACTTCTGATAGAAATAGTTCCTGAGAAAGCTCTAAAAAATTCCAGATCTTCAGATTTTTGGAGAGAACAAGCTATCCCAGTGTATATTCGAGGTAAGATGTCTAATTCTGTTTGCAATGATAACAAACATATCATTTAGGATAACAGAACTGGAGGAATACTGTATTTCATGTATTTTTTTGTACCCTTTAATTTTTGGTACATAATCCAATTATCAAATTAAAAATTATTTAAACATATCATAATTTTTTTTACATATCATTTTGTATTATTTGAAATATTCATTAAATTATTGAACATTAAATTTTCACTAAGATTTATGTTTGCAAAAAAGATAAAAAATTCTGTATTCACATTTTGTTTTTACAAAAATTAATGATTAATTGTTGGTGAGGAAATATAATCATTGATGCATAAGCATGGGTGCCTGCAGCATAGGTAAAAGGGGGTCACATGACCTTCCATATCATACTACAATATATATATATATATATATATATATATATATATATATATATATATATATATATATATATATATATATATATATATATATATGATCATGCAAATGAAGCTGGAAAATGTCACAAGAGTCTGTTCAAAATGATTAGTAAATATTAGCTTTAGTTTCAGACTTCCTGCTATACTAATTCTCCCGGTTGTGACTGTGTGACTGGCTGAGCCGCTTCCTCCTTCCCCCCCATTTTTGTAAAACTCCTACAGGTGCCATCTGCATAAACTTATATTGTCATTACAATATCGACTGGTGTTTATTAACAAATGAACAAAGGACTTCACATACTGTACATTTAAATATTATTATTAATTAGTTATCCTTATTAAATCCATCATTAACAAAACACCACCTGAATTTTTAAATGAGTTCAGAAGCCCTTTGATGTTGTCTTATCCAACAAAAATTACTACATGCTTAAAGTGGAGATCACAGTCCATTGATCAACTACTCTTATTGTTTCATTAGTCATATAAACATAAAATATAAAACCTTGTCATTTTGTCATTTTCCTTCGTAAATTTGAGAAGTCATTGCTTCCGTTAAATCGGTTTTTATATATATATATATATATATATATATATATATATATATATATATACATACATACATATATACATATACCATCTTTTAAGAGCTTGTTCTGTTTTGACTTTGATATAATTAACATTTTATTGCAGATCTTTTCTATGATATACCCACTTTTATCTTTATTGGTGAGTTCAAATAATAAGTAATGCATATGATCGCTTGTCCTTATAACATCTGCTGTCTGGACAAGGGATTCAATTGCACATTGACATACTTTTATTTCCCTAAAAAGAGCATCATTTCCCTACTGGATGCCTCACTGATTTGACCTCACCAGTTGATTCTTGCCCTCTATCTGGTTTCAGCTGGAACAATGAAAGCTCTAAGATTGTTTAATTACCATGTAAATAACTGCATAGCCATGTGGTTGTTTTTGACAATGTACATTATAATTAAAACAAGAATGAACTTCATTTAGCAGTTTTTATTCTTAAAGAAATATAGTGGATTTGTAATACATGAGGATTATCCCACTCATCAGGTAACTGAAAACAGTCTTTTTTTCTTTTTGCAAAAGCTACAAATTACAACTACACTGAAAAAAAATGGTTTTGTATACTGAAAAATTTTGTTTTATTGATCTTTCTGGCAAGCATGCACTGTCGTGCGCATGCATGTGCATTAATACGCATTAACTTAAACGTTGATTTCAAGTTCTTTATTTCTTTATTGCAATTGATAAAGAGATTATTGTTGCAGTAAAAATACAACTTGCACTTAGTTTTCTGACAATGTGAGGTTGTCACATTGCGTACAATTTACCAATAAATAATACCCATAACTTTACATGTTCAAGTCTAATTTAAAAAAATCAATGCCCCAACAGAGCAGATTCCATCCTTTTGCAATTAGCGATTTTATTCTGAGTCTAACCCTTAAATCAAATTTAATGGTTATGTGTCACACTGACCACAGCAGAATGTACTGTGAAATTATCTACAAAATTTTGCACTATTACATATATGAACATAACACTTTAGAAAGTGAGCGAAATCCCTGGTTTAGTTCAGCTGATGCCAACTCCTCATTTAATATGGCAGCCGTGACTACAAAAATTTTATAAAACCCTTTCAGCAAAATCTCCTCAAAAACTGCTGAACTGAATTTCACAGGATATGCACAGTTGTTAAGGGTCATTGAATGTCACTAAGAAATGAACACCTAATTTTAAGGTCTTGAAAGGCATTGATTTTTCATCTATGTCATTAAAAGTCCTTGAGTTGAAGAGATTTTGCTTAAAAGCAAAATACATTTTAACGTGATTCATGTAAACATTGTATGAGGATTAAAAGTACAGTTTGACTTTACTGTCATCTACTAACTCCAGGGGAAGTAATTAGACATCATGCATAACATACCATTCATCTACATTTTTACTCTTTCACTTTACACGTTTTTCTGCCAAGCAAGGATCGTCTATTTGTGACAGTCTTTTTCACAAGTGATCATTTCAAAATGTTTGGAAAATGCATTATTCACTGATAGTTGGCTGCAAGACAAAGACTTCATTAAGTGGCTGAGGAAAGATGTGATCGAAAAAGTGGAGTGTTTTGCATAGTGTGCAAGAAAAACATCAATATTACAGGAATCTGTAATAAGGAGGGAAACACTTGGAACTAATGAAAAATATGAGTCTGCTGTTTTCATGTCAGTGTTCATGGTGTCCTTGCAAACAGTGTTACCTAATTCTTTGACATCTCTGTTATCAGCATCAGAAAAGCCAGTTTCTTCTTCATTACTGGGTTTTGCAAATTCAGTGAATGATGATGGGTTGTGCAGTTTTGGTGTAAGGTTTCATGCAAAGCAGTGATGTGTTGAAAAGGGAAATATTATGAACTTTACAAGTAGTAAACAATCATTATAGTTTCAGTGACAGTGTTGCTCATTTTTTGGTCAGTGATTCCATACAGCTGGTTTATTTAGCAGTACAGCTCCCACATGAGGAAGACTGCAGACTAGAGGAAGTTGTCAGTGGCTTTATCCAGGCAGCATACTGGCAAATGTAGCAGATGGTAAAAGGATAATCAAACTAATGTCTCATTCCAAAAACTTGGAAGAAATGGAAAGCAAAAAAAAAGTACAAGTGAAAGCACTGAAGTTGCAGCTAGAGAAGAAAGTACAGCAGCTAAAGAGCAGGGTTTCATACTTGTGTGCATTTACAATGACTTTTTTTTCATATGCCAGTATATTACACAAAAATTATTTATTTCTTTATTGTGTTATGTCTCCTTTATATACATTAACTCATCACATTAATATTATGAAATATAAGCCTGCTTCCTCCTTAATCCTGCTAAAAAGATGATGGATGATGTCTTATCTTTCCTGTCCATCTTATTTAGACAAAGGACAATAACTCTTGTTCTTTGCCTCCCCTTACCACCACCAGGTGTGGCTAGTTTTTAAGTTTAACTTTTGTATCATTAACTTCATGTGATACTTCCACAATAATCGATGCCAATATATTCAGTGAAAAATTCAGAGCTGCCAATTCTCCAGATGAGCATTTAATGAAAAAGGGATAAAAAATAGTGAATTTTTAAAATAATTAGTGAAAAGTACCTTGACACTAGTTACATCCACTTTGATGATCAATACTATATATGAAAATTCCTTAAATACTGGATGTTATTTGCATTCTATACAAGTATAAATATATATATATATATATATATATATATATATATATATATATATATATATATATATATATATATATATATATATATATATTTATATACATACATACAATCCTACTAACTCATACACAAACATCCCTCATGGTTATTTGTCAAGATATGATGCTCTGGCAGACTTGAACATCCTCAACTGGTCTATGTTAAATTTGTGTCAAAAGAGGTCTGCTTTCCTGCTGATTCTCAGACATTACTTTTACTATTGTGGTACTTTTGGTTCTTGCACAGGAGAATTTTGAATCATTATTAGATTCTGAGAACATATTTTTGATCAGATGTTTAGTATGATCTCCAACAGAGAAAGGCATGTTTTATTCAACTAGAAAACACCCAAACAATGCTTCACCATTGGTAGCTTGCAAATCTTAAATTAATTGCTTAAGGTATTCCAGAGATGAAATCTGCTGGGTGCTTAATTTTCAAAATAGCTATATACTTTTTGCCAGCATTGTGCTTCTTCACAATGTCTCTGCCACCATATCCAGTGCTAAAATTTGAGACACACTGAATGCAAAAAACATGTTTTATGTTAATCTTTGATGGTTGAATGCAAGGCCAATTTTTTGGTGTATTCCAAACTAAATTTTACTTTTTGGGGAAAACATTTCTTTTTCCTTGGCTGTGAAGACAATTTAACTGTAGCTTAATTATGCAACTGAATTAATCCAGAAGATGTATCATCATTAATTCAGAAGATGCTATTACATAGAAATAATGAAAATGATTGTGTAATCAAAAACCAGTTGAAATAAAGAACAAACATTCCAAACATAATATAGATTTAGTCTCAAGATCTTAATAAAATTGCAAGGTGAAGAGATAACACAGTTTATAATCAGACCCAGTTGAACAAATTTGTTAAATTTATCCAGATCTAATACTGTAAAATGTCCAAATTGCTGGAACAAAACTTCAAACATGTGTGCCTTAATGTGAATGGTTGAAGCAAATATCCATAAAGTATAATCATCAAAGCATCTCATAATTTCTTATACCAGTCTATTCTGAAAGTAGCCAACATTGTTTGCTGTTAACATGGCCTATTTCTTTTAAAATGCTAAACCCGCTTCCAATTGCAAATCATGTGTCTTCTAAAAACTGACCTATACATTCAGTCATCCACCTAATTTCAACCTTGGTTTCAGGATCAAAATTTCATATGAGTATTTCTAACAGTACTTGCGCATATATAATAATCTCATTTTAATCAAATTCATTGAATAAAACTGTCTTTATTGATTGTTTGTTTGAAGAATTCAGTTGATTTGTAAATGCACCATTTTAAAAGAAAAATCTAATTGGGCCCTAGTTTTCTTCATAAGTATTTGTAAAACTTCTTTTATAAAAATAGATTCAAATATGTTAAAAGGTACCAACTGGATATAATTCTACTAATATAAGGACTAGCAGTATGAGATTTTTATTGGCACCATTACTGATATCACGAATAGCACTTTGTGGCATGAAGGTTATTTTTTTCCTGATTTAGGCCAATTGAGAATTCAGGAACTTGTTATGTGTTTGCATGCTGCGTGATTCCATGAATTGCTGTAAAGTTGTGAAATTCACTTCAAATCATGACAGATGGCAACTCTGAAAATATAGCCATATACCTAGGAATTTGAAATTATTGTGTGTGAAAATGATTTCTTTACATTATTTCTACTTGTTTTCCAAATTTTTGGGCGAATTTTCTCAATCTACGAATATGTTTCTATTTAACCACATTTTTAACATGCTATCATTGAATGCATGTTGTCATTTATGGTACAGAGTGACAGTCTGCCTATTTTTGTTTTCACCATTAGTAACAGCTGTTGTATCAGCAGTTTCTTAACTTGCTCAATTGTTAATTTATGCCTTTATTTCTCATCTTGTATTGTTTAAGTATAACTTGTCAGTCATGTACATAAAATGCAAGAGGTTTAAGGCGAGGGAAGATACAAGTCCTGGTAAATATGTACTTCATCACTTTCTTGCAGCATGTGTGCTACTTGGTCAGAAATCTGGACTGCAGTTTTATAGAAGGCAGATTAAGGAAAAGAAATAAATCTTGCAAAGATAATGTTGATATTTTAAACATGCATTCAGAGTCAACGTCTCTTGTGACCCTTTTGGGGGATTCTGCTGGGTCTGCTCTCCAATCAAAAGTCCAATGATTACAACCAGCAACAGCTATAGTTACTTAATTGAAAATGGGGGGATAAAACATTTATATTTTGCAATCTTCTATCTTTTAATTTGATGACACAATTATTAAATTAAAGCCATATGCTACTCTTTTACCATTTCTTGCTTCTACGGATTTTTCTAACTCATTGGTGGAGTGTCCTCCCACCAAAAAAATATACTTGGTAGCCCATTGAGTGTTAAGTCCCACTGTATGTCTGGGAATGATCTTCTTGCATGTAAGACTGGGCACATGGGGCTTTACTGGAACTATTTAATCCATCTTTTAATATGATTTTACCATCATGAGCTGTCCTGGCTATTCATCTCAACCCATCTGTCTCATTTTGATGACTTTATTAATGGATCCATCGGGCTATGTCTGCACACAATTATGGGATCTTAATGACAGATTTATCCGTCTTGCTGTGCCTTTGGGTATATACTCATATTAGTGACAAATCTGTGCAGTAAGCCCCTTTAAGTATGGCCACATTACTAAAATACAAGAAAGCTGCCAACCATAATTTGACCAACTTTGACAGAAAAAATCCTTCTGTACCAAGAGATTTAAATTTTGAACAAATGAAGTTAATGTGCAATCAGAGGTTGTTGAAATACAAAAAAATACAGAAGTCTCAAAATAGTTGTTTTTCTAACATATTTGATCTAAAGCACTGGAATTTTTTTAATATAGAAAAGCATACAACTGTCTCTCTGCTTTCATTGCTAGATACTCTTGAATATTTATTATATATCAAACAGGAATATTGCAACAGATATTGAGTTGAACATTGGGAGTGATTTTTTTGTGTTCTTATTTATATGTCCACTGTAAGGTGGACCATATCATGTCACTTAGTCTGATTTCAATTTTGTTTCTGAACAATAACTCAAGTTCTCCACCACTTTGTAAATAGCTTGCATATGAGCAATGGAATAATCTTATTGATTTTGGAGTTACAAAGTTCAAAGGTGATGTTTAAGTAAAGATGAAGAAAAAATGGTTCTGTACAAAACAATTAGTTCTACATCATGGACCTGAACCAAAAGCTGTGGTTGGCTTTGCATTGGGGTAAGGAAGAAGCTTAATAATTTAGGGCTCCAAAGACTGCTGACTGAAAGAAGAATGATGGTTTCTTCACAGTAACATTAATTTTATGTCACATACATAGACCAGATATTGTGAATAACCTGCACTTGAAGCAAGGAAGAAGTTGATCAAAAAGTTGTTGTTGTTATTGTTGTTATAGGGTTTAACGCCATTTTTCATCACAAGATAGGCTGTACATGGCGGCCAGTATTAATGGTGGAGGAAGAACATTGGAAAATCCCAGTAAGAACCACAGACCCATGAGAAGCTACTGGCAGGCTTTCTCACTTACCCACGTTAGCTGAGTCTGGATTTCGAACTCAAGCAGACAGAGGTGAGATGGCAGTGATCTGTAACGGTCAGCGCTTTAGACCACTTGGCCACTCAGGGCTATGGGATCAAAAAGGGTTAAAAGTCAAGATCATTATGACTGATAGAAGACACTTGGTTCTACACAAAATGTTTGTTCTGCACCACAGAGCTGGACCAAACTTTGCGAATGGCTTGCACTTGGAGTAAGATGGAAACCTATTGATTTAAGGATGAAAAAGGAAAATTGGCTCCTGCTCAGAACATTCAGTTCTCAACCATGTACCTTCATCATAGCTTACCTTAAACAAAGTTTATGAAGGGCTTACACATGAGGAAAAGGCATTAATCTTGAGGTTGTAATGTCATAAGTCAAGAGTTATTCTAACTCAAAGAAAAATGAGTTTTATGGAGTAACTTTTAGTGAAGAGTAAATTCATTAACCAAACTTTATGGCTGATCTTTACTTTTAGTAAGTAAACAAATCTTAAAATTTACAGGTCAAAAATCAAGTTCTTAAATAAGAAAATAATGATTCATGCACAGTTGACCTGGTACCAGACATAAAAATACATGTTAACAAAATCTTTTTTGTATTCTTTTTCTTTTATTGTGTATTATAGACAAGACTTTTTGAGTTAGAAAAGACTAAGTTTGACCAGTTATTTGAAACTAATGGAAATAAATTATATCCAAGTTGTTGACAGAAAATGATAAGTCATAAAAATAAATTAAGGCAGGAAATATTTAACTCTAAATTTAGTTCTTATTTTATGTAAATTGATGTGGCTTTCAGAGAAATCTGATGTGTTGAATACATTTTTTTTGGCAATCTGTCAGTTTGTTTAATGACTAATTCATTTCAAAATCTGGACTTAAGACTTTTAGAAATGGTACTAACAGCTGCCTCGCTTGATACTCAACATTAAAAGAGTTTAGTGTTAAGACTGGTGGTGATATGACTGGAAAATTAAAGCTAAGTTAAAAATTCAGATGACACATACATATCTGATGTGTTGAAAAAATTATTTTTGGCAATCAGTCAGTTTGTTTAATGACTAATTCATTTTAAAATCTAAACATAAGACTTTTAAAAATGGTACTAACAGCTGCCTCACTTGATACTCATCATTAGGAGGTTAGTGTTAGGACAGGTAGCGATATGACTGGAAAATTAAAGCTAAGTTAAAAATTCAAATGACACACACATACAAAGACATGCAATGATTTAACATTAATTTCAGTAAAAACTTTATACCAATAGATTACATCAATGGCCTAGTGGTTAAAGTGACCACCTCATATGTGGGAGGTCGTGGGTTCAAACCCCAGTGGATTCTTACCAAAGACTAATAAAAATAATACTAACAGCTGCATCGATTGGCACTCAGCATTAAGAGGTTAGTGTTAGGACTGGTGGGACTGGTGTCAGGATAATGTGACTCCAGGGTGGAACATCATGCTACATGTCTATGGCATGATGCCCCAGTGCTAGACATCACTGAAAACTGCCACAATCCAGACATCATAACAATATGACTGAAAAATTGTTAAAGCTACATTAAAAATCCAAATCACAAACACACACCTTTTTTCAATAGAAGTTCTGCATGGTCTAAATACAGTTACTGGTCTAAATACAGTTACATTCTCAACTTTAATTAATTTTTTTGTTTTTGTTCTGACAGATGATCTGACAAAGGAGGTGGCTTTAGGAGAAGTATTTGATGTTGTTGGATTAACTAGAAAAGACTTTCAGGAGGAAAAAATTCTCATAACTTTAGAGGTATGCAACTTTGTTAAATAAGTATATAGCATACATGTGCTAGAAAAGATAGATTAGGTCAGAATATCTAAGGAAAATTCCAAAATTTGGTAAGGAGTTAACATCAAAAGGGGTAGGAGTTTCATTGGCCTAAATTTTAGTATGCAAATGGACATAATTTACAGCTATTTAACAAATTTACAATTTAAAATATTACAATATGCTTATCAGCTTTTCAAGTCCATAGGATGCAACAATATAACTTGGTATTAAACTGTGTCAGTTAGAACTACGGCTATATATTAAATATAATACAATAGCAGCATATATGCTTTGTACATCCAGTATATTTAGTTCAAGCCTAATACCATTGTGCAGTAAGTTAGCAGCATATATGCTTTGTACATCCAGTATATTTAGTTCAAGCCTAATACCATTGTGCAGTAAGTTCTGAGTAAACCATTGATATTTACTCTTTACAAAAATAAGTACAGTCAGTAAATATTTGAAAGGCTGGATCTTTCAATCAAACTGATCGGAAGTATTTCATGATTTTCCTTATTTGAGGCATTATTGTTATGCAAATATTATTATTATTATTTGTTAGTTTTTTTAAAAAAAAATCATTATTTGTTATGAATAATTATATTTTGGAATTAACCTTTACCAAAATCAAGTTCATTTTCTACCTGGTCTGACACTGGTTATGGTTTTCTAACAACATGTTTATCTCGATCTCAGCCAAGAACTTTTGAAATTCTCCATGAAATGTGATGTACTTGTTGTTTGCCACAGTTTATATTATAATTTTGGTGACAGACCTTATTTTTATAGCTAAAGATTTTATCTTGTAAACATTTGGAACCTTCCAGAATGAAATTTTCCATTAGGTAATAATTTGTTTTAGAAAATGTGACCTGAGATCAAGTAGAGGACTATATAATCTTGTTTATCTAGAAATTATTCATTCATGTTGTAAGATCTGAGCAGAATCAATTGTAATGTTATTGTGTCCAATATTTGGTTTATGTTATAATTTATTTATGTAAATTATTTAATTCAAGTAACTCTTCACTGGAAATACAAAGTGCTCATAAAAATAGTATTATTGGAAATAGACTTGGATTTAGAGTGAAATTCAAACAAGGAGATATTCTTGGATATTATTATTGTGATTCAACAAAAGACTTGGCACATCACTACAACTCAGGCAATCACAGGCACATCAAAACTTCCAGCATTGGATTTACTTTTATAATACCAGTAAAGTTTACACAGAACTTTAATCATTAGGTCTTGCGTTAGAACATATAGGATTATTTAGGATTTAATTCACAATACTGTGAGTTATTTTTATTTACATCTTCACTTTCTATTTTAGAGGAAAGAAATTATTTGTTGAATTTTGCAAAACTTGTTACTTTTCACTCTTTTCAGTTACTTTTTTGAAGACCATAAAGTTGTAACAGTTTATGTTAATGAGGTGATTTCTTTGCTTATAAAAAATAAAAACACATTGGACATAATTTATATCCGAAAAAAATCTTGTACTGATTTAAATCAGCATAATTATTCAGTGTGTTTTAAGCTGTGAAAAATTCTGCAACATGACCTTTAATAGATAAGCAATAATAGATATTAAACTGACTACCCAAATAATGTCCATCTGGCTGTTGACCAAAAACAAAAATAAAACATGGGGTAATTATTCTTTAGTCTCACAACAAAAATCAACTAGGATATAATTTTATAGAAGAAATATGCTTTATACCAGTGTATTCAAAAACTGAATTTGGAGTACTGCAATCACTGAAAGTAGGTATAATTTTTGAGAGCTCACATCAACATGCTCACTCTCTCCTTGACTTAATTCTGTAATTGATGTATTTAAAATTTAATATGTCAACATAAATGCTTTAGATTCAGTTGAATGTTCACACACACACACACACACACACACACACACACACACACAATAACATTTAGTTAAGCAGATGCTGATATGCAAGTATAATTTAAAGAATGCACCATGAATTTCTCAATAGAAATCCAGTAGGTTTGTGCAAATAACTTACTGTTAAATTCCATTTGCCTAGGGAGTTCTTCTGGAGCTCTAATCCTTACCTGTCATTATACCATAAAAGAAATATGACAAAAATGGGTCAGCAAACCTGAGAAACTGGCCAGGGGCTATTGAGTTGTAGGATTCCTTTTTCAGGTAGACAACACATTGAAAGAAAAATGCAAACACAAAAACTTAAGGAAATCACATAATTATTTAGTATGTAATATGTTACATTTTTATGATCAAACACATTATATCATCAATAAATAATTGATTAAACTCATTAAACTACAGTGTAAGCTAATCTTCATCTCTGTAGATTACTTTTGGAGAACTAATCAGAAAAAGTATGATTCTGCTCTTACTTCCAGTGATACTTCTTGTTTATTAAGATCTTCATTCAGGTAATGCTTAGCCAACAATTCACACTTGATTTCTGCCTTGAAAATGTCTGGAAAGTCATTCACTCAGCACACATACTTCTTACTCCTTTCTGTGTTTTGATGCAGTCAATAGAGGGAAGGAATGGTCATGCAGAGTCTTTATACCACTTGTTCAACACTATCTCTTCTCTTAGAAGATCCCAAGTGTGTTCCTAATACTTTTCAAACTTTTTTTCTTGACTCGTATTACTCCCTATCAGATATTAATTTGTTAAATATCCTACACATGAATATTCCTCAAGCATGAGATCTATAATTTTTTTCTGCCAAGTTCTTATCATAACTCCAGTTTAAATGTTCTTCTTGTTCTGTCCTTCTTGGCAAAGTGTTCTCTTAGTTATTTTCTTTTTTTGTTGGTTCTGCTTCCAAGACATCCTCGACCCCCATCTCCAAAGAGGTTCCACATTCCAAAGAGGGATACAAGTCTTCTATAGCTTCTAATAGTCTAGAATCACTTCTCTCAAACTGTTGATTTCCAGTGTATTTTCAAATTTGGCATAGAAGATGATGTTAACTATGTTGGGTAGAGCTATAGTAAACTTAAATTCCACACAAAGTTGGCAAAATTGTATAGGGTGGACATGTCCCTCATTGATGCCTTGGTCTGGAGTGAAATCAAAACTCCACAAATCATAACCTCCTGCATAATCATTGTATGAAATGCCATGGCTACTGTTGGTTTCTAACTTTCTAGTGGCTTCATACAGTAATAAGTAAGATCTCAAGTAAGTCTTGCCATCTCAACTGCCTTTGATTTTGGTCACTTTGAAATGCTCAAACTTGAAAGGATTTACATTGTTGGCTCCATTGAATGCTGCATTGCTAATGATACTGTTGATTAAACATTTGGTCAACTGTCCTTGGAACAGATGATCTGCAATCTTGGATTGGAGTCCAGTGGCAATAGTGAAAGTTTTCACTTCCACTTGTATCGGATACTTGGCAGTAATCCTGTTCAAAGAGTGACTGATGTCATTTCCCAATTTAGGTAATTCTTCCACATGATGTATGTAAAGTTTAGTTTCTTGGATGATGGTTTTGTACTTGTTTGTATGAGCCATGAAATGAAAAATGGTACTGCTTCGATTCAGTCTGAGGCAGACATCCACTACATTCAGGAAGTATTTGTCTTGCAACCACATATCGAAATGCAAATGATCCATCAGTTCTAATCTGTGTCCTTGTAGGAATCTACTTTGATGGTTGTTAAATCCAACATTGTGTGGATTGTTAGCTTTTGTCACAGCTGTGTCATTGAACATGTTCTTGTCTGCTAAGTCAGGTTTCCACACCATGTATACATCTAGATGAGTGCTCTTGGCTTCTTTGCAGTATATCAGGAGATTTTCTAGGTAACCTCAGTAAGGGTAAGTATCCAGGCTGCTGCTAACCAGTTTGTTATTCAAACATAAATCCTCTTTGCTGAAAAAGTTATGCATGAAATTGTTGATGGGACCTACTCTGGCATCAGCTTCTAGAGTGGTGTCATACATTTTGAGAACATTGACTTTCAGGTACAAGTAATTTCTATTCAGATCCATTTAATCTTCGGTCTGTCCTTTGATTTCAAAATTCAAAAAGGCAGAGGTCATCGAAGATTCTTGCATTGTCATCATGGTTAGTGGCATGGCAAAAAAATCCAGTTCTGACTTTCACAAGACTCTCAGTGCATCATATTTTTTCTCTCTCTGTTTAATAATAAAAGATGTCTAAATTCTCTGACAGTTCTCCTTTTCTTAGTCTTTTTTGCAATGTGTTTGTGATCTCCTCTAAAAGGGTGCTGTCATCATCTTTTTCTGCCTTGTCCTTTCTGTAGCGTGAAGGAAAAAGAAATGCCTTGCTCAGCAGTGTGCATTTATAGGAGTTTCTTGGTGAGCCAAAATGTCTTTTCTACTTTGAAGCAACACAGTTTTGTCTGAGGTAGGCTTTTTTGGGGTTTTGTTTGTCGATTATGTTATTTTGAAAAATTTCTTTACTTGCATCAAAGCAGCATCTTTCAATGTGTGTAATCCTTGTGTCACCATTAGTTTCAAGACAGGAGCCACTGAACAAAAGGCAGATTTCAGCATATTTCCTAAACCATGTCATCACTGTTGAGTGACACTTCAGTACACATGATATATGACATACTAGTGGCTAGTGAATCTTTTTTGAAAATGGAATTTCGCTGTAACTTTTCCTTTTGAGAATGAAATGTTTTGTCCCACATGTCCTTTTATACTAATGTTGATATTGTCAAAATATGACTTACTAACAGGCAAATAACAAGGATGTACAAATTTGTGGTGAAGTTGATAGGTGTTTCCACCTTCCTTGTAAGCAGCCATGGCAGATTTCACTGTGAAAGAAATGAAAGTAATGGTGTGACTGTGTTTCCCACCATGTTATACGCCATCACATCTGAGTACACAAAGATCAAATTCAGTCCTTTGTTCAATCCAACAGGGTGACGAAAATGCATAGTAAAATTGGTCATTATTTTTTATGTCTGCAGAATTAGGAGCTTTTTTGATGTCTCCACCTAAAATATCAAACAATTCATGAGAAAAAGTGATGGACAATGATTTGGCATCCAAAAATATCTTGCAAGTGATGAGCTATTTTATGGTACTGGATAAAGACACTTTTCATTTTGTCCAGGGTTTTGCCAAATTGATTGTCAAAAATACCAGCAATCATTTTCACTAGTTGTTGAGTGCTAAAATAATAGCCTGCAGGGATTCTTATGCCAGAGATGTTCAATGCTTGATTGGCTAGTGATGGTCTTTCACATTCATAAAAACCAGGATCTTTGGCATCCAAGTGTTCTTGCACTGCATTCAGGATTTGCATGTAAAACTTCATTTGATTTCCACTGAAAAATTGGACTTGTGTGGGATGAATTATTTCAACTAAAGCCATTTGGCTAAATTTTTACGAATCTTTCTTTCCCTTAGAGGTAGAGAAGTTTGGAGATGAAAGCGCATTGCTTTTAACAGAATGAGTCTCTCGTGTGCATTTTTAGGAGACACCATAACATCTTGTAGGTACTGTTCATAATAGTCCACAAGGAATCTGATAGTAAACAAAATCCTAGAAATGTTGTCACTTTCACACACACACACACACACACACCACATACTGTCCAAAATTCAAAGGAAACAGTTCTTCTAAATGATTTTGGTCATCCTACAAAGTCTGAATGTGTCATTGGTTTCCTTCTACTGTTGTATCACTACTGATAAAGGTCATGACATGGTAGAAAACTTTTATACCCAGATTGGGCAACTTCTGAATATCCATAGTTATTCAAAAACTTGTTTCAGAGATGATTTGAGCAATGTAGAATCTAATTTATAAGCACTGCCATTCTGGAGAATGGTCAAATATATCAATAAAATTTTTAAATGGTCTGTGCATGAATAATCTGAAGAACAAAGTTTTGATCCAGAGAAATCTGATGGGTCTGTTCACTACTTTCCTCTTGTTAATTTCTTGGCACAAAAGTTCTAGTCACAAATTAAGATTTTGCTCTAGCAAGTCCCACCCAAACTTACTTGTAGATCTTCTCTTGCAATTTGCATGGCAATCCTTGAATATTACTTTTCAAATTGGACATAAATACCTGACTCCTATGAGGCAATGGTGTTGTCCAATGTTTGACTTCTAGTCAGTCTAGTTTTATGGTTTACAAACTTGTTGTTACAGGGCTTTGGCCAATACCCTCATTTATATTTGTAACTGAAATAATATCTTCTAAGAATCAGTCTTCATTTGCTTCAGAATAGAGCAAAGTTTAAAAAGGGAGAAATTATTTTAAGGGTGCATTTCACTTGTATTTTGACTCACTCTTTGTAAATGCATTCTCTCAACTCCAGAGAAAAACCACAAATGTTCTCATGTAAATTATCCATGAAGAGATTACTTAAGTCCCACTAAAGGTAGGTATTGACAGTACAGAGACCATCAAGCATGTGTGAGGTAAGCTAAGTCTTTCTGCTGCCATCATGAAGCGATAAACCACAACTGAAACACCTTGACTTTATCTCCTTTTTCCAAGTAAATAAATCCAGCTCTGACTAGTCCTTTAGGGGTAGGTTATCCCAGATATTTTGACCACTTTCCTTTGAAGGTTTGAAATTGACTTTCAAAGTCACAGTATCCCAGCAAAGCCACAGGTAATGTGTATTCTTCTTTGATTGGTGCATGTCATTGAGGTGATGTGACTTGTTTGTACAGACATGGATGAGCTCCATAAGGTGCTAAGTGCACGTTATCACATTGACTTTGAAACCAGTATAGAGTACAGGAAGGCATTGCTCTCATATCCTTCAGGTTTGGCACATGCAGTATCACTTTCTATGTCATGCAGAATTGCTGATATCACAGTGTATGGCTTTGCTGCAGTCGCAAGGCACAGCATTCAAGTTTATCATCCCTAAATTTGAACCTCTTATTGGCTTGTGTCTGTGTAAAATGATTCATCTTTCTAGTTCTGTTACTTCTTTTAATGGATATTTGGATATTTTTTAGCTTATATACTTGCTAATATTGGTGTGGCCGTATGGTAAAATGAAGTGGTTGGGAACTTCTGGTATAGTTTTTCCAATGGTCGACTGACAGTTAGGTGTGTGGATGGCATTTGTTTGTTCTCCATACAAATATCGTGGAGCCAAGAGGGTCCACTGGCTTGTAACTTTCCATGATGTGTTTACATTCAGGATCAGTTTTCAAACAGTGATTATAGTCTTGTTCCTACATTTCACTGACTTTGTATCCTGTTCTAACTTGACATGTCATTGACAAGTGTCCTCATACAAGTCTTCCATAGTATGTTGTAAAGACTGATTTTGAGTGTCATGTTTATGGTAGCAGATTGGACATCCATGAAATAAGCATCCATTAAACTCATAGATGATCTTGGTGTCTTCTAAGTTCCAGCCATCCACCAAATATGTTCCAGTGGTCTTTTTGCTTCCACTGTTTCAGGTATGTTGGATCCATTTGTCTCCCTTTTCATCCAAGTATTGCAACCAGTGCAGAGCTTCAACTGATTATCAACGTTTTACATGGTTTGGTAGTTTGAGGGTGTATGACAGCCAGGTGTTTTCAGGCATGAATCATTTGTTGTACACAAAGAAACACACTTTGGCAATGGTGCCAGCTTCTTTCAATGGGTCAATTATCTCTCCATGTTCCATGAACAGTTCTCAAAACTTTCCACAGCAATGCTGTAAAATGCCCAGATTGGATTGACAGTACTTTAACATTTCTCCCTGAAAGTCAAAGGGGTCCAAGGCATAAGATTGGTACCAAGCATAGAAAGCCTACATGTTGATGGGGTCATAGTAGTGAGCATCAGGCAAATGTGGCAGAAAAGCTTGTTGTTTGACTTCAGTATTGCAAATGTGTGAAAAATATCCTTTAGCCATTTCTGTCATTCCAGATATTTTAGGCATTTGACTCAAAGGCATGGCTAAATAAACTGATGGAATCTTTAAACTTGTCCCACTTGCATGTTAGTAATTTTGGCTCCATTTCAGGTGACTTTAGGACATTTGCGCCTTGTACCATATAGTATTTTAGAACTGTCCATTCTATCCCAAGAAATTGTGTGCCATCACATGGCATAGCAATGACAATCTCCATTACATTCAGTGTCCTCATGGTTCCATTTCTTATTGATAATGTCTAGGATCCATCAAGCAAAATCAGCCAGTGTGTTAGGTCCATGAAATATTTTTTCACGTATCTTGCTACAGTGTGGCAATGACAAAAGATAAGTTCTTTATGCACTTCTCACATGCTCGATGAGCAACACAGAATTAGTAATGTGAATGCTGGTCTCTTGCATGCATTTGAAATAAAAAATATGAAATTCCATTTCTTATCCTCCTCCTCCTCATACTTTAAATGGTATTTTGTAATGTAGCATTCAAGTTCAAAGTCCACAATTTGGTGACTAATGTGACACCATTTCTGTCCTTGACAAATATAAGACTCTGTACTGTTGGTATGTATGCTTTGTCCACAAGAAAAGCAAGCACAATCTCAGTAGTTGACAAGCACTTATTTGCTGTGAAACTTGCATCTTGAGATGTAGGTAACACATAGGGCTAACAAATGTTCATTGACAAGCTATTAGCAATGCATTTGTTTTTGTCCTTCATCAAGACAGGGTTTAGAGGCTAAACATTCCTCTCCACAATAAATATTTTGCTTTCAATTGTTATACCCATAGTCACATTTCTAACAATAATAACTGTATCCATGGAATCCAATGATACTTGTAATGGCATTGAAATGTTCATAGTAGTGATAGATGTGAATGGATTTTCCATCTTTGAAATTGTCACCTCAAAAAAATAGATGTCCATGCACTTCTTGAGGGTGCTCTTTCAACATGTAGCATGGAGCCAAGATATCTTGCAATATTTGTATTTCAGAAATACCACAGCGTGTGTCCTTGGATAGGCCCACTTGTTGTAGCAGGAGTTCTGCTTCATTTCATTGTTTGGTTAGGTCCAATCTTTAAATTGTTTTCCAGGCTCTTTTTCATTCTGCTATGTCGTTCTTCTCAGTATTCATTTGTTCCATGTTGATAGCTCAGGCTAAACAGATCTTGTCATCAGTGTTATTAAATCATTATCCCCTACCACCTCCATAACTCATTGTAGTTTACCTTTCTCATCTCCCAAGTGCCATGATAGCATGGTACAGTTTACCTAGCTTGTTTCCCAAGCACCGAGTCAGAGTGGCAGTTTTAATCTAGGCCTGTATCCCACACAACAAATTAAATCAGGACAAACCATTAGATGATTTCAAGCCATTTGCTAATTATGAAGGCATTTTAACCAATTAAAGTTTAACTTACATAGACAGAGTGCACATTGCCAAATAAAAGGAAAAGAAATTGACTTTGATAGTGGTGAAGATAGTGGAAATATATAGATTAGAAAATGATGAAAATTATGAGAATCATCTGCAGGGAGTAGACATTTACTTGACAGACTTTGACAGAGTTTTCACATGAGGTTTGCAAGAAAGATGACAAGTGGAATTTCTATGTACTTGAAATGGAATGAATTTCATGTGTTGATAGTGTTAATTATTCAGTGGGAATTCATAATGGATTTTTATGGATTATTCATGGCAAGAGAAACATATTGGTAATAAGATCATTTATTTTATCTTGATGCATCAGTTTTATTTCTGCATGTAGCATAAAATTTATACTGTTATGTATGTAATTTTATTGAGAACTGCTGTGCCAAATATTAGCTTAATTAAAGGAACACATATAAGAAAATAACATTTATTGCTAGAAAAATATGCAAGCCAGGTACTCTCAGCAAGTCTCAGGGATGCATGCACTGATAAGGCTAACACTGCTTTAGGTGATCTCTCTGTATGCATGTTGTAGGGGAATACCTTGCTATTTGGCTCAAGGGTTAATGAGTGCATTAGACAATGCCACACTTGATGCTGGAAAAGTCAGCTACCAATAGCACTTTTCTGCATTGTCTTTCGCCTTTGGGTGCAGAAATGTGAGCCATATACAGCATAGTTTTTCCATCAGTGATGTGAAACTTGTCAATGGACTGCTGAACGTGTTGAATCTTGTCGATGACTTTGAAAGGCATTAGTTCTGTGGAGCTACTGAACTTGATCCAAACAGGTGATTTCAAACTGTTATGATAAATGGAGAGTCTCAAGCGATCGTCTTCTCTGGCTTACATTGTCATTTGAGTGTGGTCTTCTTTCTCCAGCCATACATCTGACTTGAATTCTTTAAACTTTACTGTGCAAGTTGAAGCCAAATTTGGTAATACCTTTTGGATGTTTCTGGTTAAAAAAAAGACTCTCTTGGCTTAAATACATATGTAGAAGGTGTTGATTCAGTCTCTTAAAAATTGCTGGCATGGATTTGAGTCAAGACTTCAGCTCATGTGCAAGGTGATCTGTCATCCTGGTGCCTCTTAAGTTCTTCTTCTTTCTCAATAAAATCTTGATGCCATTTCATCTTAATTGGAAACTTCAAATGACTACATTTTAGAAGCAATGGATCCACTATATATCTTATGTTTGTGTTTTGAGGCTGAAATTAGATACTAGGGCTTTTCCATGGGAATTTCCACATATTATGGCTATAAATATATATATAAGGTTTTTTTTCCATAGGAATTTTCACAAGTTGTAGCTAAAAATAGATACTGGGTTTTTAATAGGATTTTAAAACAAGTTGAGATTGAAAATAGATACAGTACTAGGTTTATCCAAAGGAATTTTCAAAGGTTGTTGCTATAAATAGATACTTATGGTCTTTTAATAGTATTTTAAAACAAGTTGCGGCTAAAAATGGATACTAAGTTTATGCAAAGGCATTTCCACAAGTTGTAACTATAAATAGATGCTGGGTTTTCCATAGGACCTTTAAACAAGTTATTGCTATAAAAAGATACTTAGTTTTACTATTTCTTACTTCCTTAGAAAAGATATAATTTTCTATTATTGTCCAACATTTTTGTCTTTTTGTTGTATAGGTTCTTGTTTAATTGTTTGTGTATGTTGACCCTACACAGTCGCACCATATTCAGTTCCTCTTGTCACTAGACAGACCCTATGTTCAGTTCACTTTGTCCCTAGACAAGCCTACCATGTTCAATTACCCTTGTTGCCAGACAGATTTACCATATTAAATTCCCATTGTCCCATTGTTGCTAGACAGACCCACCATGTTAATTTCCCCTTGTTGCTAGACAGGTTCTATGTTAAATTCCCATTGTCACTAAACAGGCCCACAATATTAATATATCATTGTCACTAGACATGCACCAGGTTAAATTCTTATTTTTGTTTTGTCGCCCTTGCTTCCCCTTACTACTGTTCTCTCACATGACCTGTTAGAAAACTGAGTCAGGTTTTCCCCTTCATTGTCTTAGTGACAGCTGGCTTGCTAATAATATTTTCTATACTGATAGACTAAGTCTTATTTCAGGTGATAGATGCAAGTTTTGTTTTAATTGGTTGTTTTCACCCAGGTCATAGAGTTTTGATCATTTAAGGTAGAGAGCATTTCACTTCACATATAACATGAGAAACAAACAAGAATTTTTCAGCAACAATTTCAAAACCCTGTTTTCTATATACTGCAGATATTGAAGCTTATAACTGCCAATAATATGTTAAATTTGACCCCAGTATACTGTACTTGGATTGTGACCTTACTTTGGAAGATATGCACAGAGACTTTCTTCTCTTAAGAATGCTTCTTCTTTTGAAGATCACCTATAGATGAACTTTCAAAATTTTCATCTGTATTAAAATGTCAAAAGCAAAACCAAAGCAAGCTGCATATCTTTGGACTTAGAAACATTTCCCTTAGTGCACTCAGGTGTAGCAACAGCTTAGTAATTATTCATCTTTGATGTGGCATGCTCAATTTTCATCATCCTCTTTGGTTGTTCAAATTTTGATCTTATGTTTTGAAACAAATTTTTGTGCACTTAACAACATGTCTAACACTTACTGTAACATTATTTGAACAACAGCTTCTAAAGCTGCTGATAGCTGAATGCTTTTCAGGGCATTGTGATGATCCATTTTACATTGTAAATCCAGACTGAAATTGGTTTTATTTCCATGATATGGTTTTGTACAAAAGTGAGACTTTGAGTTGCTGGTGAAAATATCCAGCACTAAAATGTTCATAGAGAAGATGGATTAAAAATTTGCCATATGATGCATCACCATTTATAAATGTATATGGCAAGATTATTTTGACTGGAAAGTAGCATCAATTCACTAAGCTGTCAACAGTCCAGCAATTTCATCACAATGCCTCATTAAATCTACATGAAGCAGAAAGTTTCATTGCCACCACAAGCAACTTCAATGAATTCAAGATATTTTCCACCCCTTTTGCCCTCAGGATCATCTAAGGACATCACTGCCATGTGTTCTATCAGAGATTTTGCTGTAGATAAATCAGGACACTTGGCAAATTTTACAAAGATTGCAAAATGGAGAGTTAGAGGATCATTGAACATTTCTTATTGCTGTTTCAGTATGTGTTATAGTAACTAATTTAGTCCACTCTGTTTTGTCCTCCTCATCCTGAAGAAATATCAGGAAATGGAATATTAGCCACAAGTCTTATAAGCACTAAACAAGATGGTAATATTGGATTTTATGAGATGCCCCTACGAATCATCATGAACAATTCATGAACGTGCATGAACCGTTCTTGAACGATTCACGAACCTGTTCATGAACCATCACTGAAAGTTCATCAAAAGGTTCATGAACCATTCATGAATGTGCATGAACTGAAAATGGTCAATTCTGTCAATGATGAAATTAAATGAATTCATGAATGTTCATGAACCATAACTTTACAAACTGTTCTTGAATGTTCATGAACTATTCATGAACTGAATTCATGAACAGTTCATAAAAGTTCACTAACTGGTTCATCATCATCCATCACAGTTAATGAACATATTCATGAATTATGATGAACAATGTTCCTCATTTTTCATGACTTCATGAACAGTTCCTAACAAAAATTGATTGTGTGACAAACTTACAAATACCTATTTCATCCTGAATCATAAAATAACCTTAGATGTGGGGGGTTAAAAGAGTATAAAATGCAATATACTATCTTAAAAAACTATTTAATTTCAGATACAATTTTTAATATGAAACAAAGAACATGTAAACTGTCATTAAGTGATATTCCTTTTTTATTCTTTGCAACACTTTCTGTATGTTTTGTAAGTTTTCTTTGAAAATTGTTCAAGAGATAATGGGACAGTTGTGTTCAATCAACTGTTGAAGCATATTTATCTGTGATTGTCATGGAGCTAATTCCACTGATGTTTCTCCTGAAGACATTGATCCCCACCCCCAAAACTGACCTATCAGATAACTCTTTTTTGTAAAGACAGTCAGGGACTAATTTTAATTTAATGAAATTCCACCTATTGTCACTACTGAATGTCTCCATCTGCAACATAAGCTGTTCATTTGATTACTGTATGAATCTTTAACATTGCTGCAGCAGTCACTTTTTAATGTCTATACCATCTTGGCTGTAAGATCCTCCAGTTGTCAAATTTTCCTCCTTATCTTATAAACTTCATCCTCTAATAATTTTCCTTTTCTGCTATCTGATCTGAAAGAAAGATAAAGTTAATTACAGACAACCTATGATCAACATTGTCTTCAGCTTTTAGCACATTATTTCTGTACCCAACTTTACCGATCCAACTCAAAATTATTTAATCCCTTACACTTAATACACAACTTACTGCGCATTTACATTATTGGAGAAATTTGTTCACTAGTTGTATTTTAACTTAAGCTGACTTGCCATATGTATTATAAGTCACAGGAGTCAAATGTTTTTATAAAAGTGTATCTCTCTGACGCCGGATGTTGCATATAGCTGCTTCAAGTTTGATCGCGTTAGTAGCACATGTATTATGTACAGTTTGACACATTAACTAGTTTTTTGTTTTTGTTTTAATTTACCAAATTACATTAGATCATATAAATAGTGATGTCATGAAATATAAAACGATACCGAACATATATATTCATATCCCCGATGCAGTACCGCGTATGGTATCGAGATCGAAAAAGGGGGTGGGCATATAATGTTTCATGATTTTCACAAATTCGAAGAGAAAGTTTAAATTGGTTCTGACAAAAACCAGATATTTTAGTTTTGTTAAAACTATATGATGACATAAAAACCAATAAATTATACATATAATTCCCATTTAAAAATAATGAATGACGAAGAAAAAGAAACACTCACTGTAATTTTGATGATCCCGCTGTGTACGCTTTTCCGCCTAATTTTGCTCTTATCAAGTCAATTCCTTCATATTCTTCATAATTCCTTCTCAGCACTTCTATGTAATTAAAAGAAATGGTATTGAAAATATTCTCATCTGTTAATTCCACGGGAATCCACAATTTTTGTTCGCGAGTGTTGCTTGTTCCAAACCCTTTGTGCTCAATAGCTGAAATCACGCGCGTATTTTACCCAATCATATCACGTCTTCTTTCGCAGTCATCCAATCAGGATAATCGTTGTTTACATATTTCGGTTTTTACTGCAACTTGGCAACCAGTTACAAAGTCAATAAAATATGCAGTTTATGACAGTACTGGACAAAAACGTTAGAACAAAGTCATTGAAAGCTTTTATAGCAAGTCAATTTTGTTCATGATGGCCAGAAAAATATTTTTCCATATAGCAGCAGGCAGGGTGAACCCTACAAAAGTTTGCTCGAATCCTTAACGAAAAATAAAGGTTCCTTCAGAGGGCTGAAAAAAAGTCAATAGCACTAAACCAAAGTCTATAACTAATTATATTTCCATACGATAAAAAAACCGGTAATTTAAATTGCCTGATATTAGCTCAGTTTGTTATACTATTATTGAAGTTAATTTGTCCTTACTTTGTAAGGCTATTTTGTTTATTCGTAAAGCGACTCAATTGTTGTCCTTCCACCCTGCCTGCTGCTATTGATGGTCAAGGGGAACTTACCAAAGATTTTATCCAGACCAATCTAGGATCGTATGTATAAATTAATATATAGAGTTTCGTTTCTTAAGTCAATAATACTTCCATCCTGATTTGTAAGTTTGAAATTCATTCTCGATAATAATGGATTATGTACACGCATGTAGACTTGATTTATTCGCTCAGATACAATAAGCCACCCTGGGGGTGTTTGAATACTGGATGAATATAACATATATCCCTGTTGAGCTTGATTAGACTTAGAGAGGTCAAAATGGTAGCTATTATAAATTATATCGCATATTAAATTTAGTGCGATGGTGGATGTTATATTAACAATATTAGGTGAGATGTGACGACCTGTTCCATATGGGTCATTATTATATTTGAGAACTACGGGGGGTGGAATTAATTTTTTCCAGGAATTACATATTCTTTTAAAGTGTTCATCAATAAGATCACTAACTGATTTTTTTAACTTCTCGGATTCAAACCGGGAATTATAAATGTTGATAATTGTTGTTCTGTAATTCCATAATATTTCAGAAATACTGTCTTAAATAATTGCTTATTATTTACATGTTGAATTGGGTCATCTTCATTAACTATATAATAACTAGAAATTCTATCTACTGACATGTTTATTATTTTTTCTCTGTCAACAATAGCCTTATTTACATATTCTAAGTCTGCTGCAACTTGATTTAGATGTTGTATTGTTTCAATTATCTGATTGTTTAAATCGTCATTATAAAATGTATTGATGCTGGAAAGTAAATTTTTAAGATCATTTAACAAACGTTCATGTTCAGATTTAATCGGTCTTGATAATGAGTTAATTTGCTCGACATCAAGTGTTAATGTTTTTACTGGATCCTTCTTACCTTGAACGAAACCCATAAAATAAGTATGACTCGTATAAGTTCTGGGTATCGTAGTGCCCTCCATAAATGGAATTTTTTTTCTATATTCTGGAAGTTGTATAAATTTCTTAACATCTATGATAAAGTCGGATCGCTGTGGTTCTGGTGGAACCTGATAAACCGGTGCAACTTCAGGCCATCTTAATACTGATCTAATTGAACTTTGATAAATATCTACAGTATAATCAGGAGAATGTATTTCAATCACCGACGATAATGTTGGTTCATAAACAGTAATTGCTATCTTGGAATCTTTTCCTGTTAAAGACTTAATTCTGCGCTGGAATTCCTTATTAATTTGCTCTATCTGATAACTACCAGTTGGAATACTAACTACTTGCCAATCGGAAGTTCCATCAGACTTATTTTTATTTGCAAATACTAGTGAATTATTTGGTTGTTGTCCACCAAATGGTTTTGATCTAATATTAGGCCAGCTATAATAAACACGTAACTGAGCTAATGCTATCTCTTTTACTGGAATTGCAGTTGGAAAGTTAACGCTAAATTCAGGATTGGTTGAACTTATCGATATCATAGTAGTTTTTGAAGGAGTTGTATTAGTGACGATCTGCGGTAACAACTCTCTTGACTCAATATCCAAGCGATGTTCAGTTGCTGACATTATTGTTATTATTATTGTTTAATTCTCCATTTATTTTGTCAGCAGAATCACTAACAATTTTGAATGCTTCATCGTAGGTTTTAATTATCGTTACAAACTCCTCGTCAGATATTTTACCATCACTGAGATAAGTGGAAATATATCCAGATAGTTTAGAATATATTGCTGTTGCTGTGTGCAATTTTATCATATACTCACGCAATTTATCATTTGCACATGTAGTTATTTTTTTAGCAATGATATTAAAAATACCTGCTTTAGTGGTAGAAGTTGAAACAATAATTGTTATAATTGCTGGAGCTGTCATCGTTAATATTGATAATATTAATCCGGATCCAGTAACAATAGCAGAAACTGAATACACAACTACATGTATATCAATGACAACCATACGTCTACAATATTTTTTTACGTTTATTGTATAATGGTCGATGGTATTTTTTAGTTTGGTCAGACATTCACATGCTTGATTATATCTGTGACGTTGAACGTCGATAGATAAGATAGTTATTTGATCCATTATACTATGATGTTAAGTAGTTAATTGAGTTACAAATTCCAAACACCACCAGTAAGCTTGAGGTAAATTTATACTCGATGATGCCAGCGTAAATGTTCCTTCAGAATCTTTATCTAACAACACAGATGTAGTTTTAAATGAATTCTCAGTCGATGGAGATGTAGTGGATATTTTAAAATCTGCAACGCTAAGTACAGACATCCTATATATACCAGTAATCTCTGCAGTATATTTAATGGTATTATTTTCTGGAGTCCACGATCCAAACCCATATGTAACTGTATACACAATATTTCTTATCTGATTGTGAGGAATTTTAATCAGGTTTGTTTTTGAATAATATCCGGAATTCTTCCAATAATATCATTGAGTTTTGTGTTAATATCAGTAAGTTTTATATCAACATTTGGTGGATTTCCAAAAAATTCATTATTAATTCTGTTTATGTTTCTGTGAAAACTCAAAAACGTATTCACGTGACTGGTAAATTCAGTTTCAATTTTGTCTATTACATTAGTGATTGGAATCTGTTTATCATTGATGTATTTTTTTGTAGCAGCATCAAAATCAGATTCTGGTGTTCTTAAATTATTAATACCATTATGGTTCATATTGAGAAATGCACGCATTATACCGCCATTGGCTAATATATACTTAGATTCCTGATCGTCAACATATTTTTTTGTTGTAGCATCACTATCTGTAATTGGATATCCAAGATCTGTAATTTTAATTTTGTTCATAATAACGTCTCCACTAAATACACCGCCAGTCGTCTTGATATAATCATTAACTGAATTACCGGAATCTTGTATTTTACCCTGATCAGTAAAAGTAACAATATTATCAGCAACTGCAGTAGGAATTCGTATAAGTACGTCTGGTAGTTGTATGTTACTCGTCTTTAATCATCCTTGTTTATCCTGAAAAACAACCACTTCATTTTGATCTACACTTGTAATATTAAATAAATCATCAATCTCATTTCTGAGTTGATCGAGGGTTACATATTTAGATAAATCACCTTGCTGCTGAGCTTTACCACGAGCAGATCTTCCATAAATATCTACCATTATATTTTACTGATGTCTGTTTAAATTTGACAGCATGATATATTCATGCACGACTTTATGAGATGGTTTTCCTTGCAGTGCTAGGGATATAGCATTAAGTACATTAAGTACTTCACGACCACATATTGGTGGATCAGTTAATGTTTGTGTTGGTAGCGTTGAATACCAGATTGGAGCAGTATTATTACTGACATAATGAAGAAATTCTTTTGGTGGCGCTAATCCATATGAATCAAAATAGATAATTCCACTTGGATCAATTGCATATGTTACCCAATGGGTACCTGGTCCAGAGTTTTTATCGAGATTAATAATACCTGTTTCAATATTGTTAGGTTGTTTTGGTAACTGATCTCGCATAAAAACACCTCTGAAGTTTTTTTTATTTTTAGCTTTTTAGCAGCATCCAATAAATCAAAATTAGACATAGGAGAGATCAGTAAACTGTCCTTTGAAGTCTTAGACCTTTTCTGTACCATGAGGGCGGGGTCCCTGGTAATCTGAGACCTTTTCCTTTTTTTTTGATTCCTTTTCCAGTTGCTTTCTTTAATGCCATTCCAGCAGCAGTTCCTACAGCACCTAATGCAGCAGCTATTGCAACCGCAGGGGCTGCAGCGGCTATTAATGCTGGTATAGCTGCGAGAAGGGGAAATATACCACCCGTTTTAAAAGCATCTTTGATAGCGCCTGCAGAAAGACTAAGTTTGACGCCTTTATTTGATTTTTTTGCTTCATTAAAGTTTTTAAATTGACGATCGGTTAACGATAATTTATTTGAACCGCTCATCTGTTTCTTTTTCAACGATATTTTTATTCCACAATTATTGTTTGATGCTGATTGCAGTCTTTTTATCTGACCAGGAGTCAGAGTAACATTAACGTGATTATATGACATTTATATTACTCATGAATGATTTAATTACGTGTTACATATTTTCTACTGGAACATCAATGACTCTCATTCGTCCACCAACACCTTCAAGGAGCATTGATTTATCGCTAAGTATAACAGCGATTGCTCTATAATTATCGATAGCTCCTCTTGTTACACTAGCTCAAAAATATATATCGACTACCGATAGTCGGGTTAAATCTAAATGTTCGAGTGAAAAGTAATAAATTGGATACAAGGATGTAAAATCTAACTGAGATATTTGTAATCCAGTATCAACATTTTGATCACGGCCCATAAACGTCATAAGAGGATGATATGCACGTGCTACATGATTTTGATCAAAATTTAGTAATATATCCTCGGATGGTTCTTGATGTCCATTTATCCTTAATGAAACCTCAGAAACACCAAGAGTGTCAAATATGTGACTACGCGTTTGGTCATTTACTCGTGCAGTATTTTGTAATGCAATAAATATATGTCTAGGTGCAGAAACCCCCTGCTGAGAGGCTATTTGCCATGTAAACAAACCGTTAATATTACTCTGGATAGCATCTGTGGTCATTGTCAGCCATGATAGTATTGATTTACCCCCTTGACTCATGAAAAATAGTAATCGTTTCTCTTCAGATATTGAAGGAACTAAGACTACCATCCACAATGAAAGTTTTGTAAGAATTACTATACCAGCATCACCGGCAGGTCTCCATATTGCATCATTATCTGCAGCCTTTTGCACTAGTACAATTGTATGTTTGGCTCCAAAAATGACTTTTCTGACATTTCTACAGAATTCAAAGATATGTGATAGTGGAATTGCACATGAAAATATTCTTATATTTCCTTTTAACATCACTCGACGTGATCTAAATCCTAAGTTGAAATCTGGATCTATATTAAAAATCATACTTTGTACATCCGCATTGGCGTTTCTAGCAAAATTTCTTGGTTGTCCTATTTCATATTGTTGGTGCTCTGGAGAATCAGAAGTATCTTTTACAAACATCATTGATGGACCAGCTGATCTTGAATAATCGTCACTATATCTTGCAAGACCAAGTATTGTTGTAGCAACGTCAACATCTTTCTGAATTGATTCAATATTTTTTCCATCAATCATGTAAGTAGCGCTATCAAACAACGTCATTATACCATTATTAACAAATCCAACGCTCACATTAGCATCATATTCAGTTTTATCTGCTTTTAATATCTCACCTTCGATTTCAATAAATGCTTCTGAGAGTAGGAAATATCTACTTGTATCATGAACCTGAAGTTCAATCCTTCCACGCTGATTTGGAATTCGTGTGTCGTAAGAATAATACTGATAATCACGTATAGACTCATCTTTGAGGACTGGTGCATCCATGTCAAATGCAGGATCACTTATAGGTTTGAACATATTTATTTTAATTATTATCGTTTAAAACGAAGTCCACTTTGGGAAGTGAGACCACTTCCTGCTATCAGGCTAGCGGTTATATTTCTTTCCTTTTTCGACATTGGAACATCAACTAACTCCGCTAATTTTTGATTAGCGGCTTGATTTATTATTTTACTTACACTTGCGGGCATCACTTCAGTGCTAGGTAAATTTACTGGCTGAGATCGGACCGCTTGAGGTCTACGTATTAATTGTGCTAGTCTATCTTTGATGGCTGAGAATGCTTTGCTAGCAATATCACCAACAGCACCTATACGTTTTTCACAAACAACATCAATAGCTTTCATTCCTATCTGTTTTGCAATTGGTATTGCTTTTGGGGCTATTCTTCTAAATAGACCCTGTACAATGTCACCTAACCCATCTCCGTAGGTTGTCTTGTAAATCGGTATTCGAGAGTTAATTGCCCTGACCATGATAGGTCCACGTTGAGTACTATGTACTATCATTTTATTAAATAGTCATTATATTTAATTACATACTTAGTTCAGTGACTTATTCGCTATAATAATCATTGGCAATTTCATTAATAAGAGACCGATACACAATAATATCCATTATACCGCCTGTAAATAATCATTTACAAATATCTGCTGCTTCATTAATGATTTCTGGGGAATTATTACCAGCTCGTTTTCCTCCAATCAGAATTTCTAGTCGTTCAACATCAGCAAGGACGTTGTTTGGACACTGAGTAATAAGACCACTTCCCTGTGCGGTAAGGCCACTTCCAGAAGAGGAGTCCGATGGCCAATATTCTTCTTCCTCCTGTTGTTGTGCTGGTGTTAATAATTGAGGAGTTGGTGGTGGTGATTGTTGTGCTGGTGTTAATAATTGAGGAGTTGGTGTTGGTGATTGTTGTGCTGGTGTTAATAACCGAGGCATTGGCGGCGGTGATTGTTGTGCCAATGATGGATGTCCGGGTGATAGTGGTAATTTATATGGTGGTATCCTCGGTCTTGCTTTTTCCCGTTCCTCTGCCATTCTTTGTACTTGTTGTTGTTGCTGAGGTGTCAGTCTGATAAATTCTAAATAAGCATTGATAGCATCTGTATATTTCATAAATTTTGAATTATCGTTTCTGGCCTCATTAGTGTTATAGCGAATTCTGAAAAGCCACTTATACCACGTTTCATGACTAATGTTCTCGGCGTGTTTTTGTTTTAGTATTTTTTTTCTGTCATTAAAACTATCAACTGCATATTTAGCTAAATTGGCCTCATCCTTAATTGAGTTAATCTCATTTATATATTCATCATTGAATTTATCGTATACATTAATTCTGCTCAGTATTTTAGGTTCTTCTTGTTCTTCTTCTTGTTCTTTGATTTCTACTTCTCTAACTGGTAATGCAGCTGTTATCTTAGTGGGAAGTTCACCTAAAAGTTGTTTTGTTTGTTTGGTCCTCTTCGCTATTTTCTGTGTTGCCGCTGCGGTTTTTTCAAGTATAGGTTGAATATCTTTTGTTGTCTCAATTATAGGTTTAAATAATTGTTTAGTATCTTCTTCAAAATCAACTTGAGTTTCCTGTCTCTGCTCCAACTGTTGTTTAACTAAATCATGGACGGGTAAATATTTTTTAATTGATTCTAATCTCTGTTTAGCAAATTTTGCTGGCTGGGACTCACTAATATTCATTATTTATAATATTTATAATAGATATATAATTGAAATACTAGTAAACAAAGCGCGATAATTACTGCTCTGAATCTATGTTGAGCTATAGATAATTATTTCCCTTTTTACATAGAGATAATACATTTTATTTGTCTGATATGGACAAAAATACATCGTTTTTCAGACAATTATTACCTAATTATCTGTTATTCACAAACAATTAGGTGTTAGTAAACAACAAATATGTAACACGGAGAGGTACTGGTAAACATATTTGTCTCTATAACCTAAAAATTCCAGTAAGTAATGCTTTTGCTAATTTGAAGGCGTTGGAATTTAGGTCAAAAGTTATTTATATCTTTGTAAACATCCTCTAACGGACGGCGACAACTCTAATGCAGAAAATACTCAATGTGATATTTTGTTTATAAACGAACATTCATTACTGTTGAAGTTTCATATATGGTCAGTTAACGATTGGTTTAATAATTAATTTTGACGAAGCAGTCAAAAATATAATAATATATACTTTATATCATAGTTTGGCAAAAGTATACAATCTGCGTAAGTTCAAATCCACGTGACAGCCACAAGGCGATGATTTGGCGATATTATGCCAGTTTGTGTTTTTAAGTGGGGGGACAAAGTCCATTTCGATCAAATACACTCACCCGCCACATACCAAGTGGCTGGTACATTTTTGTATCACTCACAGGGTATATTGTGGGTGAGTGTATTTAAATCTGATGGATGTAGGTATTCCCCGTTAGGATAAGTTTATGTTTGTGCCGTCCAAATCAAAATCAAAATCATATTCATCTGTATATATATTCATGCTCATATATCGTTATATGTAACCTCTGTTCCTAAAAAGATATTATTGTGAACATCTTAAAGGAAAACATGAGGTTTGTGCCGTCCAAATCAAAATCCGTCCAAATCAAAATCAAAATCATATTCATCTGTATATATATTCATGCTCATATATCATTATATGTAACCTCTTGAACCAGCTCTGATGTCATAGGGCAACAGAGGGGTTCAGAATGGGGTCTATGTGCCGTCCTTAGAATTAAGGTCTTAGAGATAAGTTTATCAACACCACATGTTCATCTGTATATATTTCATGCTCATACATCGTTTAATGTGACCTCTGGACTTAACCCGGATGTCATAGGACAACCGAGGAGTTCAAATGAGGTTTGTCTTTCGTCTTTCGAATTTCCTCCTGGTCTCACTAAGATGTTATTTGGCACCTTAGGAGATCACACGGGGATCAATTCAAATGCCTCTGAGCTTATCAGCATGTTATATAACAAGCTGAAAGTTCATATGGGGTTGGGTTGTCATTATATGTTTTGTTTTTTTATTTTAAATAAATAAATATATATATAATGAACAGTGAAAATATTAATGATATTATTTCTGCTATTAAAAAATTAAAGTATGAATGAGTCAATTTATCCGGTAACCTTGACCCTGAAAAAATCATATATGACTTTGAATTATTATAGGAGAGAAAATTTCAAAATAAGTTTACGTTAAATTCCAATTACAGATTTATAAAGTCGATATATAATTCTATGTTAGAATCCTTAGCTGTCGTAAATGACAAACAGGTAAGATTATTCTACCTCTTATGCGTTCAATCAAAAAAATAAAAAGTGCATTATCTCACGAGTACGAAAGAAAGAAAATGATTGATAATCGTGTGACTCAACTTAAACGGATTATATTATTTGATTCTGTAATACATGATAGCGAAACTGAGAACAGTGATAATAAAAGTGGTTCCCTGACACAGTCAGGAAATATGATTATTGCTAAACAAGATCCTTGGTAAGATTGATAGAGTCGAATTATTTATAAAGTAAAATAATATTATTCTGAGTTAAGAGTACACAGTTATTATACGTATTCAAATATAATATTTTGGTCATACTTTATTGAATATGCAGATTTTTGTTTATGATCAGCTACACATTTAATTGAAGGCGTGCAAATACCAAAATATCTGGCAGCTGCATACATAGAATTAAAAACTATTTTTTCACCAGTAACTGTGTTAGTAGATATGACTGACTTAGGAATCTTAGGATGAATACCAGTATTTCCACGTCTGGAATTCTCTCTCTGTGTAATAGCTTGCAAATTCGGTAATTCGTTATGCTGCCGAGATCCATCAATATGGTCAATAACAAATCCATCTTTAATGACCCCAAAATAACACTCGAATATGAACTTATGTGATAGATATCTTTTATTTCCACTAACGTTAAATCTAAAATAACCAGCATTATCAATAGCACCTACTGGTTTCTTTAGTCTACAATGTCTAATAATACCATATCTGGACGCTTCGTAATTCGTATATATTGGATGTCTCACAAATTCTTTTTGCTCCATTTGTATATAATATTTATTTGTCTAAATCATTGTTTTGAAATCTGGTTAGATAATCCTTTTCTGTTTTTATAGGGGATTTACCTGTCGATGTATCTTTTTTGTCATAATAGCGTTTAAGTTCCCTATATTTTTTACCTCCACAATTTGCACAAATTTGCGTTTTTCCCCTAACTCCAATATCACATTGAATGCAGGGTTTTGGTCCAGTACTTCCATGTCTAATACTTTGCATATGGTAACTACAGTATTTGTTTTTGTTTACGCATGGTTTATCACAATGAGAAATATGTCCAATTTTCAACCAAATACACTTATTTTCAGTTTGAATCATTTTATATATATATATATATATATATATATATATATATATATATATATATATATATATATATATATACTAAATTTCAATTTGAATATTTGTCTTAATTATAATAATAGAAGAATTATCAGCAATTGAACCATCTGCTACTAGATTTGATCTTGACAGACTACCAGAATATAAATTTAGTGTTTCGATGAAAGATCTAGCTTTAACAAATACAGATATAACCAAACATATCCATGAGGCTAAGAAGGAATTTTGTAAAGAAGGTGCAAAATATGTATGGTCCACTTTTAGAGTTGAAAACGTTATTAATGTAATGAACGACAAACGGGGGAAAGTAATTATTAACCACCTTGATAATCAAAAATATCTTATTTTAATAAAATTTATTGTGAAGACAGACGATAATATTTGGATCATTCGTGACAAGAGGAATCCTATTCTTATACAGTCTGGAGATAATAAAACGATATTATTAAGTAACAAATCCAAACCTGGAATACTGACTGGCATTGATAGACCGTATTTTGAGCGAAGGTATCCTTTTACTGCTGTGGTATATGGATTGTTTTTACTAAATGATAAACCTAATATTACAGATCTCAAACCTATGAGACTATCAGTCAAGAATAAACTGTGTTGGGGAGCGCATTACTGAACATTTTACAAATGCTATGCGTGGCAATGGCTTAACAGACTTAAGATGCAAAAAAATATGTGAATGGGCAGAAACCGTTAAAAATTCTGGTGCATCTATTAAGGATGTTGCTAAGCTAGAAAAGTCATTAAGATTTCCAATAACAGTAAAACGTTAACGGGAGAGATATTGTACAAACCAAAATATACAAAAAATGGAAGCCCTATAACAATCATTGATCATAATGCACATGCATGGACTGATGTTGTAACAATATTCCCACAAGACAGAATGATTAAATTTTATAATGGTCATGTATTTGATTTTATTAAAAATATAAGTAAAAAAGACCCTGTATCAATTTGGTTATTTCAGAGTTCGGACCACGGTTATCATGATCAGTTTGTACGATCCAATGGTGATATTTATCGTACAGAATCTCTTTATGAAGAAATGAGAAATCTTGCACTAAAATATACTTCTGACGATGACAAAATCAGACAACTACTGAATAATTGTTTTACCGTACCATCAGTCGCGGCCCATTTCGCTCAGGAAAAAAATTCATGGAAACCTACAAGATCAGAATTTATTGAGGATATACAAAAAAGTTGCAAAGAATATGGACACGGTGGATTATGGAATACTAAATACGACTATAATGATGTTATATCAGTCGATATGGCTGCATGTTATCCTGGAAGTTTTCTTGGATATGGTGAGTTTTCTAAATATTTTAACAGATTCGTACATCCTAAACATTACATGGCTAGAGTTTCAATAAATGGACCCTTACCAGATTTTGACATAACAGGATTTGCATATATAGAATCATTTGAGTTCGCAAAAGATCTCCATCTGATTACTTATATTTGGTTTGGTAAACACTTTTTAGAAAAATGTTGGGCACCAATAGTGTTATTAAGATATATGATTGATGCTGGAGTATTAGTATCATTAAAAGTAAGCGATTATATCCTATAGCCCACAAAAGCAAGTTTGGTTACCAGAACCAGACAGATTTAATATAGAAGATGCCAGGAAGGAATTTCCTGATCTTTCTGAAGATATTATTAAAATTAATAATAATATACGTAAATACAGAGACGAGCACGATGAGAAATGTGCAAAAGATCTCGGTAGAAAGATAATTGGTAAGTTTACTCAAGGTGGTTCATATGGTTATAAATGACACTGTACAAGATTGATTATGGACGATGCTGAGTTAGATTTTATAATCGCTGATACAACAGAGAGAAACACATTTATAAACCGAAATAATGCTTATTTATTGGATGGGACCAAACTAGGTACTATTGTGAGCTATCTTGATGGCAACTCACCGCAGTTTACTCATTTGAGATCTTCAATGTTAGCCTGTTTCTATAAATCTACTGTCGATGATAAATAGATTTCCTCGTCATGCTGTTAGAGTTGCTACGGATTCATTTTATATAAACAAAAAATATAAGGATTTATTAAATCCGCTACTCGGTAATGGTGAGTGGGGAACATGGACGATAAAGCAAGAAAATATACTTAGTTATTCTGAATTTGCTGACGTTGAAATTAAGGAAATATATTACATAAATAATAATCAAATATTAGAATCATTTGCACCATCTGTGTACGATCCTGTTTATCTTAATGGGTGTGGAGGGTCAGGTAAAACAACTCGTGTGATTAAATTATTTATGAACAATAATTCAGATATGATCGTTTTGACACCTACACATAAACTAGCCAGAGAGATAAAAGAACGAGGGGTAAACATTTGCACTTATCATAGTTTTTTTTAAATGGTGTGGAGATACATGGTCTTCTGAGCGAATGGGTGAGAAATATATACCTAAGTATATTATATGGGACGAAATAGATACAGTGTCGTTAGAAAAACTAAAAATATTTCTTGCATGGTTTTTAACAAAAAACACGGCTGTGATTATGTGTGGTGATCATGGTCAACCACCGCCTTTTGATGGACAGTCTCCACATGAATGGCTAAAGAATAATGTGGATTATTACGAAGAAATACATGATGATCATAGAGCTATTGATGAACCACTGAAAGAACTTAAAAGATTAATCAGACTACAACCAGATAAAATACAATGTGAGATAATGCGTGAGGTAATTCTAGAAACTACCATGAATGACTTTTTAACTTTATGGAGACCTACTGATTTGATAGTCGCAAGTAGAAAATAGTTCGTGATGAATTACAGAAGAAATTATTTACGTTACATAAAGAAAGGTTTTCACATCTACCTGTACCATTATGTTATCGCCCAGCAGATACTTGACGACAGAATATTGAAGTTAAAATTCCTGGTGGCGGAGTACAAAATCTAGTATTGAATGACATTATTTTGGTAAATATTAATATAGTTGAAGGAGCATTGAATATAGATAAATCACCGTGGACGTTAGGATACGCTATAACGATTCATTCGTCACAGGGATTAACTATTTCTGATACAAATATCTGGATTGTAGATGACAGGATCGAGTGGTCAAATTTAGTATATCTTGCAGTATCTTGCGTCAGACGAATAACTCAACTACATAGGGTTATTATAGATTATGTGATAACTGAAGAAATTACTAATGACGATGTTGTAATAAAGAAAAAATTAGCATCTTATAAACAATGTGACAAAAAAAATAAATGTGACTTTGATATTGATACTGAATTTATTATAAAACTAAAACAATTACAGAATAATCACTGTACAAGTTGTAACACAATAATGTTATGGCAATATTTGAATAATAATCCAAGACAATTTACCATAGACAGAATAAATAGTGATCTTGGTCACACACGTGAAAATGTGATGTTGACCTGTCTTGAATGTAATCGACATAGGGGTTCTAGTTTACATAAGTGAAGGTGGCGGTAATTGTGTATCTGCAGGAATTACTTGCAATTGTTCACGCACAAATCCACGTTGAGGTGCAGTAGAATCTAGTCTATATATAGCAGGTCTTCCAGTAGATCTAACCACGCTAGAAATTGTATGTGTGGTCAAACTCCAAATAGGGTCAGTAGCTCGTCTTTTACCACCCTCCAACTCCCCTGGTTCGTATAAATCTCTCACAATTACATTACCTAATACTGGTTGTTGACCTCGTCGTCCGCATTCATCGCTACGTGGTATATATTTTTTTGTTATTGCATTAGAAGGTTTCATGGAAGTTGCATGAGTAATTTCATTATTTAATGTAGATATCACACTTGGTAACCTTGCACTAGATCGCTCACCGGATTTAAAGTCAGCAGATATTTCCTTCGCATATTGATATCCAAATGCTCAGCAAGTGTTTGATTAAATCGTTCAACGATTGCTTGATCATGATGAATTTCAGTATGCCCTCGTCTGATTGTAACATATGTTTTTTCATCAAAAATGATACTGCACCAAAAAATTCTTTGCCAAGATCTACCTGTAATAATTGTGGCCATTGTAGACCACCATGTTGATAAATTTGCTCAAACGCAATTGCAACTTCAAATGATGCTTTTGTTGATAATGGTTCAGCTTCTTTATATCTACTTGCAATATCAACAACAGTCAATGCATATTTGTACGTGCGTGACTTTCGTCCACGTGTTTTAATAGTATCATGTGGTAAAAACAAAATATCTGCTTGATGAACTTCGTTAGGAACACTGACATCAAAATGTGCATATTGAATTGTTTTTGGTGGTGGTAGATAAATTTGCCATATTGCCTGTCGTGCTAACCACACTGCAGCAACAGAATGTGAAACTTTTGCTGCTTTAGCAAGTTTAGTGATCGCTGCTTTACCCCTCCAATACCCTCTAGGACTATAATAAATAGATTCCATTATAATAATTATACAATTAATTACCAGCCCCTAGCATTATTTTACTTTTCATAGCGGATTTTATTAGGAAACTAGCGAGTTTCTCTCTAACAGATTTATTAGGTATAGAATTTAATGCATGAATCAATATTACATCTGCAAGATGCCGCTGTTGCAAATCTTTACTTTTATAAGCAACGTCATGAACATGACATGCTTGATCAATTTTATTTACTGGATACTCTCCTGGTCTTGGTTGATCCTGATCATCAAGTCGACTTCCAGGACCACAGTAATTATATCCTGGAAGGTGTTTCTCACCAATATACTTAGCCCATGGTAATCCAGGTAATTTTCCTAAAGAAGCAACAATACCCCCACCTATCTTTGTTGTCCCTGAGATAAATTTATATTTTTGTGTACCAGTTTTTACACATTTACCTGTTAATGCATGTCGTTTATTTTTCGATATTACTGTTGTCAATCCAGTGGTGGGTGTAGATGATCTACATCGAACACAATATAAACTCATGTTATTAATAATATGGATACAATAATTGATTTTTCGGCGACACGAAAACAAAAACCAGTGAAGCACCATTAAGCATTACCAAATTCGATAAGAATGATTATAATAGGTCCATCTGGATCAGGTAAAACACAATTACTATTAAATTTAATAATGAGGTGGTTGAGATGGAACAAACTATATTTAATAGCACCGTCTGTAGATGATCAACATTGCTACGAAGTACTTAAGGATTTTAATGAAAAAGCAAAATCAGTTAATAAAGATGGTGACGATATTATTGACTTTATCACAGATATAGATGAAGCCCCATCTGTAGATGACTTATATGGATTCATTAATAATCTCGTAGTATATGATGATGTGATGTTGGACAAACAATCTAATCCAGCTAGAATATTTTCTCGAGGTCGTCACAAAAACACAGACGTTATTTATGTTACACAACGATATACACAGACACCTAAAGCGATTAGAGATAACTGTAATATTTTGGTTGTGTTTAACGGAGTAGATAATTATACCTTACAAAATATTTATTATACTTGGTGTTCAGGGGATATGGACATGATTAAATTTAAAAATTTCTTTTCTAAAGCACAGTTTGTTCCATTTGGTAGTCATTGCAAGAATTCGACTCGGTCATACTTATTTAACACACTCCTACATATTAAAAGGAGAAGACCCACCAGAGTGCATAGCTTGTAATGAACCATTCACCGTTAAGCACTTTATGCTGGAATGCTTCGATCTTGAACCTACGCGTAATCATTACTACGTTGTGCAAGACATGAGGGAGCTCTTTGATACAGTTAACATTACCAACATTATAGACTTCCTTAAGGAAGCAAACATTTATAGTAAGTTATAGCTTTTATTTTATCACCTTGTTTAGTTTTATGTTATATTTATGCAGTCGATAGATTTTAATTGCCAATCATATGTTTTCGTTGTCATACATTTGCACACCCCGTTGATCGGGAAACTTTTAATTATTTACAATCGTTCACATTTTTATCGGTTTACCTTTTAACTCTTTGGTCTCCAATCGCTGGTCGATAAAATTATTTTACCATTTATAAATGTAAAAGGATATAAACTAATGTTTGGCGCTAAATAGCCACATAGTGCTGATGCGCCGTAAAAATATAAATCAATCAATCAATGTTCCATTTGGATTTATAACAATAAATCTACATGATCCTAGATCAAGATATCGTGTACGTCTAGATAAAATCTTTGGTTAGTTCCCCTTGACCATCAATACCAGCAGGCAGGGTGGAAGGACAACAATTGAGTCGCTTTACGAGTAAACAAAATAGCCTTACAAAGTAAGGACAAAATAACTTCAATAATAGTTTAACAAACTGAGCTAATATCAGGCGATTTAAATTACCGGTTCTTTACCGTATAGAAATATAATTAGTTAGAGACTTTGGTTTAGTGCTATTGACTTTTTTTCAGCCTCTGAAGGAACCTTTATTTTTTTCGTTAAGGATTCGAGCAACCTTTTGTAGGGTTCACCCTGCCTGCTGCTCGGTTACATGTTACAACAATGGGCAACTGTTTAGCACACAATATGAACTACATTCACCGTACAGAATATTCTGGAATTGCACTCTCTCCGCTCAAAGAATAAACTGTATACAATGAAAATGAAAGTACCCGAGCTCTTTCTGAGCCAATTAAATGAATGTAGCTGCAGTGTGTAGATCACCTGTTAAAATCTGTATATTACCATTTTGCAGAGTTTAAAGTAGTAACGGAAGCACCGCACTTTGTCTTCTACCAAGTTTTACAAATCTTGCTCTGACCGAGGCTTTTGGATTGGGTTATGAAGATATATGGATCATTTCTATTTAAATGTGTTACATCAACGGGCAGAATCCCAATGTCGCTGCCAGTTAACCGAAATTATGTATTTAGCTTTCACCTAGGCTTATCTGATTAACTTACAATATTTCAGCTGATAAGTGATGGTCTGTAAGAGTTGCTGGTGTATGTCAGTATTCAATTCCATCCATTAAATGTGGCCAACAATGTTAAATTTTCATTCTGTCACATGGTATCTCAGCCGTATTCATTTCTAGTCTCTTCGGAAACTAGGTTACTCCCCTTGAATTGCAACTCTTGTGTCCACTCTTCGATTATGCCCACCTTGGCACCGTAACTTCAGGTTACTATTGATACCTGTAATCTGTCACATTATTAACGTAAGCAGTTGTGAAATCTGAAAAGCGCAAGCCCAACACACTCAGTTCCGGACATTTACTGTTTTATGTCTTGTATAGCAGTAGATATTATTTCACAGGAAGAATGTGAGTAGATAAGCCCTAGTTTATGATTAATTTTCTTTAATATATTCACAAAAGGTATTCGAACAATGTAAATAAATCTTGTCTGCTGAAATTTTCTTTGACATGGAGATTCCTTGAAATAATTGTAAATCAGCGTTCTTTTTTATGATAATTGATTTTATCGAAGAGATAAAGCAATGCAGGTGAAAAATTCTAATATTGGCAATATTATGTAAACGCGGCCCTGATAATGTGATAATTGCCGGCTTATAAGTTACCGAAATGGAATAAGCACGACCAGTTCATTATTATTTTGGGGGGATTTTACAGATGTGTGTTATATTTCTTCAGTTAACTTGCTGCTATGCACTATTCAGATTAATGTATTTTTTTAAGTCTGTAGAATTACCGTGAAGAACAGAACAAAACAAGACTTTATAAATTATATTCAGGTTACACACATAAGGCAAATGAATGAAGTACAAAGTTCTATTTGTACGAAGCCTTTATGGTCTAATATAAACAAGAGAGAGAGAGAGAGAGAGAGAGAGAGAGAGAGAGAGAGAGAGAGAGAGAGAGAGAGAGAGAGAGAGAGAGAGAGAGAGAGAGAGAGAGAGAGAGATTTGGTCTAAAAATTTATTAGTGACTTACATTAACAATTTTTATACGTTTCGCTTAGTATTTAATGAAGTAGCAAATGGTTTGGATGCGAAATCAGCATATCCAGTCCTTTATTCAGTTTCTAATTCTGTGATAAGTCTGCTAACTAGAATGCTTAAATTTTCAACTAGCATTTTGCTCTTATCTTCATTAAATGTTATTTCAAGTTTAGGATGAAGAAAACTTCTTAATCAAATTCAATTTATCCTCCTTGAAGAATTCACACTCAAAGAGATAATGGAATTCGTCACAGTAAACATTATTTTAACAGTTAATTCATTTTATTTCTTCATTTGAAATTTTATTACAATTCACTGTAACAGGTAATTTAGTATTTGACATCCTAAACTGAAAGATAGTTGTGTACAATTTATAAAAAATATTCTTCCAAGCGGACACCCATTTTATCCTGCATGTGTTAATCACATATGATTTTTAACCATTAGCAGCAGGAGGGGGCGAACCCTACAAATTTTTGCGACAAAATCGATTAAAGCCTCAGAATGCCTTCCTACGAAATCTCATATTTCAACCAAAAAAAAAATAAAGACCCCATTTACAATGGAGCCTAGGCGATTCTGCTGCTCCATTCTATCTTTTGAAGAATTGTTTTATATGCACAATCATTTTTATAAATTTCACTAGCTAATAAATCCATTGTTTATTGCAGTCCCCGGAAGTGATAGTCGGCGCAGAAGAGCTTCTCTCTTATGAGAGAGATAAATCAGTTTTGCGGAAACGCCTCTAATGCCCCATCCATACTAAATTTTAATAGAGCGTCTTAAAGACACAACCCCCTCCCCCATTTGAAATTACAGTGAACATAGAGACTCGTTTCTTGTGTTAAATTCCCAAAGAAGGGCATAGAGATCCATTTCTTACAAATGGCCACATTGAGTCAACCATAGTAAATTCTGATGGAAAGCCCAAACCCAACCGTTCAAGGCCGTTTAGTCTCCGATAACTAGTGACACATTATTTTTCAGTTACGATATTGTTAAGCAAGAGCTTTATAATTGTTGTATTTAATCCTTGGAATATTTCATCCTTGCCCTAGAAATGAACATCACAGTAAGGTTTTATTCAAGATATAAAACATGTACGTTGAACACTAATGTGAAAGAGCAATCAAAACAATTTTGCGAAAGTCAATCCGATATTCAGTTATAATTTTCAATATTTTATATTCAGAATTTCAAAAAATTAGGGCATTTGTGTCTGTAGCAGTTCGTTGGGTGGTAAAAGTTACACACTCGAGCACAAACCCAGAACACAGTGTGACACATATCAGTAGGTAGACGGAATCAATATTTATTTCTTCGTTTCAGTATTGGGTGATTCTCATGGTTGGTCAATATGGGTGTATTTATGGTTAAAGCTATAGCCCATTTCATACCGGATTTAACCGAGTTGCTCCGTAATTATCCGAAAAACCTCCCGAGTCACTTTATACTCCAACCAATCAAACACTGGTAGGTATATGTAAATAACAAAATGGCATACATTGTTGTTTAGACGTATCAGATAAAAACAAATTAAGAAATGCCCGCTACCTGCCTGCTAAATGCCTGGGACTTCTGCAGCTTTACCATCGAAAAATATTTCAGGTTTGTTATACTGCAGATTCATACGAAAAATTCCTTTTATTGGTAAACGAAACTCGTTTTATGAAATGCGGTGCTATGATAAAAAAAGGAATTACATTTTTAACATCAACACCGTTTCCATACGCACATGTACATGTCCAGATGTAAAACAGCTCATAGCTACTCTCTCGTATGGCTATAAAATCCAGAAAACAAGACATGATGGTTCCAATATTAAATTTCGTCAATATCTGTGGCATCATCGCTGTTAAATAGGCATTTTTCAACTCTATAAACGAAGCTGAATTAGTTGGAACAGTTGATACTAATGGCCATAGTACACAATTAATTTCACTATATATTCTCTACATTTGTTTCTCAGTACTGAACTTTCCACTGTGTGACAATCAATACAAATCATATGTTAATCTAAAAAACCTTCAAAGATGACTTTACGGTTTAGTTCTTGTCAAGGGTTGACCTGCATTTTTTTTGAGAGGCTGAATTGTAAACAAAACACCAGGCAACGAAACACAGAATTCACTTCCGGATCATCACCATGACCTTATTACTCAATGTGCACTGTCGCCTAAATACACACAGACAACCACACCATAAGCTCACATTTTAAAGAATAAACAATTGCCTTTAAATCCATACCAAGAATGCCAAAAGCTGACTCTAGTATTACCACCAAATTTAGACCGGAAAAAGTGATCTAAAAATAGACTGGGACTACATTCGTGGGTACTGAACCGGATTTTATTAATTGTGTACTGATTCCTGAAAGGGTCAATGTTTTTGTCAAACTTGTTTTGCATGTCACTACTATTTCAACTTCATACATAAAGTCTTTTGAAATTTCCTTGCAAGCAAAACACGTGACAGCTATCAGAAAGTGTGTAGTGCTGGTGTTCTATAGGGATCCAATTGTTCTTAAGAAACCAAAACTTAATTTGCTATATCTTCCTTAATTATAGGAATTTTTCAATGAGGTAAAAACCTAATTGTAATACTTGATAAGTCCTGTCTGAAAATATTATTGAAATTAAAAATATATATATATTAAATTTTAATAAAAATTTAAATAAATATATAAATTTTAAAAACTATTTATTTTACAAAAATTAAATTTTCATGCACGATATGACATTCAGTTTCACAAATTTAAGGCAGAAAAGTTGATTAATGAATGGTATTTAAAACAAATGGTAGTTTAGGTCTGTACAATTGATAATATTAATCCCAGGGGTACTGAAGCATGATAGTTCACAATGATTTTGACAGCAAATTGCAACATGCCTATCCAGATGCATATAGGTGTACATACTAAAGAAACAATGACAGGTGCTATGTTCCACATTTATTGTTTTAGGTACTTGGGCAGTTGTTTGTATAACTAATAACCCACTCAAATTTAAAGTTTTGATGGGACCAATACCATGTCTTATAGCAAATATGCATTCCATTTTAATGCCGATAACTACAAAAGTCAACAATGCAATATGAAAATACAGTTTCAGGGAAGTTCCACCTTACTGAAAAATGATGTGTATCTCTGTCATGAAGATCTAAGCCATGTCTTTGAGATGCTGTATATCAGTGTACTAATATGAACTCATCTTGGTCACTTATAGCAGCAGACTGCACATGTTCTTATGAGACCTTGCTATCACCATTGGACTACTGGAGAGCTTCCAAAATGATACAACTCTAATACTTTGTTCCAGATACCAGGCTAGACCTGAAAAGATATAACATGTTTCACCTAATTCTAAAAAAACCCAGAAAGATGTAGGCCAATGAAGTTAAAATGTGTTAGAAATGGTGATTTCAAAATAATATTAAGGTTGCAAATAGGGTTAAAAAAGGTTAACTTGATAAGAGTAACACTCAAAGATGTGAAGCAATGGGCATGTATTAAAGTGACAAATGCATCCTAAAAATAGATGAAGTTTCTACAAGCATTTTTAGCCATTTACAGGTTAAATAACTAATCAGGTAGAGTATGTATCCTAAAGTTTAAGGCAATGTTGGAACGGTGAGGTTTGATCATTGGTGCAAACATTGATATATATCAGTATAGTGGAAAGTCAAATGACAATGTACCAAATTAAAATTTATTACTATATGCAATCATATTCATGAAGGAAAAACAATTTTAGATATTGCAAGTGAATATAGCAAAATGTGACCACACAAATCAACTATAGGTACCAATAGATCCTATATCATCAACTAAATGTGAAATTTTCATCCCGAAAACTTGTAAACAAGGATGGATATTTGCATGTGTGGGACATATGCAATGTACTTGGTAACATCACATGTGCAAACATGATTCAAATAATCTGTTTGAACATTTTTAGTCTATTTTTAAGAGTCTTGGCTACCAAGTTATTAAGTTCAATGATTCAATGACTCAATGGAATCAGATATCAGCTGATGCTGCAATACCGCCCTCTGTCAAAGTACTAAATTGAAATGTGTTACCATACAGAGGCATATTCATGATGAAAATAACATCTTGGGATATTTTAAGTGCACACCGTCAAAACTGAGCCTTACAGATTCACTATAGGTACTATGTCAGCCTAACAATGTCAACTTTTGATTCCAAACATTACAAAATATATGCATATTTGTTCATGTCAGCTATGTAACCATATTAGGATCAGTTGTAGAAAGTTAAATTCAAATAATCTGTTTGAATATTACTTATGTAATCTTTAAAGTGTCAGATAACAAATATTATTAGTCATTAATAATGCATAAAGCAAAATGGATCATGAGAATTCTCACAATATCATCTGGGCCACAATGCCGCACTACATCAATCAACATCTTAAAGAAACTGAACACTAAAATGGAATGCATTCTGTGTTCAACTTACATCATTTTGCTGTTTTCTTACATGCAATGGTAAATATAACTGGGTAAAGTATATTTTACCCCTCTGACATGTATTTCATTCTCTGACAGCTTAATATGATTTTGTGGATAACTTAAACAGGTTTTAGTATAAAGTCTTCATCTCTGTCCTCTCACTAAATACCCTATAACTATGTTTATAAACAATTACTGATAGCTATACAAGCAGATATGTGTTACTCAAGAAGTCACCCCATCATAAACACATAAATTAACTGTTTGGACCCCAAATAAATAGTTTCAATGACCTAAAGGTACAAAGCAAAGTAGAATTTTGTCTTCATGTATTTTAAATGTGGGTCTCATTTTGACTAATAAAGATATTTTCTCTGATCAAATTTGACAAATATCCATCATTTGAGCTTGTATATGGTGTAGGAGTATATATATGCTGATATATTTTCATATCATTCCAAATAAATATCATATATGTGTATACTTGGTGGAAAATTTTTATTTTTTAAATGTTTTTTAAATTTTATTTAAATTTTAAAAATTAAAATTATTTTTTTATTTTTAATTTCACTTTTATATATTTAAAGTCAATATACATAACCTATTAAAATTTCATGTGTATGTCATTAATAATAAAAATTTTATGTCAGTTTCAAGTTTTTGCTGACAGGCCATAGTACACAATTAATTTCACTATATATTCTTTACATTTGTTGCTCAGTACTGAACTTTCCACTGTGTGACAATCAATACAAATCATATGTTAATCTAAAAAACCTTCAAAGATGACTTTACGGTTTAGTTCTTGTCAAGGGTTGACCTGCATTTTTCTTTGAGAGGCTCAATTGTAAACAAAACACCAGGCAACGAAACACAGAATTCACTTCCGGATCATCACCATGACCTTATTACTCAATGTGCACTGTCGCCTAAATACACACAGACAACCACACCATAAGCTCACATTTTAAAGAATAAACAATTGCCTTTAAATCCATACCAAGAATGCCAAAAGCTGACTCTAGTATCACCACCAAATTTAGACCGGACAAAGTGATCTAAAAATAGACTGGGACTACATTCGTGGGTACTTAACCGGATTTTATTAATTGTGTACTGATTCCTAATGCTGAATTGTCCGCCTTGTTTTGACCACTAGTCTGGTCCCCTGCTTAGTATGCTCCCTGCGATGCACTCCGCTATACTATACTAGGGAGCATACTAAGCAGGGGACCAGACTATTTGCCTACCAGCTATCGATTGGATATTGTGGTCAGTTGACCACCCGCCACGAGATCAAAATTCCGAGCAAATTACGAAGTTCGCCGAAGTCTCCATGAAATGGTCTATAGGGATAGGTATATATTTCCTATAGTTGTGAACGATCTTTATGTGTCCATTCGTTATATTGCAAGCGTGGAATACTCCTATTTATGAGTGGCTTTTACACGCCTAGTGAAGATCTTTGATGAAAGTTATACTGGGAACGTTTAACAGATGTAATATTAATAGATTATAAGCTATGTCAATGAGGAAAAGGACAGAAACACTAATGAAATGATAAATGATCGACTTTGTTTAAAAATATTTTGAAAGTGAAGATTTTCCCCCCATCAGAACTCATTTTGAATAAACAAAACTACATAAACGAAGTCGCTTAATCACTAGGGGTGATACAAAGTTAAACACAATGAGTTGAACTATAGATTAGCTTATCGCGTAACCTAAATAAATTCCACAGTACATAAGTTCTTATATTACAACAAGAGTGCCAATACTGTATAACACTACTGTATAAATTTTAAGGAGTATAATGACATTGAGAATAAAATGTAAATTATTGCATTTAAGAGAAAAAGTAAATTATTGCATTTGATACCATTGAAATGTCTTTTATATTTTAGCCAATGCTAAACATTATAGGTAAGATAAACATTTGATTGGTTAATTTGACTTTATACTTTGGTCAACGTACACAACCATTACACAGTTCATATTAGACCATGTTCTATTCCTTTCTCTTCTCTTATACATTTTATTCCCACTATTGTAATCTTCGTTACAGCTGTCATTGTCATCATTTTTATCATAATCACCATCTTTGCTGTCGTCGTCATGATCATTACCATCATAATTTAAACAATCTAAACTGGCATCTAACTTCCTTAGTGAAGACATTTGGATTGTCTGTTGAGCATAGGATCAATATGTCTTATATCAATTTTCAAGTCACACAAATATTATAGTTGAGTGGCGATATTTATCAAGGTAGAAGCATTCATGTATTTCTACATGTCGCGGTTGCTCAGTGATAAAAGAGGGTTGTAGGTTCGAATTATATTTAAAGTCGATTAGGCTGTATATATGGTGTTCCTGAGAATGACGCTTTATTCTTATTGTCACAGCACCATACAAACAGTATGTAATTATTTGCCGTAACACCACCCTATAAATTATTAAAGACAAAACAGTTTTTATTTTGTGTAAAGTGTTCAATACACACGTTTCATTTTCACAACTCATTTCTTAACATCGAAAGATGTAAAATGGTACGCTTCTTTCTATGGAAGATTATCCCTCATGTTTCGTATCTGTATTCATTACCACAGGTCATAAAATAAAGTGAAAATTACATATACTCTTCCAACAAAAGAGAGAGAGAGAGAGAGAGAGAGAGAGAGAGAGAGAGAGAGAGAGAGAGAGAGAGAGAGAGAGAGAGAGAATGCAATATGATGCCATATGCAAAAGGAACCAGTTTGATGTTGAACGGTGCATGCAGAATATAGGAGATCATATTTTTAGTCGCTGTTTGATAACTCAGGTAAACAGAATGCTTACAGCCTTCCGCTTTTTTGAATTAAGTTAAAAACTAACTTTGAGTGATCTACTTGCATTTATCTATGTGGAGCATATTGATTTTCTCCCCAAAATGCGGATGTAATACATGGTATGAAGTGTAAAAAGCATGGTTGTGTCTACATTGGCGTCCTTAGGAATTTTTTCGATTGCTGATTCGCGGCACAAAGCCAAAATCAAAAGAAAGAAAAAGGCTTTCACACACACACACACACACACACACACACACACACACACACAGCCCAATTGTCAAGAATTAAGTAGGGGCACTACCCCTTCCCACTTACACCCAAGTTTCCCTTCTGCAGTATAGTCTCAGCAAAAAAACCCCAACATATTGTGGAAGACCAAAACACAGACATAGAATGAAACGAGCTTTCACTCAATTGTGCTGCGTATAATTAATTTTATTTTTAACTGCATATAACGGTCATGATGTGTTTTACTTGTATTAATGCTTTAAATAATCGAAAACAAAATACATGCTTATATCGTCTGATATGGCGCTGAAAATGAAGCGCCAAGAAGAATAACAAAATAACAACAAGTTAAATTTCTGGAATTAATGGATTGTATATTCTTATTTAATCGACTGGCATCTGGTCAGAAATAGTGTATGTGTGTGTGTGTGTGTGTGTGTGTGTGTGTGTCTTACGAGACTTTTTGTTATCTTTTTCACAGTGAACCCAGTGCATACAAATAGTACTTAAAGCGCCATAAATTCGATGTTAACTTGGATAGATTCGAGTACTCATCTACAAGCGATAAGAAAATAGGGCGTCAAAAGTTACCATATGCACTTGAATATCGGATACAATATCAATGGCAGCATAGAACAAGATCCTTATAGCATAAGTTGACAGGTGATGGTGGATATTCAGCGGTTTCCTTGAGTGTTCAAGCACTGTACACTAGTTATACCATGCCCAGACGACACTAGTTTTAACTGAAAAGTCACACCTTTTGGAATTACCGGACTGCTGTCACTGTGGGTTGAACGCAATTTTTCAGTACGCGATAGGCGGCCAGTTTGACTGGTGGCAGAGGAAACCTGGTAACACCGAGAAATAAAACACTGACTGGCGAGTAGTTACTTTGTCGCATATCCGCACTGGCCTAGTCCGAAACTCGAATACGAGAGGACAGAAGTGAAATTGAAGTGATCATTAAAGGCTAACATTTTAGATCACTGGGCCACCCGAGGACTTGAAATTACGAGATTTAACAGGTGAATATGAACGTATGAACGATATTTAACATTAACAAGTTGTACGTGGAAAGTGTCATAGGACGGATCATGCAATATTTAATTAGATGGTTCTTGACAACGTTAAGAATGAGATAATGGCCGAGGTACATTCTCACGTTAGTCTCTAAAATGATAAGTTTGGAGTAACAGACGAACATATATTTCTTTTACATTGAAAACTACCTATGCTTATTGAAAATAAATTGCACAAACAAGGAGAGAGAGAGAGAGAGAGAGAGAGAGAGAGAGAGAGAGAGAGAGAGAGAGAGAGAGAGAGAGAGAGAGAGAGAGAGAGAGAGAGAGATTTATTTCCACCGCGTTTTCTAAGCGTCCAAAGACTCATATTAAGTTTTTTTTTAAAAAAAAAACATCAATTCAAAATGTAGCAGTAAAGAACCCTACCTCGCTCTTTAATAATGTCATTTCTATATGGTTTCATATATCCATCACTGAAGATGTAGAAAGAACCTTACGTTACTGTATAAAAACCTACACGAACCATCAAAAACATAAAATTTCAAAATAAGGGATAAATAACAAATATTAGACATTACCCATGTGTACAGCCATGCATATCGTATAAACATTTTCGAAATATAAACCCAGTTTTGATTAGTTAACATTCCAAAAAGAAAAATCTCTATTGGACATCAATTGTAAATATACGTAATTTTGCACACGAAATGTTCAGTGGTATTGGCACCAAAGTCTATTTTAAAAGTAGAGAGTAAGAATAACTACATGCAGACAGAACACGAGTAACCACAACATTAAAATGTGTTTAATAGTAAAACTATTGCCTCCCTATTTTACTAGAATTATGGTCTGTTAGCTGGGGTTATTCCGAGCTTCTCAACAGTACCGTGCACGGATTATTGCCATTGTTCCGTACAAAGTCTTTGCTGTGTCAGTCTTCACATGTTTCTAATCTGAGATTTAGTTTTACTAATCCGAGTTCTTAATTTCCCAATTCAAGATCTCGATTTGTTAAAGCAAGTTCTCGGTATCCAAATTTGACATTTGGATCTACTAATCCGAGATCTCGGTATAATATTCCGATATTTCCAACTACTAACCGATATCTCAGCTTACTATTGGATAAATAAGTCTATGAATTTGTCATCTGCCAGTCTCGTTCTGACTCCACGTGTTTATTAAGCATGGAGTGATGTAGGTTGGAATGTTTGGTTATAAAGGACATTTATTACAGTCAAAGTAAAATCCTACTCATGAAGTGACAAAACGGAGGCTTGGCCAATGTGGGTACGTGAGAAAGCTTGCCAGTGGCTTCTCTTGGCTTTATGGTTCTTTCCAGGGTTTCCCTGATTCTTCCTCCACCATTTATACTGGCCGCCATGTATAGCCTATCTTGTGCTGAAAAATGGCGTTAAACACTATAACAACAACAACACGTGTATACGTTTTGTATCATGTAAATCAAGTCCTCTCCTTCTCGTAGACCAGTAGGTGAAATCATACAGTATAATTGTTCAATATCGTATAGCCTTGAATTTATCATGATCATTACGCCATTTATGGGAAATTTATTATACCTGCTTGTGGGAATAAAGCAGGTATATTGGTGTTGTCACAGCTACTAAGTGCTAGTCAACTGATCCGTCTGTACATCCATTGTTTTTAAAGTTTCTTGAAGCCCCGTTTTGATTTCGTAGGTCGGTTTCTCAGGTCTTATTAACAGGCAATGCTTATTTTGATTTTACTTTTGACCCCATAGCCCTGATGTCCAGGCTAAAGATCTAAAGATCACGTGTCTTAGTTAATATTGAAAAGTCTACACTTCCAGGTCATCGGTGTTAAATTAGATGATAGGTGTATATGGCTTAAATATGGTTTTTCAGTTTACCATATGGAATTCATACACTGAAGACGTCCAAATGTCAAAATATATGTGCAGATTTTGAAAAATATATTCTTCATATCTTCAAAATGTTTGGGGCACATGGGAACAGATAAAACGTTATGCTTTATTTTGTTTGTTTCTTTTATTTATTGAATTTACATACCCTAGACCACTATGATAGGGATTTGTCTTTAGAAACAACATATCTTCACCACATCGTGCAAAATGAATATGATATTAAAGGTCTTGGAAAAGAGACTTTTTAAAACTCTTTCACAATTGGCTTCTATTTGCATCACTGGACTATCATTTAAGTTAGATTTATGTTTCCTTATTTTCTACACTTTTAATAAAATTTAGAAAATTAGCTTATAATTTAAATGCACCTAGACTATCTTACTTGTTTTAAGCACTAACGAGGACGCAACCGCTAAAAATCCGTATAGGCTATGTGGTATTTTCTGGAGAAAGGGACATCAGAATTAAATGATTGGACTATTTTGCGTATGTAGCCTTTTTAAAATCAGTTAAAAATCACAGCTGTTTGCTTGGTCAACCTACGCAAAATCCAAGAAGCTGAACTAAATCAAGCATTTTTTTTCTAAGTTGGTTTTATTGTCACTTTATATCAGATCAAAGTCAAATCGCGTACTGTTTATCAAATCTCCAGGAAAAAAATTCAAATTTATTAAATTTCAGCTTAGAGAGTACAATAGAATGCAGCAAAAGTTGAATGGCTCAGTAATATATTAACATATTGATATTGTATCTAAGTAAGAGCCTATGTTTAATGAATGAACTGGAACTGCACATAATGATAACCTTACGTATGTGAAAGCATTTATAATAATAATAATAATAATAATAATAATAATAATAATAATAATAATAATAATAATAATAATAATAATAATAATAATAATAATAATAATAATAATAATAATAATAATAATAATAATAATATAACATTTAAAGTGCTAAATAATATATTCTTTAGATCAATGATGAAATTCCACCCATTAATTTTTACTGACGCGTGAAAATAACGATGCAAAGTAAGAATACTCCCTTTTTCTAAATGAATTTAACTCGGTATACAATTTCATGGCATGCCTTTATTTTTCCATTTTTTCCCTCTACTCTCATTTATAAGCGGCAAAATACGCAGAAATCTGGAGTGAGAGAGAAAAGAATTTGGGCTTGATGAATACCTTGAAATTGAACTGGCATCAAGTAACGATATGTCTACTCTTTCCTTTGGATCTATCTACATTATCTAAAGCGCTGTCCGTTACAGATCACTGCCATCTCACCTCTGTCTGCGTGGGTTCGAGTCTAAATTCGGTGAATGTGGATGTTTGAGAAAGCTTGTCAGTAGGTCTCGTGGATCGGTGGTTTTTTCCGGTGATTTCCCGGTTTCTTCCTCCACCATTAATACTGGCCGCCATGTATAGCCTATAATGTGCTGAAAAATGGCGTTAAGCCCCACAACAACAACAGCAACAAATGTGAAAGCGATCGTGGTTGTATATAATAGGAACTATTATATGGACGTATGCATCACTGTTATATAACAAAAGAAGTTCATTTTCCTGACCGAATCAATGTAGGTTTAACATATTGGTTGGTAGATGTAACCAGGATTTGTTCAGAGATGAATTCCAATTCTTCGTTGTAGAAACAGTCTCGAAGTGTTGTCATATTTCGTTGTGCATTTCCCGACCGAACTTTTTTGTTTTTCTTACGTGTAAATCAAATCATTTCAAGCTGCTCTTGATTGGTATTGGAAAAACTGGTTGGTCCAAACCACTGTTTTCTATGTGTGTTTTTTTTCAAAAACAAAATTATATTTGTATGTATATGAGGATCCGGTAAAGTTGTAATTAACAAGAAAATAATGGTATACAAGTGTAACAAAATCACTATGAATACAAGAATTATTGGTCCAGTTATCAAACATCACGTTAGTAATTGCGCGACTCATTATCTTGGTCAGAACCCATCGTTTATATGCAATGACGAATCTAGTCTTAAAAACAACTGTTTACGATGATAAGTAATAAATTGTAAAGATATTTTCTTCAAACTGAAATTCGTTTCCTGCAACCAAAGCTACTGAGATCGTATATTTAAAACTTTGCAACCTTGCTCTGCTGTGTCAAGCATTATCACTTCACAAGATTGGATATCATTTTTCCAATATTGCTATTGCACCCCGAATACTATAAAACCAGATACGATGAATAAATTCGATCCAGATGTGAGATTTAATATTATCAAAACTATTTATCTCAGGAAAAATAGCCAGACCACTTGTTATAGTGGCAGTAGTTTCCTCCTTTTCTTTGTTGGTCTAAGGTCCTGTATATGCTGTAAATATAGTTAATACGCGTGGGACGGGGTCACATTAGTGATCAATTTAACACGTATTGTTTCATCCCTTCATGCGAAGTATAAACATAATGTTAGACAAAGGCAGCTGAGACATCAGTCTTTGAATCTTCTAACTTCACTGATAACATACAGATTATTTGAGGCGGAGCCTAATATAATATATAGAATATCCACATTAGATTCGCTACGTTTGTCAGTTCAGTCTTAAACTTAAAAAATTACACGCTCAGTTGGATAATGATCACCGGCGGCGTTTTTCCTATATAAATTCGCCCTATCTTTCCAAAAAGCTACACATGGAAGAAACATCCTACACATGTCTTGCACTTATAACTATATTTTATTTTGTTGATTATGGATCTTATCGGGTATGAACAATACTAAATATCCCTTTACTTCGAACCACCAGTACAGGAGCAAGCATACCAAAAGCGGTATTTTATGTATATTTAACCTGAGTCAAGGTGTAAATTGTATGTTATTGACTTTGTCTAATTCCTTTCACGCCTTCCGAATCCGTTTCCCATTGGCAGATTTGTCATCGACTAATGGTACAAACATTGTCGTGTGACTTTATTTATATTTTTTACCAACTGAGGCTAGCATTGTTTCCGTTAGAGTAATCGGTGTTTCTACTACCGTTGGCTTAACATATGACTATCGCTTACTCATCACGAATCGATTCCAACACTCGCTATTCCAAATTCTTTAAACGATCAATAACAACGTATTTTATACAATTACCGACTATTAACGACTAGCATTGTAACTTATTTACGTTTGGTTCACCGTCTGCATTTAAGGCCGTAAACATATTTGATACGCCAGCAAAACTCGCCGCAAAAGCATAACTAAGACCAGTTAAATAACATGTCATGTAAATGTGGTTTATTGCATTAACAACACGCACTGGTATCACACGTCCATAATCGACTCATTATATTTAAATATCAGGTCCATTTCTAATGTTTAACGTCGGTGATTTATAATGTGCCAATCTAGATCCAAAAGAGTTAAATAAATATGAGTCAATCGGCTTTGATGACATGGACGATCATTAATATGTTCATCCAGTAAAAGAGTTGGTGAAAATGCATGCAATGTATAATTTTAAACAGCTACAGCTAAAAATAATTTAAAACTTTAATGCAATCGGGAGTTTGTACGATTCCATAGAGGTAATTGCTGTAAAAAGGTCAGATCAAGTTTTGGTGTTGGTTGTGGTCAAACCTCGATATAAGGCTATGAGTTATAATTACAACAGCATACTGCACTGGGCATGGATTTGCGAAGAAGTGCACCAGAGATCATAATGCCTAGGATGTCGTTGGTGAGCATCCGCTGAAAATCGACACAACCACGCTAGCAAGTTCTAGTGTATTGTTGCAGCACGACCCGACCTCAGAATGTTTCTAACTGATCTACGAGTTCTTTTATTTTTTACTAATAACACAGTCCAGCAAGACCTTTTCACACATATATTGTTTCTTTGTGAACATTTTCACGTGTGAGTTCACATGGACCAGTAATACTTTCCAATAGTTTTCGTATTTGTTTCAATATCGCCGCTTTTATCTTAAATTCTTGATATAAATCATCACATTCTTTGACTTGTGCTAAATGCATCTATCATAATTTAATGTGATGATCATGCAGGACCGCTGGCTTGTTTTTCCTCAGCAATATGCCCGAATATTCACTTGTGCCTTACTTTTTCAGATTGTAATTACTTGATTCTGCGTTCCACGTCCGTGGACGCACATGATAAGGGTCTAAAAACGTCGTTGCCGTCGTTGTTCTAGCACAATTTAGTTCCAAATCTGTGATCAGTTATAAAAAGGCATTTGCAGGAACTTCATAAATCTACTGATGATCTTTATCGGTAAGTAATTGCTGCTTTTAGTCCGTCATTGATATGTAGTAGGTTTGTGATGGCTTTGGCTTTGGCATATTCATAAATTCCTTTTTTGACGACTTCATTACTTGCACCTTTTTCAGTCACACCTACATGCTATCCAAGTTATTGCGATTTCTTCTTTGATATAATCTACCTCTGCTTGACATTTTACCATACACACTGACAAACATTGAGTGGTTGTCGCTGTTGCTGTCTTGGCTTGTTTAATATCCTTGTTGCTTTAAGATGCCTACGAACTGGATCCGGTTCTTCTTCTGTTCCAGTTAGAGCTGCCAACATTTTCACGGTTTCACTTGAGGTACTTTTAATAACATCTACACGTTCCACAATTTATTTACTGGTTTGGTCTGTGATATCTTCTGATGCAGTCTGTCTTCACTGTAATATATATTTGTCACTTTCGCGACCGTCTATTACATCGATAATCAGATAGATCCTGGTACCCCACGAACAGCTTTACGGCGTCGCTTTCCATACTTTTCTATGACATCACTGGCTTATTCGTTTGACATTGTATATTTTTACGATATAGGCCTTCAAACTCCATAACAAAGAAAGAGCAAAACAAGAATAGTTTGCATAATTTAAAAAACAATTGTATTTCCTACAAAGTGAAAAACTTTAAAAATAATTCATAGTGGTTAATAAATTCCCTAAATGCTAAATGCTCTATAAACTTTAATACTTGTAAGCAATCGGAATACATTAAAAAGCTATTCCGAATGAAAATTGTAATGCCCTTATATAAAAACACGACAAAGAATCCTTATGTTTTTAAATCCAAATTTCCTTTAATGGAATTCAAAGTAAATCCTACAGATATATAAATCCAGAATATCCTTGGATGTTTCAGGCTAATTCAATACAGCTATTAAAATATCAAAGTGTCTTTGAATACATATTCTAACTCTGGTTCCAACGAATGATATTAAACTAAATAAATAAATATATCAGCACAATATATCTCTTTCAATACAATAAAATATTAAGAATAAGAAATTCTTCGCAAAATTCATTTTATGTAGGAAGATAATACACTATAGCAATACAAGAAATGCCAGGCTATAAAATGAATCATTATGTATTTCAAAATTTACAAATTTAGTAAAGAAATCAGCTGATTTGCACTGGCTTCTTAGGAAATAGGTTCACTGTATTAATGTCCTCTTTGGATCTTGTGATGTTTATTTCAACTATTCCAGAATATCGACCTTGAAATTGTATGAATGAAATAATATTATTAATTATACATAGCGTAACTCGCTAGAATATAAGCATCAAAATGTAATTGGCTAAATGACCCCTAGAATAATAATTATTTTGAAACTAATATAAAATATTAGAGATACACAAAACATTATGTCTTTTATGATTGTTAAAATCTTGTGTGCAAAGCAATGCGATATATTTATAAGGGCCCACCAGTCAAATAAATAGCTAGAAAACTATAAGGCTTTTGGGTGACCTCTGCAAACATATCACGAAATGCATTCCACTAGTGGTCAGCGGCAAATCCAATTAATATTTGTAAGGCAATGGACATCAATACCATGGTATAATATCATGTTACAGTTGTTTCGTATCATTTCAGGCACGTGTGCATATTGTTATGTTAAACAGATCGCTTCGGTGTTTCTGTTCAATTACTTAATAATATTCTAGCTGTATTAATTTGGTGTTCATGAATAACATCGTCATATGCACCATGATTATTTTCACTTGACTCAAGGTACTCAATGATAAGAGTTTCATCAGTTGTGGAAAAGAAATCAACAGTGGACGATTTGCTATTCATTGATGAGTCATGCGCTTTGTAAAAATCATTGAAAACATCATAGCACAGTTGATCATGAACTGACGGCATAACGAGATACAGTTGATTCAAAATTAATCATCTTAATGTCATGCTAAAAAGCAGTTGATTTTTTTTTCTATTCCAGCTGGACCAATGATAAATGCGTGAACCGAGCTTGGGAACACGAAAATTTAAGTTTTGGAATTATGTTTGAGTCGTTTAGGCGTTGTTGTCCCTAAAGGTCTATGAAGCTGAAAGCCTAAATATGTTTTTAAAAAAAATAAGAGAATTTTAAATTTCGTGGTGCAATTAAATATCAACACAATTGTTATACAAAACGCAATCATATCTCATATTGTGTGCGATTCCGCAAGAAAACACGTACCACAAATCTGAACTCGAGTTCAAACTCATAATAATCGAAATATAATTACCAGAAATTTGTATTTCATGTGGTATAAAATTCACGTCTGTTCCACGTCCGTGGACGCACATGATCAGGGTCTTAAAACGTTGCCGTTGTTGTTGCTGATTCCTTAACAAAATTATAAAAAATGGATTTCATATACTAGTACAAAACATACATATGGATACATTTATTATCGGCCTTAAACACGACTTGATTATAATAACCAAGAAAAGCCTGGTGTAGCACGTATAAATCGTGTTCATGCTGCATGTTATCGACATGACCTTGTTCACAGAACATCAAATGATATCCGTGTACGTTAAATCTTATCCACAACTTGAATGCAATTAATCTAACGCTAGGAAAACAAATCAATAGATGGATCACCAAATTGAACATAAAGGATAAGATCGATTTAGGTAGTGTACAAAGTTTGTTACATCTCATTGGAATAAAATGTGATGTCATAATCGTTTCTAAGGGTATTTTATCAAAATTACACTACAATATTCGAGTTTATTGAAAAAGTGAAGATGTTTAAAAATTAGCAAGTGTTGCAAAGGTTACCTATAATGATGCTTGAGTATGGTTAGCCAAACAAGCATTGTGAAAAATTTATCAACACGTACCAAGAAAGATTCACATGGTTGGTTTGATGTTCAAATACTTAACGAGTCTCATCGGGGTGATATTTTATTTATTCCAGATGATCGTTTAAGTGATCGACATGATCGTTTTCACACGTGTACGTATACATTAACAGCATTAGATGTTGCAAGCAGGTAAAATGCAACTGACCCACTAATTTCTAAATATTCAGCTAATTTCGCAGTTGCGGACCGTTCACATGGCCACATATATCGCAATTCTATCCAAGCAAAGATATTTTTGTATTTTTCTGAATAGCATGCAGTTCGTTTCATGAAAATTTTACGAATCTTAATAGACATGTCATGACTTGTATGCAAAATTTGTATTGTGTCAGTTTTTTAGCTGTCCAAATGAATGGTTTCTTGCACTGTGGCAGATCTGACAGAGACCAAATGTCAATAAATAGTTTTGAGTGTTTACGCAAATTCATATTTTATAAAGTTTCCTAGGATCAATAGTCCATGAAATGAATATAAGTGTTTCAAACTTGGTCATCCATTTCAGCATCATACGAACTCATGCCAATGTTAAATAATCACAGAATGTGGATGTATCAGCAAGAGAATCCCGTCAAGAAATAATTACATAAACAACCCTTAACAGCCTCCAGGTTATAACACATAAACCAATCCTTTTATGCAGTTTAGCTTGATGAAAATATGATGCTTTATATTTTCAATTTAAAGTCACTAACTCCTAAAATCAAAATGTGCAATTTTAATTCAACGTTTAATCATACAAGAAGTGTAAATCTCTTTACACGAATTCAGCTTATTCGTAGATGATATATTATGGTATGACGGACAAAAGATCGGCAAAATACAACTACTGACCATGATCACATGTCCTGCAATTAGAAATCTAGCGAGAAAGATCCCCAATTACACATTCCTCTTTTATTCCAGAGACATGATTTATACATTATTTGTAAAGAAGTTATGCATGTTATGCATTATGCAAAATATACATGTAAATCTAAATTGAATTAACTGATATAAAAGATGCAGAACGACTTAAGCTAATCTGTTTGAAACTTTCTGAACCAAAATGAAGGTATAAGAGGTCAATCACAACAACATTCCTTTAGAGAACAAAATTCGTCATACTTTGGCCCCGAGAAGAAATGAATTAAGAGCTCTACTGGAATAGTTCACAACAAAACGAAGGAAATTAACGTTTTGTCACTAGGAAAATAAAGACAAAGATCAGGTAGATTCAATGTAACAATCAAAAAGGTCTGAACTTATATAACCTAGATTATTTAAATGTCTGGGAAAGTTTGTGCATTAAAATTAAAAAGGATCAACAAATCTGAAATTGTAGGAAATTAATATTATTATTAGATATGAAATAAAAATATTTCTTACAATCAGCATTGGGAATAAATATCTGAATTATTATGTGACTTATTGCCAGAATATTCATAAATAATAAAATAGCCAACTTTAATCTTTCAGTTATCATATCCTCATGAGCTCAGATGATGATTCCGACATCACGAAATATTCTTCCCATCCCTTGGTGCTAATGGGATTCCAGGTACCACATATATTTTAAGCATAAATTAATCACTTTTTCTTGTAAGGTAACCTTCTCAGATAATGCATCCCAAATATTTTGGCCAGCTGTTACCTTGATACTTGACCGTTGACCCAAAATATAAAACGTGTAGTCAGTATAAGCGACACTTTATCCACTATACACATTGTTAATTTCATAACCATCAAGAAGATATCAGAGAAAAATGACTCCTAACCTTCATAATGACCCAATCTTTTAATATCTCAAGTCACATCACAGCTAGCACATAACCTTTATTTGAACAACTTGTAAGTGAATTAACTTGATATAAAACCAGCGTTCGTACACATATGCCGGTATATTACAACTATTAATAACTTTTCAAAGACATGTTTGCATCAGTTGATGAACAAATGAAAACATACTGTAGATGAGCGGATATATGGATGGAAATTAATGAATCAAATCAAATTAAATAGAAAAAGGTCTTGATTTTAGTACATATTTCAAGGTGGGACATGTAAAAAGTGCATGTACACTTTCGTAGTTTTAATTTTACATGTTCTTTCTCTCATAAGCACTATTCTTATTGCTGATTGTTGTATTATTATTGCTTTATAAAAGTCTCTGTACTATTTTCTTTTGCTGATATTACAACGTCTGTATCAGCATTGCTTCTACTTTAAATTACAAATAATGCAAGCTAATCTGGATATAATAATCTGTGTTCTCATATCTGATATTTAATTGCGTCTGGCAGACAATTGGACATAATTCACTATATAACTCTAACCAATCTCTGGTTTTATTACTTCTTACTGCTTTTTATGATTAGGATAGATTTTATAAAATCTTAAAGATTTTGATTCATGCCAAGGCTTACTCCATACTCTAAGCTCCATTACACACACACTCACACACACACACACACACACACATATATATATATATATATATATATATATATATATATATATATATATATATATATATATATATATATATATATATATATATATATATATATATATATATATATATATATATATATATAATGTAAGCTGTATCAATGATATACCACGATATGTGTAAATTTTTCAATAAATAGTAACAAGGCTTGCCAAGTTTCCTTTAATTGAAAAATTTATACAATGAGTGATATATCTTTGATACAGCGTACATACTATAAATAATATTGTATTTATATCCCATACAAATGCACAGTTACCTTGTGAACGGAATTAAAACTGACTACGGACAACTGTTTGTTGACTTGGTGAATGAATTCACTTTTTTGCCTAATGTGTATACTATAAAACTATAGTTCCGGCCCTTTTGGGGTATTTAAAATCGCCTTTGCAAATTATTACGTTGATTATTTTCATGTTTGATTTTCTATTTTTATTCGCATTGATTAATTTGATATAAGAAAGATTTAATATTTTCAGAAGAAAAATGGTTTTAATGAAGAAAGTAGAGCATAACAATCACATCGTTACATTTTTGATCACATAACGGTCATCCATTCACGTACACGCTCATGAAATTTATTTAGTGTCGATTGAAACTAATTGAAATAAGGGAAAAAGAAAAGGTAATTAAAATATTTGTACATATTTACAGTAGATCTTAGATGTCATTATTCTTGTTTGATTAACATCACTATCGACTATAAATTGTGTCTGTCTGTCTCTCTCCTTTGGTCGGTTTGATCCAGAGACATCGTGCTAGGACACATACGAAAATCATCCGTGCTCTTTTAATGGATTGTCGATCAACTTGTGGCGAGAGAGAGAGAGAGAGAGAGAGAGAGAGAGAGAGAGAGAGAGAGAGAGAGAGAGAGAGAGAGAGAGAGAGAGAGAGAGAGAGAGAGAGAGAGAGAGAGAGAGAGAGAGAGAATACAACGCACCATGGAAGAGTTTTACCAAGCCAACTGTCTGCGACGCTTGAAGTTTGAACAGCAAGGATACCAAGTGACTCACATGTGGAAACACGAGTACGATCAGCGATTGAATACAAGCTGGTGGACCCTCTGAATCCAAGGCACAGTTTGTACGGAGGACGGACGAGTGCCTCCTGTTTGTTGTACCAAGCCGACGAGAAAGGAGAAGAACTGAAATACTTGGACATGTATTCTCTGTATCCGTACGTGTGCAACTATTGTCGCTTTCCCGCAAGGTATACGCAATAGCTGAACGAACACATCGACATGGACAACATTCGACAATACGAAGGAATGATCAAGTCTTATCTCCCAGGAACTTGTACCATCCCGTTTTACCACACCATTGCCAAGGAAAAGTAATGTGTCCCTTGTGCCGTATTTGTACCGAAACGTGTAGCCAAGACCATCTTTGTCAACACACTCTTGAAGAATCTCTGGACTTGGGATACTAATTGTTAGAAGTAAATGAAATTTACCACTTTCCAAAAACAGAAAAAAACACAAAGATAGCGAGGTTCAAAAGGCATTTTCTCAGACTCCGTGAATTGTTTTGTTTTGAAACTGAAACAAGAAACTAGTGGTTTTTCTGCATGGTGTCACAGTTTCGAAGACCAAGAGAAGGTATCACTTTAGGCCACATTAAGGAAAACAAAGGAAGGCTATTGTTTGCCAAAGTGATGCTGATTTGTTTGTGGGGCGAAATGGCACAACAATCGTGTTTATCCAAGACGGAGTATTTTACAGAACCTTTCCGCTACTTCCAGATGATTCATGACAAAACCAAATGCATGAAACATATGGACGTCGCTCGTAAGGACATACTCTTAGCCAATTACGAAGAAGAATTAGAAGCCAATGAATTTAGAAATAACATTATTTGAGCCTATGTGACAGCGCATACTTGTTTAAAAGTGTGCTAAGCTTTATAACTGTTAGGAGATCGTGTGTTGTATTTCGACACGGACAGTTGCATCTATATCAGTCGTCTGAGTCAACGACAAACTAAATTTGAAGGAGACCGTTTATGAGCCTGGACAGACGAGCATCCCGAGGACACGATTCTACGATTTTCAAGTGGGGGTCCTAACAATTGCGGTTACGAATACCGTGACCCTCAAGGAGAAGTGCACACGAAGTGTATAGTGAAAAGATTGACTCTCAATTATCACACCAGTCAAGTGGTAATTTTTGGCATAATCAAAGAAGCTTTGCAGACTGGACAGGATGGAAACCTTAAAGTGACCATTTACCAACCAAACAAGTTTGTAAACCATACATCAAATTGTCAGTCCACCCTGAAAAAGTCTATCAGTTCGTATACCAGAAGCAAGTACGGCCTCCCAATCATTTTTACTTTACCGTACTGACACGCCGTATTTGGTCAGCATATAAAAGGGACAACGTCTAAGTCCTATAATTTATTGTGACTACCAAAACTAAGAAAGAAAGATGAATCCTTTAACACTGACAAGTATCAGGCGAGAGCAAATTCGATTGCGATTGCAGAGGTACCGTACACTGTGAATTCAGTGATGATTCAGTACCACATTATCATCATGGGAACTTTGCTATGACTGTCAAACCTACCATAGAAAGTAATGATAGTATACGTGTGAAACCTTATGGATACCAAAGTGATGCCACTCTTTATCGTACACCTTTTCACTTTACAGGATTTTATGGTGGATATCCAAATCCACAGGAAACCATGAGGTTACAACTCTACCGATGTCATGAAAAACTGAGCACAGTCCTAAGGATTTCACCGTACCATTATCAAAGTGAACTTGTTAAGAACGAATATTCATTCCTTGTGCGATTGCCTGAATACATCGATTATGAAAGTCGGATCCAAACCCTCCGAAGAATATTTGGGAGGACCGACCCACGAAGAATTAGCCAGATCCGGATTTTTCTACTCGGTCAAAGGGGATAAAATCAAGTGTCTCAGTTGTGGCGTGTCACATCACCAGTGAGAACAGAGATTCCGCTGATCTTGGTCATTCTCGATGGTCTCTAAATTGTCATCACCTACCTTTAGTGGGACCTCATCATTGAAGTGGGCCAACAAAGTCGTGTAAGAAATTAGTGACGTGGTTAGGAGTCAAGCGTTGGAACACCCCAAGACAAGTATTAAAACCCGATATAAAATAATCTTCAAACATTAACCATTGAATTGCAAGGGAAGATCTACAAGGATTTTTGGCAGGATATTTCCAGAGCCAAATCACAATTAGTGACTGTATAGTGTTTATATCGAAAAATTCACAAAAGAAAAGTGAAAAATGACAGCCAAATAGTTCGATATCGAGGGATCAAGGGTGTGTTCATTCTACTCTATCGTTTTTGACCATTTACATCAGAAGATTTTATTGACATTCGTGACCATTGCCCTGAATGGCATTGGTCAAAAATTACTCACTACCTTCATTACTTTCGCTCTAGGAAAGGTGTTTGACTAATACATTTTTATGGATACTGTACAGGAGAACATTTATGGCTTACCGAGAGTTGGTCAAAATACAAGTCAATCTCATATAACCATTGCATCCTTTACCCCACCGATGTTTGAACTACTTGTACCTAAATGCTATAAGAGGATTGATTCTGATCTAAGTGTTCAAGTGGTCAGACACTGATGAACTACAAGTCAGCGAAAAGTATTGTATTGTTGATAGTGATTATTTACACAGCCAGGTACACTTTTTGAATCTAGTTCCAAAACAGAGTTTCCAAAATCGTGTTCAGAAGGTAAAGTTAGATGAAGAGGAAACTTCTGTATGGCTTGTCATTTGTCAGTAAGTGACTAAAACTTTTGGATTCAACAGTGGAATAATACTACCACTTTTGTGCAGAAAGTATACTTATAGTTGCCGAAAAGAGGGCATAACAACGTTCTACCATGCCATGACCTTTATATATATATATATATATATATATATATATATATATATATATATATATATATATATATATATATATATATATATATATATATATATATATATATATCCGGTATGTATGTCTCTACTGTAAAAGTCCATTCTTAGAGCAGTCACCCATATTTAGGTCAGCCACTTGTAACAATGTTGCAAGTGTCCAGTACCGTGAGGTCACCTTATGTGTACAATTACTCGTTTCGTTAAACAGGCCTAATGTGTATTAATACAAAATTTCTCATTACGCTATAGTACCCAAGGCTGCTCCATTTGACGTCAAATGTCTTGACGCCAAAGGGTCGCAGGCTGATTGTTAATGAGAACTCTCATTGACGCTGAATCTCCCCCATATAATACTAATACTACTAATAATAACGTTTCTTTAACGAGGTTAACATATTTGGCCATGACTGACCCATCTACCATGTTGTCCTCAATTTTTTGTCATTGTTTATGCTAAGAAAGTTTTTAAAAAAATTACAAAATCATACATAATCAGGTATCGTCGAGCACTCATTCATTGATATTTAATATTTCTAAATATGTGTGACTATACTGGGAAACATATTTATATGAACAATATTCTATACACAGGTACATACATTTCAGCATAACAGAAGTCATAATAGGATGTTTAAATATTTCAGAAGATGTCATCTTCTGGAATTTGTCAATTCTGGACAGATTATAATTGGATGTGATTCCACATATGGTAAAGTCGTAATCTATCAGTGGCAGAATATATCCAGAAAAATAGTGTTCAAGTGACGGAGTAGGTAAAGATCTCGACAGCAATTTTAAAAGACTTATTCTTTTGACTAGCATCGCACACAATGCTCGATATGCGCATTCCAGCCGAGATGTTGATCAATGAAGATAAAATAAAGTTTTTAGTTTTATTTTTGACAATAGATGTGTAAGCCATTTTAAGTGAGAAGTAAATACATGTTTAGATAGGCGCTGTTTTGTTCCAATTGTCATGCATTTCGTTTCAAAGATATTCATATGCATATTGTTGTCACCAAGCTGACATATTGTGAAGGTCGATTTGAAGTTTACTTTTAATGGAGTCTAGAAATTTACCAGAATAATGCAATGTAAAGTCATCAGCAAGATGATCTGTGCTAGTGCGCAATCGATACAAGGTTAAGTCATTGAGATACAGTAGGAAAAGTAGGGGTATAGATCTTTGAATAACACCACTTACGGAAGCATATTTACCCGTGCAAGCAACTCGTTAGTGAGATACGATGTGAACCAGACGATCGAGTTTAAAGACAACTTGGAGAATGAAAGATTTTAATGAGCACCGAATAGTTTACCTAAATGAATGCTTTTTTAAAATCAATGAAATTTGCGCCAGTTAAGTTCGCCTGATTTTATTGTTATTAGTCATACGTTTTGCCAATGGAGTAAACATGAATAAATCTGTCGACGACTAACTGTAATCTATGGTGGAGTCTGTACTTGTTAAGATATCTGAAAATGTGCTTGCAGACATGTTTTTCAATCAGTTGTGAAAGTACAGATATGAGAGATATGAGTCGATAGTTGGATAGGTCATTCATTTCATTTCCCTAACAAATTGCGAATATTTTGCTAGCTTCACTATCTCCTGGAAATTTAAAGGAACTGATACTACAGTTAATTATTTCCTTTGACGACTCTGAGATTCATAAAGCCGACATTTTTAGAGTATTATGTTGAATTCCATCTAGATCAGCTATTTTATTTCTGTCAAGTTTGTTGAGAATATCAAAAGTGTCATTCATTGTTAAGGAATGTTGAAACTAACATGATCGGGTAAACTTTCATTCAAAAATTTAGTGTGTCAAAATTAGACCTTTCAAGTGTTTGGGATATATTAGTATAAAAGGGGTTCATTTGGTTTGCAATATCAAGCTCATCAGTACAACTAATGCCACCAACTATAATTGAATCTGTATTGCGTATAGGTGTGGAAATTGTTTTTTCTTTACGCTTTGTTGCTTAAGAATTGCACAGATAGGATAGTAATGAGGAAACATGGTATGTTTATCTCGTAGAGCTTGCCAGGATGTGTAGTGTAGATGTGGTTGATGAGAGTAGAAGTACAGGCCGTTACTCTTGTTGGAGCATTTATAACCTTAGTAAGGTTATATAGTTGTGTCATATCTAGTCATTGCGGGTTAGTATCGGAGAGGAAATCAATATTAAAGTCTACCATAATAATTACTTCATTGTTGGAAGATAAATCAGCCGCTGGAAGCACGCTTTTGTTAGGATAGTAGGTTAGTCCATGGTGAGGGGAGATTTGGAGTCGAAAAATTGAGCAGATATAAGTAGTATTGAGCAGATATGAGTAGAGAGTAGAGTGAGGGGGGATTTGGAGTCGGGAAAATTGAGCAGATATAAGTAGAGTGACTATTCAGGAAACTTAATCAATATTGATTCTAAAGTAGATATTTCGAAATATGTTAGTCTCTTGCATGTTAATTTATTTAAAATGTACATTAAGCTCGTTTACAAACGGTACGGTCAATAAAGTACAGCTCATTAAATGGTGCGCCGAGAATCTCAGCAATATTCGAAGGTTCGCGGACCCCTTCCCCCCACCCCGGGAAATTTGATAACAACTGTTTTATTGTTACATTATTGCTTAGAAAAGACGAGCTTCCGTGCAACACGTAATATAGAATTTACAGCATGGAACTAAGTGCACGAAATCAAATTGTAACTGCTCTTAGATACCAGTCTAATTTACAAAAAATCGATAGCACAAGTTGAAAAAGACATCGTGATAAGAAAAAACCCACCATGCATACTGCCATATCGGATGGAAATCTCTGACGACGGCATTGAATATAACCATATAAACATAAGGTGGCAGGTCAATATTATTTAGTCTAAGCTTGTGCGTAAGCATTGTAATCATGTTGTCTGCAATAATTAATGTTTTAGCCTAAAAAATGGCACTTTCTTGAAATGACTGACCTCAACGTATCGGTGGATATAGATGGTATCTGAATCCATATAATAGTTAGCTGTAATATTTAGTTATACTTTAAAGACGTTGCAGGCATTGAATAAAAAGGGCAATATGGTGATGGGTCTTCCTTTATTTGAGTCTGAATGAATAATGTCACGGGTAGACGAACAAGACATCCAGAATCACAATACAAAATTTCTTTGAAATTTGTAAAAAAAAAAATGCGTTGAAGATATTTAAGGTAGGTAGTTATCTGTTTTATGAAGTCAACGATTAAGTCTACATCAGTCGTGTTTGTGTATGTGTGTGAGAAAGAGAGAGAGACAGAAAGAGACATACATACATACATACATACATACATACATACATACATACATACATACATACATACATACATACATACATACATACATACATACATACATACATACATACATACATACATACATACATACATACAGACAGACAGACAGACAGACAGACAGACAGAGAGAGAGAGATAGGCTAATAATTTAATAATTGTCTTCTACGTGTCTTAGGTACAGCAAATAAGTGTCCGAAAATTATTCATTAGCAACTACAAAATTCATTAATAAAATGGAACTAGCTATTGTGAATGGACGTTATGTATATTTAACATTGACAATAGTATTTTTATAAAGGCAAAGTTAAATGATAATATCGCTGCTGTGTTGTGCTGTACGAAGAAAATACAGAGAGAGAGAGAGAGAGAGAGAGAGAGAGAGAGAGAGAGAGAGAGAGAGAGAGAGAGAGAGAGAGAGAGAGAGAGAGAGAGAGAGTTTTTCTTAGAAGTTTTTTTCAAGTTGATTTTTATGGAAAAAGTATCTAGTATACAGGCATGTTATTATTTACATACACACTATACTTATTTTTGGGGTGTTTGTACTATTTGGAAGATAGGATTTAGTGATACATTTCCAATAATTGACTAATTTTTATATAAATGATTGTTAATTTTCGTTTCACAAATACATAAAACAAAAAAGAAAGATTTTCGAGGCTTTCTTTGGCATGTTTCGTATATTAAGCCAAATAACTTAATAATCAATACATATGCTTTAATTTAAGTTCTTTACTACGTTTCAAGTTTACACGTAGATTTACACAAGATAACGCGTCTAGTTTACACTTAGATTTGAAGAGATTAAACGATAATCAAAAGTGCTTTCCTTCAGTCATGGAAAAATATAATCTTTATAATTGATTCTTGGTAACCTAGCTGAGTTTTGTACCAGTTTTTGTTTATTTTAACAAGTTTAATACAATATTGGTTATATCATGTAGAAGAAATTGGTGCTACATGCCTGTCCCAAAGGCACACTGAGGCAATCGATCTCGGCTAGCTTGATCGGGTATCGAAATAATGTAGCAAACCATCCACGTAAAAATATGCATACATATATTGGTTTAAAATGCTCATGTAAATTTTCTTCTAATCTAAACTAAAAGATCAATTTTTATTTTAATGTTCCATTATGATTGCCGCATGAACAAAAGTGAGACCAGACAAAAATTCTGAAAGTGTTTGACATTCTATTTTAAGACTTACCCCAGAAAGCATATTTTAAATAAAAAGTTGTCTCTCTCTCTCTCTCTCTCTCTCTCTCTCTCTCTCTCTCTCTCTCTCTCTCTCTCTCTCTCTCTCTCTCTCTCTCTCTCTCTCTCTCTCTCTATATATATATATATATATATATATATATATATATATATATATATATATATATATATATAAAATCCTCCCTTTTTCTCTGTCACCCATTACTTATTGACTATTTTCTGTTTTCATTTTGGATTCGATATATTTAAATTTCTTACAGTCTGTCGGGATCAATCCGTACTTTATTTGATACTAATTTTCCAAGGTGGAAAAGCCCATACATTTTTAACAATGACGTGCACGGCAAATTGTTATTAATAAATCGACAAGTATTGTATATTCTACTTACTGGAAAGATTTTTATATCATATAGTACATCCATCCTGCTCACCCTTTTTGCCCATGACTGAAAAAAATCCATCGACACAATAACGCCCAAAAATCGTCAGTGATAAAATGATCACTGATCCAACGTTGCCCGATTTAGGTTAGATATATTCACCTGTTACACACACACGCACACACACATACACACATACATACATACATACATACATACATACATACATACATACATACATACATACATACATACATACATACATACATACATACATATTGAGAAAGTAATTTTTATTGAGGTGGGGCAATTGTATTAGTACTGGTAGTCATGAAACATACAACAAATTTATTACAATCAGCCCGTTTGTTTATTCCATACTAAATATTTAAAATCTGCACTTAAAAACCTTGTCTGCATTTTCTTCATTCAAAGAACAAGTTTTGCCTTAAACACACGTCTGCAACCTGACGTTCTGATTGGCTGAATTTGTAAATCTACTTTTAAATTGACCAACCAAATGTATTTAGTCTATGCTTAATTAAAGATGTATGTGAGTAGAATGTAGGCCATTTACCTTAGGTCATATTATAGCATAGATCAGTAAAATTCACCCTTGTATTAAAACCACATATTTATTGCAAACAGTTCCAGATGGTTCCCTTATCGCTTTCGTTTACATTTATGTTCATTATTTCTTACATCACCACTTAAAAAATTTTGTATAACACCTTTACCACATTTCAGAGCCCGTAACTTCAGTTTGGTGCAACGCAGAATAGTCAATTATAGCTTCATGGATAGAAAAATATATCAGAAGTAAAACAAACCATAGAATAGGATCGTATGCTATTAAAGGTGGAAAAAGCAGAAGGAAATCGAGGGTCATGGGTGGAACGAAGTGTTCAGAAGTTACTTACCTTGTCTCTTCTATAGTATGATAGAGAGGGTCCAATGTCAGATCGGGTCATAGGGGTAATCTGATGTATTTTTGTCACTCTCTATGACTTTTTTTTCCTTCAAATTATTGTGGGGTTTTTTTTTCTCTTAATTTCAAGCTCCCGTCGAGCACCTGAGGATGTAATCATAATTGATGTCTACAAGGCAAATAGTATACAGAACAATAACTTATTTTAATAACACTTTTGTAACACACACTAGTGAAAAGATTATTATTTGCACTCAGAGTGGATGTATTTTAAAATAATGATATTTATTTGCAAGATACTGTCCTATAGTTAACCTAGATACATTAGAGTCTTGGTCAGTTTGCATATTGTAACTTATCATTCGTGCATGGCAGGTGCCTTCAAGCAATAAGGTGATATTTTCGTCTCCTTTGCAATTTTTTTATTTGACATAAGCGATACACTTCAGTAAGGATGCACACACAAGCCGGCATTCACTAGATATACAGAGTTCGTGGATCTATTTTTTCTTTAATAAATTTCGCACCATGAAAAAGAAGGAATAAATGATAACATGGCAAGGTTAGTTTCGTTCATTTTATTTTCAAATAAGTTTATGTTTATCAATATTTTTGTACCGTGCAATGGGAGGCGTGGGGTGTGGCACAAATTCAGCACAAAATTATATCCTTTTTTACTTGTATGAAATAGTGGAGCAAATATAATTGACAATATTGACTAGCAATGACATGCTTTTAAATGACATGCTCACTCACTAAGACAACTTGAAAAATAAAAACAAACAATACAATTGGCTGGTATGAGCTTCATGTTGCAGCAACATTGACAACATGCTCAACATTCTCTCTATTTCGTTCATGTGTAATAGAGTGTGTATTATATGCAGCAGTGTTACAAAGTGAAGCCTAAATTTAAGTATATTTGTTATAATATCTCATGTACACTACCCTTAGAAAAATATATACATATTCTGTAGAAAATTATCTGTTAAGTATATTTGTTTAATAAATCAATATTGATAATTTGACCGGAAGACTTAAATTGAGAATTTCGTTGTGCAGATGCATATGTTTGTTTAGAATTAAACAAAGGTATATTAATATTTTAATTAGAACGAGCAATATAGGTCAGTTTGTGTTTTCTCTCGTATATATTGTACGTTACGAAGTATGATTATTTTCTTTGAAAGGATATCAAGATTGTTCGTTTAAATTTAGTTATTTTCTTAAAACCTATTCATAAAGCTATAGTATCTACTTGTTTAAAGAAAAAGCACTTGTTCAAACTATTGTTAAGTTGAGCAAAATTGTCTTTCGAGTTGGCCCGAATGTCTTTGGGACAAACTGACTATAATCCGGCATAAATGATAAAACTTTCCCATCAACTCACCCTATTTAATCCCACAGCTTGAATCCACTTTTCTTCTTCTGGTAAACAGAAAAAGAAAGAACCCTTTTTCCCCATCGTCTCTCTTTTGGGTACATTCATATGCAACACAGTGCATCATATTTGCTGTACAAAAGCACGATTGTAAGATATATCACATAGAAATTTACATTTGAAAATTAAACACTTGAATGGCTAGGTTAGATAGAAGGGATAAATGTACGTCGTATCCACTTTTTGGCCCGCGGAAACTAGAGATTCTTCACAGAGATTGTCGAATAAATTTTTCATTTAAAGAAGATAATTTTTAAGTCTAATTAAACATTTGCATGGTGTGCATACATAACAAATGTGTTTTGTTTATGACTATAACTATATCACACCTTTGTACAATAAAGGTGTCCATTGACTTTAATATTTAATTTGCAATTATATTTTATCTCATTAAAAATTTGGCTCATTTAAGAATTTTAAGATACATAGAGATATTGCTGTAATTTCAATATTTAAAGTAGAACTTAAAATTCAAGTATTATTAAAACATAACAGTTTCTTCACTTCTAATATTTTGTTCTCATTCTTTGAGAAGAATTGTTGCAAATCCAAGCTGTATAAATGTAAAGAAGTTCGTGTTGACGTTGGTATACATTGCAGTTATAAAACTGCGTTTTGGTGATCATTGGTGACGTTTTATCGCCACATATCACCCCCTTTCCTATTAATCTTGTGTGGTCATTGAATGAGGTTATTTTTTCTTCATATACCTCACCTTTGTTAATATTAATTGTGCGTGATCATTGAAAAAGCAGCTTTTATCTTCACATACTACACTTTTGCCAGTAATAATTGTGTGATCACTTAATGAAAATAAATATCACCTCAGATCACACGGATAAATTTCTATAAATGTATGTGTGGTTATTGAATGTATATATTAATCTTCAAATACATTACTTATTTTAGAGTGAAATTCTCGATCTGGTGGACTTTTTTTTTGTTTTCGTCAGGCGAACATAATCTTTCTTCCTATACCAGAGACAACTTCAGGTTGTTGTCGATTAGGACGTGGTTAAAATGACACAACTCTTTATGTGTTGGAAACAGAAATAGGACAAGTTGTCTCCCCTTACATTTGGCGTCCTAATAATTCTAGTTAACATTATTGAGAATTCTAAGGTGACAAAGTCGCTTCTGGCAAAGATGGTTTATTATATGAATAAAGAAAATCTTCTTAATAGTAATCCCATTTTCCACAGCCTGTAAGCAATTTTAAACTAAGTAGTAAAGTCACAGAGATCCAAAAAGTTGACGATATTGTCCCTTACGTATCAGTGACTGCAATCAATGATAAACATAAACCATACAAGAGACCTACCTTAATGTCAGACCTGATATCTAAGTTCTCATCGCCACCACTGTGACATATTTCTGTTAATGTAGGTAATTGCTGAATATTCTGTTTACTGCTGCATAATTTATTTGAATCTTGCATCTTGAATAAATGTTTATAGTGCGCATACACATATCAGACTATGTCATACTTTTAATCCAGTTTATTGCATAAGGTAACTTTAACAAACAAAGCATCTAGGGTTGTTGTATCAAAACGTGAGAAAGAAAAAAAGGCTCTAACGGTCAAAAAACCGTTACGCACACACATATTGTGTGTGTGTGTGTGTGTGTGTGTGTGTCCACCTGATAGTAAGAGTCTGCATTGTTTCACAAGTCTATTTATACACTTTTTGTTTTGCTTTTTTCACATTAAAAATCACACCTGGGATGCTCAACACTGCTCAGAATGCCGGTGTTTGACGTGTACGAATATATCAGGTTAAAGTAAGATATAATCTATTGATTCAACGGATTCAGTCACATTTCTTTCAATGTTTCCAAGATTTGTGTATAGTTCAGAATACAATTTGTCACAAAATGTTGACACAAACATATATTTGAAATCATGATTCCAACAATATTGCATAATATCTATAAAGAGCGATGATAATCATCTCACTAATAATACGTTTAGAACCTAATACCGCTAGTGGTACTTTCATCATACGTGCTAAAGAAACATGAGGAGATTCAACGAATTATTCCATAGATACAAATGTCAAAACAAGAATAATTCCATTTATGTACCAAAATAATCACCAAAATTAGCACAACTATATGTTATGGATGACTGGTGTAATTATCGTCAGCATCCGGAAACTTTATACCATTCAGAATGTGTATACCATACGTGCAAGAATAATTTAGCAAAGGATTCTTCTTAGGAATATAACAGGTCACAGGTTTCAGACTTTCAGGTGATAAAATAACAATCCATAGTGTATGATATATCATCACAGATACCGTCAGAATGTGTAGTTCTCGTTTCAATTTACCTGGTTGATGAAACCTGCCTATTACCAGCATATACGTTAGAGTGTCTATCCACACATACGAAATAAAGATAAACGTTTTGAAGAGCTGAATAATACCTCATCAGTTTTTTCTACCTAATCTTTCTATAGAGACTAACTGTTTGGAAAGACCACTTCTAGAATGTTTTCTAGAAGATGTTAACTTAGAGATTGAGTGTCTTAACCACATTCAATTAACAACTTTTTAAACCAAAACTAGATTTCTACTCTAACAAAGATCGATATGTTTTTAATTTCAGAGTAGTACTTATTAAAATTGGTTATACGGGGTTCTTAAATGACATACATTTTTAAACCTTTGATTAATGCGATGCAAGTCTTAATACAACTTTTTCTGGGGTATAAAGTTTAACCAAATGACGTGTTACATCACCGCTTAGAAGGAATATTATAACATGATTTTTGTGATACGTAGGTCGTTAAGCCTATATATATTTAATTTGTTTGCATCACAACATATTGGTGATGTCATGACAGAATATAAGGCAAATGATTAATGACCGGTGCGTCCAAATACATATCAATATTTTTTCGCTGTAAAATTATATTGCAGCAATATTGCACAAAAGAGGAAACCAGAATCAAGACCAACAACTTATGATTCTAATGTTACTAAATTATACCATAAATATTAAATAAAGTAGTAGCAATATTCAACAAATAATTAGTACAATTATTTTAAAATATTTGCTTATTCTGATGTTACACACTAAAGCTTTCAGACGAGTTTAACCTTGATCCATAATTTAAATATTTCCCCACAAACATATTTAAGGATATAAGTTCCAAACCTTGACATTGATATCCAAAATCTCAGTGATGTTAATTTCCCAAAACTTCAACGTATATTTTCATATATACGTTATCGACAAACAAATAGTCTGCACTGTAAGAATTTTCATGCATATTGAACATGTAGAACCAACATATGTTTAAAACTGTATGACAGTATATTGTATCTCTAATGAAAAAATAACTTACGTTTATTTACTAGAATCATAAAAACAGAACTAATACATTTTTAGCACTATAACGGCTGTAAAAACAGAACTTTATATTGATTTTACACCAAAGGAATACTATTTAAATAAAAATACCGATATATAATATATAATATAATACGGTTATTTTCAATGGTTTACAGTATTATTAGCATTTAATGCATATTAGAAGCACCATTTGATTGAATTCATGATGCACTTTGATTCTTGTTTCGGGCAAATATCGACCCTCAAATTAATATTCAACGAGTCAACATTGTTGCTATTTAGTGCAAGATTGCTTTGAATTTATTATGATTATTCCATTTATCACTTAACGAACGAATGCTAACAAGGGTTGCATTAACACTTTAGATATCTGCAAATGTATGCAATTTGCTCAACATCTTTGAAACTTTTGTGGATTGTTGTCTAACTTCGAACATTTAATTGTGTTATTCTAATTTAGTTAATTGTCTTTTCCATAGATATACAGTCATTTGTCCTAATTTCAGTGTACACTTCAAGTCAATATGTCATTAGCTACATACATTAAGACCTTTATGAATTTCATTCCTTAACCAGCTAAATAAGAAACCTACATCTAAATATAAGGTAAATTTATATAATTCATTCTCATGTAATATCAACCGATATATATATATATATATATATATATAAATATATATATATATATATATATATATATATATATACATACATACATACATACATACATACATACATACATACATACATACATACATACATACATACATACATACATACATACATACATACATACATACATACATCATACATACATACATACATACATACATACATACATACATACATACATACATACATACATACATACATACATACATACATACATACATACATACATACATACATACATACATACATACATACATACATACATACATACATACATACATGCAAATAACCTTATCTATTTATATTTACGATATCGGTTTTATATCCAACTAAATTACACATAATATCATGAGCTTCAGATAACTTTGTTCTAATTACCTATAAAAAGTATTACCATACTGACATTTATATGTCAGGACTTGATACTGTAACACAAGATTTACGAGCAGATATCAATATAATATTTAAATCCCAAAACTTCAAAGTATATTTTCATATATAATTTATCGACAAACAAATAGTCTGCACTGTACGAATTTTCATACATATTGAACATGTAGAACTAACATATTTTCAAAACTGTATGACAGTGTCTTGTATATCTAATGAACTTACTTACTATATAATAATGTTGCTACTATTATTGCATGTAAAAGTCAAAGGTCATTTGTTCTAATCTAGATATATTACTGCGTTCCTGAATGCATGGATATTATCCCCGAAGCCACGGTTGCCACGGTATACCATCCCTGAAATCAAGGATGCCATACCTTTCAAATTTGCCAAAGATTTTAAAATTGCTTTGAATTATATCCATGTATGTTGACAGCTTATAATAACTATTTAGATGTCTTAAAATCTTTTTTGCTGAATGTGTCCAAAGATTTGTGAACTATTGTTTAATATGTGCACATTATGTCCTGCTTTTTTCTTTTGAAATATATCGTAATATTTCTGACATGTGGAGCTTTTGTCGTACTTCTAGGTAATATAAATGCTACCGTTATGACTGTTTTTAAGAAATAAGTCTTTTTGAAATTAACATAATGATGACTTCCAGTAGAATATAACATTGTGTGAGAATGGTCTTTTAAATACCATCAGTTTTCTAAATAAAATGAATAATTCAATTCAGAACTATTGAACTCTTAAATTAAAAACTTCTCAGACGCAGACACTGCATTGCATATTGAAATACCAATTTATTGATTAGTCATATTTCTGTCGCTTTCGCTACTTCTTCTTTCTTTTGTAGCATTACATAGAAGCGTCAAAACTTGACCATTTCCCTTAACCCCCTGCTCCATCTTTCTATTAGAAGCAAGAAGGTAAGTCATGCAAACTCCTGATTCAATACATAATTTGGAGAGGAGTATATTTATAAGTATTGTGATAGACTCAAATATAATACGTGATTGAGAAATCCTATATGCAAATAGTCAATTTAGTATCAAACAGAGTTTATTTCAAGTGATTTACAGGACACTTATTATGCATATTACCACATAATGTTATATTTTAACATGTAATGTTCTCAGGGAAGTTGCTGGATTCCAATATAGTAATGTTGCATTGAGGATTTCGAACAGGGCAAAAAATTGCAACTGTAACGTCATTAAGTAATACTACGTAGAAGCCACATGTACAACAATTCCACCTTAGTATTTACCCTTAAAAAAACACGTCAATTATATTTTTAACACCTTAAAATCACTGTGGGAAAATTTTGCATCTTTGTTTATATAGTAAATAGTTTAGATGTTTCACTGGCGTGTCATTCGCTACAAACAGTTAACTGTTGATCTCTAAAATCCCTGCAGTTACTAGCGGGTTTGTATCCTTCTTCACATAATAACCGCCAGCTTAAGTTTGCTTTTCTGTTATTGTTTTTCAAATACTTTATTGGTCTGATCTGTTATTATGACGTACTGGTATGATCTGCCCAGCTATATAGTTTCATTATATATTGCTTATTAAGGAATATATTGAATCTTCAACAAACATTTATGGTGTACTCTCCAAAATATAGTAAGTGTATACAAAATATGATCCAAGGAAACTGAGAAGTCAGATATAATAGTTCATGCAGTCTTAACCGGAATCCAACTTTTTCTGCTTCTTTTAATATTAGGCTAGTTGAAGTTATTTATCTTTTATTATGTATATTTGTTATCGTTTCTTTATATTTTGAGTCAAGCTTCGATATTACACAGCTAGTAACATGGACACAGTTGAACGGAAAGGTCTTATTGTGACATATATGATTGTCATCGAAATTACAGGTATGTAGGAATCGTTATGTTTTTTGTTCAAGAGTATCGATATAATAAATCTCAGTGATCCTTTTATTATATCTATAAAGATGTTATTGTTTTTACTAAATAAACCCGTCATTGAAATAATGTAAATGCCATTTTAGAATAATAATAATGTATTGCCTTCAAAATTATCAAAATAGGTTTTAAAGATAATTTTCAAGAACTGCTTGCAATTTTAATTTTGTCACTTGATATTTCGTAGAAAATTTAATTGTGGAACAATGTGTTTACTGGCATTTGCACATTACAAAAGAAAAAGCCAAGACACACATGATAAGAATGATGGTTTAACCAAGTCTTTAGCCTCGGATATTCATCATTATTACCTTAAATTGAAAATTACAAAGAAATGAGCCAATACACATAGAATCAGAATGGTCTTCTTACCTGTATTTAGTCTGAATCATTCGTCATCAAAACGACAGAAGAGAGATTTGTAAAGGCGAGCACATTTGATCACTCTGTTTCCCGGGGTCCATAGCAACGATAATCTGAAACTGCAAATTTCGTAACGTGTGTTACGATCCTGTAGTTACAGTATGTGGGTGTTGAGAAAAGAATTTTGTATAAATCTTTTTATTTCATTTTATTTCAATAAATATAATTATTAATATAATTATATTAATATCAGTCTAACATGTGGTCATCCGCCATTTTTGGACAGGAACTTCAGACATTCCAGACTGTGTTTAGAACTTTTTACAAGACTTATTTCTATTTTGAACAAAGTTTGGATCATTTCTGTAAACCTTTAGTCTTGCTTAAATTATTTATATATGACCACGTCAGACGAAGGCTAACTGATAATTCCAGAATTTAGAATATTTTCATGAAAATGTCCAATTCAGTACTGTTGTTCTCCAGGAAAACAATTATTCATAAAAACGAAGTAAAAATACCTCCTCTAACAAGACATATAGTTCTACGTAAACATACGAACTTCTTTATAAGGTATTAGAAGTTGTTTAACTTACTTTACGACCCTAATGCGTTGTTTGAATTGCAAGCGCACGAGGACGCATGCAATTTTATAGTAAATTAGGAAAGTCTGACCCAGTATCAGCCAATCGATTTCATGGCTATACCTGAATGTTTACTTGTAATGAATTTGTTATCATACACAGCACATGCTCACATGAGTCACATCTACGACTCAAGTAAACACCTTTTTTTCAAAAACATGTTGGACTGATATTAATATAATTATATTAATGATTACATTTAATGAAATAAAATGAAATAAAAAGATTTATGCAAAATTCTTTTCTTAACACACACTTACATTAACTACAGGGTCGTAACACGTGATACATTCAGATCAGGCCATGGCAACATAATATATGCTAAAATAGCATGTCTACTAGCAGGACTAATTAGGCAACATTGCTTTTTAATATTTGCTTTCTATCTCTGGTTGCTAAGAAGATCAATTAAGATTTACATTTAAAATGATATAGAATATGTACTTAATCTTAGAGTCCATTCTAATGATAAAATAATAGATAACCGACATCCGGATAATGAATTTCGTTTATTAAGACAGACTATTCTCCTTCTCCTCCAACGCCATCATCCTCATTATATATATATATATATATATATATATATATATATATATATATATATATATATATATATATATATATATATATATATATATATATATATATATATATATATATATATATCAGTGATTCTATATATTGCTACTACTTGGTTTGCATTTGGATTTGGATTATTAGCATAGCTTTAACAATATTTCAGTCATATCGCTATGATGTCTGCTGTGTGGCAGTTTGTAGTGCTGTCTAGCACTATGGTGTCATGTCGCAACCAGTCACAAAATCCGGACAGCAGGCCGACCCGTCCTAGCACTAATGCTGAGCGCAAAGCGATACAGCTGTTAGTATATTTTTTATAAGTCTTTGGTATGACTCCGTTGGGGTTCGAAACAGTGATCACTCTCATTATACTACTATAAATAATGCAACTAATGATATAGATAGGCGAAGGTATGACATTGTTTAAATTTGTTTTGGGGAAAATAAAGCATATCATAGTAACATTTGCAGATTGTCATATTAATATTTTACAGGCTTGTTTATTGCTACCTGTGCGGCACTTCTACAGTTTGACAGTGGACCATCCTTTGTCCAGGTTTTTGAAAACAAGAGCACGCCAATAGGTAAACCTGTATCATGTAGCGTGAACGTATTAAACGTTAATGCATAGTTTTCTAGAGTTTACTATATCTGAATAGTTTTCCTTGGTAGGTTGAAGTCATCCTTGAATTTGACCATATATGATGTCATTTTGCGGTGTTTTTTGAGCCAATATAGCTGTCCTTTTAACCATTAACGTCATTTCTATCAAAATCTGATCTGAATTTACCTGAGTTAAGAAGAAAGACGGCCATCTCACTTACTTCAGTATCTGGCAGTAGAGTGCACATGCAATTTTTATGGAAGATTATATATATATATATATATATATATATATATATATATATATATATATATATATATATATATATATATATATATATATATATATTTCAGAATAGCATGATTCATCATTAATATATATCTTATGAAGCTAAACTATGTTTAGTTCACAATGCTATAGGGAAATCTATACTTTGTTTGCATGGATCATACATATAAGACCTATTCTTATTTTTGGAATTAAATATATTATAACCGGAAATTGTTTCCGAAAAGGTGAGGAAACAGTATCGAACTGGGCATGCTGATGGTTTTGTAAATAATTTTTTGTCTTCAAGATGTTGCGTCTTAGGACCATATTCATGAATACATTGTTTGACTTTGTTTTTGTTTTTATAATTAATGGACTATTTCTTTATATCACTAGGTACATTGCTCTTTACATTGAGAGCAACCGACAGTACCAACAATTCCAGCAATATGACATTTTTCACAGTCGATGGTATTACAAGTTTGTACGTCAATATTACTCAGGGAAACGAAACTAACCCGACAACGGCAAACGTAACTTTAAACAAAGAACTGGACAGAGAATCGGTAAGAGTTTACTGTATGTAACGAATAATGAACAGTGGGATTTTTTCTCGGGCGGCAAAACATTAGATTATGAATACTAAGTGGAGTATATCAATCTCGATAACAAATTTAATTTCTTAATGTTAAGAATTACAAACGGAAACCTTATGAAATGCAGATAGAATACTCTAAGTATTCGAATATTTTGTGTAGGATGTAATGGCAGTATTGCCTTATTTAATTCTTGTTTTCTATAACTTAATGGTAGTGTGATTTAGTGCCGGCGTTCGGCTCATCAGTTGTTTTCACAAGCTTAGTTGTCATGACTGTTAATTATAAATAAATGATCCTACACATCATATGATATTAATACAGAATGTGTTGAATGTTGGTCTCATGGATGCAGCTAATTCCGTCATATACCGATGTGACAATTGCGTAATGAATTGACTGTCTTGCAAAGATGCAAACAAGGCTAAAAAAAAATATTAAAAATTTCATTGTAAACCATTTCTTAATATCTCAGCAAATTACGTTAGTAAATAGATATACACCATTTTATATTTACAAATCACTAATATTTTAAGACTTACAAAACACCATTAGTAATTGTAGGTTTCTTTTGCTGTCGCTATTGGTCTCAGTTATAAGATTTCAAGATGGCTGCAATCGCTTAACTGGTTTGAGGCATTTGTCCCGGATTTTTGTGCTTTTTTCATGATCTATATGTTTGTAGTCTTTGTCTGCGTTATTATGTTCATCATGCACTGGTTTTTCTATTCGAATTTGTTTATTCATCTTCTTGTAAACGAGAAAATTTGACTTTTTCTCAGTTGTCTTGCTCCACTGTTACAAATTCCTTTGTTGCCGAACAAACCGCCATCAGGTGATACTCGTCAGTCAACTCGTTTATGCTATGATGGACCATTGTTAATTGCGTCAGAGGACCACTCCTTGGCTGCCAACACTGCATTGTGCACTACTTTAAACAACCTGGGACTACAGTCATCATTCCATACCTGTAAACAGAAGCAAAAAAGGAAGCGTTGTTTAAAGGTGGCCGGTGTAGAACAGGAAGAAAAATTCCATTTATATCCCTTTCGCCCTTTCCAGCAGAAATGGCCGTTAGTTTAGACAAACTAATTCAAATTCCAGTTAAATCGACAACCTTTGTGTCAGCTTTCGAAGAGATACCACTGCGCATCGCATTATTCAATGCCCAGTCAGTAGGACTATCGGAAAAACGAACAGAAATAAGTGATTTTATCAACGATGAGAATATCAACGTCTTTTTTCTAACATAAACATGGTCGAAAAAAATCAGGCGATGTTCGTAAGTACACGGATCTAACACCCACCCGTACTCCATCAAGTAGTTCCCCCGCCACTCTCGTGCAGGTGGAATTGCTGTCATTGCAAAGAACTCCATGATAAACCGTCTTAACTACACTACAACGTTTAATTTCGATCACACTTCATTTGACATAGTCCAAATTACACTCACATTGGAACAAAGGTCAGTCCATTTTTATGTCTCTACCGCCCTCCTATTAGTAGAACAAAAAAGCTGAAAGACTACAGTCCTCACTCTCCTTGACTTGTCTGCAGCATTTCACACTATAGACCATGATATATTACTTCACCGTCTCCAGCATTTATTTGGCATTCATGATGCAGCCTTACTATGGTTCAAGTCCTACTTGGTCAACATGATATGAATTGTGTACTCAAATGGTAAACACTCCAGCCCAGTTGATCTATGTTGTGGAGTTCCACAGGAGTCTGTTTTTGGACCAGTTCTCTTCATTCCATACACTCATACAATCTAAAGACCTAATAATGTATCCTTACAGCGTATCCTTACCTTAAAAAATCACAGGATGTTTTTCTAATTTTAATTTTGAGGTGTTTGTTTTTATTTTTGTAATCATGTCATTTTATTTTTTTAATTCTTTTACGTGTTGTCAAATGTTGTAAAGCGCTTAGAGCTTATAGAGATTAGGCGCTATACAAAGTCCTCATTATTATTATAAATATTATTATTATTATTAATAATATTATTTTTATTATTATTATTATTATTATTATTATTATTATTATTATTATTATTATTATTATTATTATTATTATTAGATAATGATCTTCTAATATTCAGTTATTTCTTTCTCCTAAGTTTATATTCAGCTTAGGAGATGAACATTTATACCGATTCGAAATTAACAGTCACCTGGTCTAGATTTCACCAAAACCTTAAGTCCGATCTTTCATAAAAAAATCTGCTTGAATATACTTTAAGTCAGATGTTACAAAAGATATGGGAAAAGCAGTCTTCTCAGACATGTTGCAAGTCAGACTTTACCTAAAATTTTGAACAAATAATTCTGCATGAACACATTTTAAGTTTGTCGTAATAATTAACAACCAAAAATTTATTCACAAGGAGATAAGCTGTTATATATATATATATATATATATATATATATATATATATATATATATATATATATATATATATATATATATATATATATATATACATATATATATATATATATATATATATATATATATATACATATATATATATATATATATATATATATATATATATATATATATATATATATATATATATATATATATATATATATATATATATATATATATATAAATAAGCTGTTGAAATGGGTGGATGTTCTTTCCGATTTTTGGTTTGATGCTAATACACACTTCCTGAGATCCCATGGGTCTACTTATAAAGATAGAATCGCTTTATAGTCTAAGACCGTGAACCTTCTCAAGCAGTTAAGATGTATACTTGAAAAATATATTCTTAGCAAATATTTTTAAAACAAATTTATGCAACTACAGAGACAAGAGGTGTAAGGGCAATATATACAACTAGAACAATGCTTTTTTACTTTTGAAATGATTAGCAATTTAATAACATAAATATTACAAACTATTTTCATAATTAAGTTTCAGTGACAAGTACAAATCTTTTCTTGCAGCTTGTAGGTGGAATAGAGTTAAAATTTTACCTCGCAGATAACAGAGGAAACGTGGTAAGAATTTCAGCTTGCCAAAAGTCTCACTCTGTGTATATATATATATATATATATATATATATATATATATATATATATATATATATATATATATATATATATATATATATATATATATATATATATATTGAATCTAAGGAAAAGTTTTGTAAAATTCATCATTTTTTCCCTAGAATACAAAGTTGAAATCCAAAATGAACTTACAGTATTGTAAATTGAATCTAAATGGTAGTACTGTAAATTGAATCCAAATGATAATAAAAGTTTTGTCATAAGTCTAAATGTATAAAGTTTTAAAGGAATTCCAGTTTTATTCCAAATAAATTCCAGTATTGAATGTGTTGACAGGCCTGTAGTATATGCTAAGAGTCTTTCGATTATCACAATAATATAATCGAAAATGTTGTTTTTTCTATTTCCCATAATTCCAAAATTAATGTTCCAGTTCTTAAATATTATTGATGAGAACTTTGTTTTTCCAGGGAATAATACTTGAATAATTAAGTCCACAAAAAAAGATTCTTTCAAGATGTTAAGGTAATTGGTACATAAAAATATAAACCCCTTTATTTGACCTACGCCGCAATTTTCATTTTCACTTAAACTTGCATTCTAGAAGTACTAGGATCAGAATCAAGACTATAAACATATTTACATTAACATAGATCGAAATATTTGATCCACACTCATAGAGATATGTATGGTACTAATTCACAGTAAACTTTACTTTGGACTATTTCTCATTTACAAATAAAAATGTGTATAACATATAGTCATTAAGAAAAGACAACACTTAATGAAACTAAACATACTTAAAACCTTTACTCATAAAAGGAAAGATGAATACACTACATCATTTTCAACTAATAGTCAAATATACATGTGATTATTATTTTTCTAATGCTTGTTTCAATTTTTAGAAAAAATAGCTCATGTGATGATCTAAGCCATTTTTTGTCTTCTTGAGTCAGTACTCTCGCATCAGCAGACAATTTAAATGATTTACTGCAATATGGAGCTGAAACTAACTGATTTACGGAAATTTGGAGCTGAAACAATTCGTGCACTCTTACGTCTGACCATTAATTTACAAAAATCGTCCTAATATTTTTCATTAAAACGATACATGGTTTTCTTGCTGAACGAATTGGTCAGTGGATCATCAATTTAAGTAAACAATTGAGCGAAATTTCTGATAATGTTCATCAGCTGCTTCTTATTAATATACATAGAGAATTCGGAGATAACCTTGACCGTAACTTCTATGAGTTAATTTGACTATCCCACGATAAGTCCTAGACATTTAAAACAAGCACGGTAAAACTATCTTTTACCAAAGCTAAATGTCTAATTTGCATCTCTATGAGGATTTCCGTATAATTTCGAAGTCATCGATGCATGCGTCACAATTATCTACATCATACTTACTCATCTCCATTAAACATTGGAAAGAACAAAGAGAACTTTTCATCCCAAACGGTATCACTTTATATTGATGAAGTCAATCCGGAGTTACAAATATTAACATTTCTTTTGCCTGTTCTGTCAATGGATTTTGCCAAAATCCTTTTAAAAAATCAAACTTGGGGTCATAGTTTGCATTTCTAATTTGATTCAATGGAGCCGAATCAGTTGAAGTAACTGTTCACGCTTATATAGTCGGTGAACATGCGAAAAGTATTATCTGGTTTCTGCAAAAGAATACATGGTGAACTGCAGTCATTTTACCTGATTCTATATGATCATTTTGCAGCTAAAACTTCTGCAGCTGAACTTTTTTATATAAATCATTCCTGTTCGAGAGTGTTGATCGTTGTTGCTTCTAAATTTTATTTGCTCGTGTAGGAACATTTGGAGACAAGTATTGATATTCAAATGAAATTTGTTTATTTCACCTTTTTTGTAGTTGCAAAGGTGATGTTTCTGGTCCACCAAAATCATTATAGTTCGATTGCATTACATCACTTAAAATTCTTACAGTGTGGGAGTGAAACAGCTAAAATACAGTGTTATCTTTATCAACACACGCCTTAAAAATGTTAACATCACATGAGCATTATTAATGTAATTTAACTCATTTTCTTTTAAAGTTTATGCGGATCATACTATTTAGCTTAAATAGGATATTGAGGTATGGGAAAAAGAGCCAGAATCTTGTCACCAGGATTAACACCTTTCTTTTGATATTATTTCCATAGCATAATTTCATTTTTGATTTGGTCTTAGATAAGGAATCGACGAAGTTAAGTAATTATTCTCTAAAATGATTGTCAAATGCAGGGATAGGTTGCAAATCCGCATTAGGTATCTTCGATCTGGTTTTCCTACAATTTTATACGTTTTTCAAAACGTACAATATATATAAACATTACTTTTAATAACTTTCGACCAAATAAATGATTCATGATCTGTTATAATTCCGATTCATCCCAAAATGACACGCAAACGGATTTTCTTATAAATAAACTGTCTAGACTAAGACTTTCATATATATATATATATATATATATATATATATATATATATATATATATATATATGTGTGTGTGTGTGTGTGTATAACTTAGAAACGATAATTTGGCAGATTACTGAACACTTGTCACAAGCGGATATCTCAGGAGATCTCTATCTCTTCATAAGGACCCAGTTTGTAACAAAATAACAAACAGGTACTTCTGTGGCTTAGGTTTCGCTAACAGCTCTCTGAAACAAACAAAAGTCTCAGGAGCTTTTCCTGTTCATAAAATAGTTATTGGTGTTTTTCACCCTGATGAGATTTAAAATAATAAGTAATAAAAAGACGATCAATATGATTCACTGTGATCAATACTTCCTATTCGGTCAATATATTGAGCAAGTGACTTCATCAAGGACCTGACTAATACACGTGTCACCTAATGAAGTAATATCCTGATCAACATCACATTCAAGAGCTGGTTTTCTCATGAGTCTAGTATCTGAACATGATGGGTATAAATTAGGGATTGCTTTTTCATTAGGTTCGACAATTTAATCCAAACAAGACTTTTCAGTTACAAGTGGATTATAACAACTTTATCTCCAGCTAGGTCATTGACTAGAAATAAATGAATAACCTTGATTGTTAAAGATGTGATTGTTTTAACTTTCACGGGTCCTGAGGCTAAGTCTGTTGACAAATTTACAAAATGGAGAGAAACCTTAACTGCGATGCATTCTACTCAAAAAAGAAGACTTTCATTAGAAGGTTTCTCAGAAAAAGGCAAAGTACCTGATAATGAAATCCTTTGAGATGGTCATGTGTATCTTCAAACTTTAATAGGGCTACGAATTGAATAAACACCAATAATGTGATATAGAACACTTCGACATGATTGGTTAAAAATTCTGCATAACAAATTCAAACAGGGGTTTCTTTGACCCAATTCATATATTACTTTAAATACATGATGATGACCATAACCTGTTAGAAATATGAGCATTTGGTATTTGTTTGTTTTGATTTTTTAGCTTAGTTTCAACCTGTAGTAATCAGAAATAACGGGCCCTTTATTCTTGCAATAGCTGCACGTATGGAGAAATAAGGATTTTGGATCAGTCGTATCATAAACTTGATTCATAAAAGCTTGGCCAGATTGAAATTTGTAAGTACCCGAATGAGACTGGATTAATTTTACCAGAAACTGCTGAGTGTAAGACAAAGGAAACTTCGTGAGTCAAGGAATAATCCTCAGCTGCAGTATCACAATTTTCTAAAGTTTCGACCTGGTGTGCATCAAGATAAGTCTTAATGTGATGTTAGACGCAGTTTCTAACTATTCAAATAATATCATTTGCATGAAGGTATCGTCTTGGCTGAGCAACACCTATAAAAAAAAATTCCTCTTGAAACGTCAACATAGTTCCGTCCAGTTTTTTTAAAGCTCTTAAACTTTTGTCGATATGCATCAAGTACCAACTCAAAACCTAACCGCTCCGTTGGCCTAGTGGTTAGAGCATCCACCTCGGATGCGGGAGGTAGTGGGTTCGATCCCTGGTCGAGTCATATCAAAGACTTACAAAAATGGTACTAACAGCTGCTTATCTTGACGCTCAGATTTAAGAGGTTAGTGTTAGGACTGATCGGCCTGGTGTCAGGATAATGTGTCTGTGTGGGACATCATGCAACATATCTGCGGCATGATGCTCCAGTGCTAGACATCACTATAAACTGCCACACTGCAGACATCGTAGCGATATGACTGACAAATTGTTAAAGCTACGTTAAAACTTATAAACACCAATTCAAAACCCTTCAAAACAACATTCCTTAACCAAAGCATAATTATCACTTTGTTGTATTGGCAATGAAGTGTAGACTTCACGAGGTTTGCCAAAAAGTTATCTTGGTAATAATGAGTCTAGTGATGCTCTCTTGGTCATTTCAAATTTTCAGCAATCATTTCAGAATGAGGAAATTATTACTATATTTCTTTCTTTTGAAAAGGGGTATCAACCTAACATTTCTGGTAACATAAAAACTGAACCTGTATGTAAAGGTGGGTGGTGGTCAACTTGCAGTTCTAATTTCATAAATCTAAGTTGAAATTACCTTTCTTCCGTTCGTCTTCCTCTCTGCATCTGTATTCCCTTTCTTTGTATTTTCTTTTCATTTGCATTAACATATATTCTTTTTCTCTCTTCTTACTGGAACATATCATCAGTAAGAAAGTATGTATGTATGTATGTATGTATGTATATATGTATGTATGTATGTATGTATGTATGTATGTATGTATGTATGTATGTATGTATGTATGTATGTATGTATGTATGTATGTATGTATGTATGTATGTATGTATGTATGTATGTATGTATGTATGTATGTATGTATGTATGTATGTATGTATGTATGTATGTATGTATGTATGTATAACTTCTTTTCCCTTATCCTTCCTTAGACTCTTTATTCCTTCATGTAAATACCTGTCCTACTAATACAATTCGTATTTTGAGTTTGGCTTTGTAAGCACTCTAGGTACTGATGATGATGATGATGATGATGATGATGATGATGATGATGATGATGATGATGATGATGATGATGATGATGGTATCATTATTTATTTTCACAGATATTTAAATCTGTTTTGCTTTACATTCTTGACACGTGCGATGAGCCACCTCAGTTTGACCAACTGTCATATACTCTGGAAATTGACGAGGTAGAACCTTATTTTTGATTTTGAAATTTTTAGTTCATGTAGTCTAACAAACATTTCAATGAAAGCATGATTCTTGCATCACACGGGAAGTTTGTTGCATTTTAGGAGAACTAAGATGAAAACGATTTATTTTAGTTGATTTCGATTTTTTGTCCTTTGTCATAATTCCTGTATACTGTATTATGAATGCATTTTATGATAACTGATGATTAGTAAGTTAGTGTCAAAACAACATTACCTTAAGATAAGATCATTTCCTAACACGTTTTAAGTGAAATATTGAAAATAACTAATTTTATCAAATAAATTACATTACGAAATCCAATGAATCTTGTCCTGTTAGCTCTATCGTTAGTTCTACTCTGTGCAATTGTTAAGATGCGAACCCTTTAGTTCTAAGGAGCCTCGAAAATTCTGCTTTAAGATCGTGTGAATCTGAGGGTCGTGTGCTAAATACCCGCCCAGGCCAGCCTGGTTCTTCCACCTCGGATTGTCCTTTTGAAAGGGACTGAGCTTTTATTTACTCGGCTTGATATAGTAAATCATGTGTTAACAGTACCGTTAACAATCTCTTTTTCCTCTCATGATTTAGTCTAAGCTGACTCTCTATAAATATTTAAGATAACTGTGATGATAACCCAATGACATATAATTGAAAGAAAACGTTGTATTTAAAGTTCAAATAAAGGAAGACCATGGTTGACTTGCTGGACAATCTACCAGACTATACAGTGAAATATATGACAGGTTATATATTGAGTATATATAGTGCTAAAAAGTGAAACAAATCTTGGGAATTTTCATTCGAAAAATTCTATCAGATGATACATCGAAGTAGACTATAAAAAAGGCAAAAGGGACGGATGAATTATCACTGCTTAGTACTCTTTTTTTAAATACCCAATCTTCTTCTATCTAGAGAATAACCGAGTAAGCTGAAGTGAATAGACGGTAGCTCCAAATCATGGAAACCGATTTAATTTAACCAGTATTAAGTTATTCTAAACATATGTAACCATCATTTATTAGGATATAGCTTGCAATCTTTTCTAGTAGTCAGATATATTCGGTTTGTTTAATTAAAAGACCTCAAAATACTCTCTGCAAAGCGTAAACCAGTTTTGCAAAGAATGGTCTACACTGGTTGTCACCAATGGATAAGAATAAATAACTTTGATTTGGTATATTGCTTGGTTCGTTCTACTAACCATCAACTTAACGATCATTCGGTAAGAAATCTTACATAAGAAGAAGGAAAATATAGCACAATCACGTTCACTGTGAACGAATATCTAAAATTATTCGCGTGAGATATTTGCCCCATTCTTAGGTCAACTATTTTCTCTGAAGCTAACATTGTCAACGGTAAACAGTAATAAAGGTATTGCCATATAGAAACAACGTGAATCATATGTTTTTAAAATATGGCTACAAATACATTCGTGATGAAGTTCATGTTAGTTGACGGCAAATTGGATGAACCAATTGTTTGCGCTTATTTAGGAAGACCCTAAAAACTACGTATGCGAAGATATATTTATTTTATTATGAACAATGAATCATTTCATCAAATTGAAGTGTCAAACCGCCAGGTAGACATTACATCTTTTGGTTTAAACTAATCCCCAACAAACCAGGAAGAAAAAATCACATGCTTTGGGTTGGAGTTAAATGACAATATTGTCTTTATTACTAAATATATTTAAATAATTGTTATCATGCATGCTGCTATTATATAATTCATTTGATCACAACATATCTATTACTCTGAACAATATAATTAAGGATTACTCAAGACTTGATGGCAGAACGCTTGGACTGGCATTCTAAAAATGTAATAGTTAATCAAGCTGAAAATAGAAAAAATACATGTTGCAATTTTGCTCAAGAAAAATTCAAAATATTTTTATAAGTGATATAGTCATACCTGTTATGTAAATTTGAATTGAGGGTTCTGCCTACCTAATTTTTATCATGATTCTAAATGGAAAACAAGATGTTTACATGAATTCAAGTTTAAATCTGACCCTGTTTAAGACCTAGTGAATTTGGTCAGTAGAAATCGTTAGTTTTCCAAACTACTTTCTTCCGTCAAAGTTCAGGGGACAGTCTGTATCAAAAGAGGGTTTCGTACCCATTCCTCTTCACGATTTAGTAATTATTGTTGTGTTCAGGTTTAAATGAAGAAACTTATTTATTACAATTATTCATTTTAATTAAAAAGTTCTCCATGACGTCTTGGACAGAAACACTACTTAGGGTTTATTGAGAACCTTTTTGAAGACATTTATTTTTACATCATTGTGGTATACCAGAACATTCAAGACTATTAGAATTGATTTGTAACATTCTATTATTTTGGCTGCATGTTGTGACATTTAGGATCATTTGTGATTTACTTTACAATATTGGAAACTATGTTTGAATTTTCACTCTTTAATTAGAGAAATAGATTGTTAATTTTACTAACCTTGTGCGTTTTGATTCTGTATGTTACGTATTTTAAGACACAGCGTGGTAAAGACAATACATGCAAGACATTACGAGAAATATAAAGAGGCATTATTTCACCAAATAATATATCACTATAACTGCTTTTCAGAATAATTTATTTTGATTCCTATATTTGGGAGCAGAAAACTGCAAAATGTGATCGTGAAATCCTACAAATTGATATAAATTTATATAAACAGGAGTTAAGTCTTTGTTTACCAGTCCCGTATATTATAGTACCCGCTGATGGCATATAATGCAATTTATTGTACTGGCAAACTTCAAATTCCAATGGAAAAATCCACTAAATCATAAAACGATAAGACATTTAACACAATTTGTGTAAGCATCTTGTTTACAACTTACAATCATGGACTAATGAAACTAACTCGCAGACAATACAGTTTTAGTAAACTTTTTGATTACAACTTTTAATCATGGATAAAACTCAGGAATACAAAATCTCTATCCGTAACAATAAAGCACGCAATAAACATTAAATATTAATAACATCTCCCTTCATACAGAAATTGAAGATTTTCACAATGAAGATTTCTTGTACATACATATGATAATATAATAATGAAAATTAAAGAGGAAGATGTAATATCAATATCAAAAGATAAACACAAAATAAAGCAGTATAATCTACACATGAGTGTATATACAATCACATTATCGTTTCCTCTGATGTGTCTGATGTCAGTGTTTTATTCCTTCAACATGAATAATCTCTGAGTTTGTTTCTTATTTTGTTGATAAAAGTAGATGGATTGTGATGACATGATGCAATAATCGGAGAAGGCGCAGAACCAAATACACGTCAAAATGTTAAACATCAAATATCACAAACATTCCTTTTCGATCTTGGAATAATTTATGTGGCTCTTGATTAATGTGTTAGAAGAAAACCACACTGCATAATCCACGACATTTTGTCTGCTTTTCGCAATGCTCCACAAGCCATTACATCACTTACATCGTCAGACATTTTAAATAATTAATTTAAATTTGGAGCTGAAGGTACTGGTTAAACTTTTAAAATGTCTTTTAATTTGTCATAAGATTCCCGACACTTGTTAGACCAATGAAACTTGGATTTCTTATTCAACAAATTTATCAGAGGCTCGTCAGTTATGGAGAAATTTTAGTGTTTTATTAATAGACACTTGGAATTCAAGCATTGACCTTGTCCCAAGACATTTGCAAAAATTTTGCACAAGCATGACAAAACGGACTCTTTCCTAAATTATCCGTCACAGTGATCAGACCACATAATTTCTGAATGGTTTCCAAGTGGTCTTTCAACGCATTATTGTAAACATTTTTCTAGATCAGATGAAGCATTGATTGAGAATTTCTCATACCAAATTCATCACATTTTATCGATACAGTCCATCTAAAACTGTAAATGCCAAAATTTGTTCTTTCTTTGTCCATGAAAGGAATTTCCACAATCCTTTTGTAACGTCAAAAACGTCGTGACTAGTTTCCATTACAATATTGTCTCTATAATCATCTAGTCCTGGCATTAGAAATTAATCCATTGTGTAACACTGTTGACGTTTCTATAGCCAGCATACACTCGGAATGCATTATCTGCTTTAGGCACAATAATGCATAGTGATCTCCAATTACCTCTAATTGGTTCAATAAAATCATTCTGCATTCAATACTGGATTTTTTCTTAAATATTCCAGCTTGAAAAGTTTCATCCTGTGTCGATGCTATTTCAAAGGTGTAGAATCTACAATTTCAAAATCCTGATTTATTTTACACTCATCCTCACATAAAAACCGTTTGAGTTAACTCTTTTCTTGAAGTTGTAAATGTGAAAGATTATGATTGAGACAGTTTAAACCAGAGCCACTACACTTAGATTGCATCCCGTTCTTTAAATCCTCACTGTGTACATATAAATTTATTGAATGATTAACGGTGTTATCGCATCCAATATACTCTTTTAACATAAATAAAATACATATTTTGTTTTCTGTTTCCGCCTCAAAAGAGTGTTGATAATGTAACTTAAGTCATTTACTCTTTTTAATCGCGTATGAACCATACAATGTAGCTCCTGAAGCTTTTGAGGTATGGGCAAATGAGCTTGAATTTTGACACCAGGCTCAAATTTCATTTCCGGTGTATTTCTGTCACCCAATAATTCCATTTTTGACTGATTATGTTTACAGTTGTTATCAGTTGTTTTCCAAATAAAGAGTTATCCGTGAGTTTAAATAAAGTTTTCTCAAACTCATTCGTGGCCTCTTTATACGGCGTCAACAAAGCACGTTGGCCAAACTGAAGTGTCGATGAACTCGCAGCAAACGCATATCTGCTAGAATATAATACTGTATGTTTCTCACATGTACGACATGCTTTCTTTTTCTCATTGTCGGGACCAGTTTTATTCATTCTGTATAGATGCGGCGCAACTCCTCAGTGATATGATATTGGTATGGATATATTCATTACTTGGGTGCTAGCATTATGTATGTAGTGGGTTGTGGGATCAATCCACAAAAAACCTCCATCAGGCATGAGATGCGCAAACACAGAAGTAATTGGCGTAATAAAAGTTCATGATGCAACTGTTTGGTAGAGCCGTGTCCTATCCGTCCGTGTGTGACATGTGCTTGAAATTACAGAGGTTGGCCAATATCACTGAGGACCTCCAATTCCACCATGTTTTGGCAGCAATGTATCCCATGCATTCCCAGTAATGAAAGAAATGCGGGGGGTGGGGTTTTTCAGATGGTACATATTCATTTATTCATGAAAAGGTTTGCATTCAAATCGTCCATGGCACCTACCATGCTGTCTCGGTTAAGTAAGCCGGTAAAGATATTTTATCCATGCGTAATCATATCGCTACTCTGAATCATTCATGCTACTCACAACAGCAGATCTAAATGTAAAATTTGGTTTGTATATTAAGGGATATAGGAAGTGCATAAATCATTTATTCCTTGTATATTGACATAAATACCTGTATTAAGTTCTTCAATCTTTATTCTCTTGTATGCTCCATTTGTTATAATAATTATTAATTCCAACTTGTATTCTTCTTCCGCATAGGTCTGTGTTGCATATCTGCTGATTTTTGTATTATGTTCAGTTGTTTTGAGAGTTATGTTTATTTATGGATTTAAATAATCTAAATAGGCTTACATTGATGTGACAGCAAGGACCTTAAATAAAATAGATAACAATCTTTTTGCATTCAATATATCAGGGATTGAAAGATGCGCAACAAAACCTTCCATATATATATATATATATATATATATATATATATATATATATATATATATATATATATATATATATATATATATATATATATATATATATATATATATATATAACATAAAATAAGATGTGTATATAAACAGCACATGATATCAATAAAATGAGCGTTATTTAAAGACTGAAATGAAAAAGTGTGTTACTATATTACCAACTGCACGCAAAGATCCGGTACAAATTTCTAGAATAAAAAGAGAACACCAAATAGTATGCGGTCTCAGCTTTGCCAAAACAGTGGAAGTGATTTTCTACAAGTTTTGAGTCGGACATGAAATACCCTTAGTGAATATACCCAAATGGTAATTTACCCGTTCACATGTTTTATCACAAACTAAAAAGCCTTTTGTTCAGCGAAGGCAAGCAAGAAAAGTTCAGGAAGCACAAATATGCAAGTAATCAACACAAATGATCTATTGGAACATCACTACTACAAAATATGTTGAATGGGACTGCCTTCTTAAAGTATATATATATATATATATATATATATATATATATATATATATATATATATATATATATATATATATATATATATATATATATATATATATATATATATATATATGCTGGAAGTAGAAAGATAAGTTATAAGTTATCTATATGCATTTAAAATAATCGAATGGCAAATCATTCTAATTAGACAAGTTGTTCTTATGACAAATAGATGAAAGAGATATAATGAGATACTATCAAAGAAACAGATGCAATTAATGAGCTCAATTGCAGGACCGTTTTTATAATACTAAGAGCAAAAGAACACAACTAATCACAGTTTGGAAGAATTAAAAGTCAGCTGTAGAAACAATCTCAGCATAGATATCATAGTGGAAGACTTTTATTATTAAGTACAATATAAAGAGAAGTGTTTACAAACAAAGTGGAATGTACAACTTAAAACTATTTTTACAGATGCGGTTACAAATCTTTATAGGTTTGACAGGAGGAGGTGTAGAAAGAATTGGTGATGGTGGTGATAAAAGATGTCTAAAATATATTTTTGGTTTCTAAAGAAGGAATGAAAAGGCAACTATTTGTTGGAATCAACTATAAACGTCAGCAGCATAATTCGTACAATTGCAATGAAACAGGTTGTCGTTAAATTCATTTAGACAAATTCTATCTGTATTAACTGATCATACTTTTTCTTAGTGGATAATTAGTTGTTATCTGAACTTTTGAACCATCGTATAAAGACGGCAACATAATAAATACAAATAAAAGGAGTTCCAGATATGTATCAAGGATAACTTAACTAGCTAATTAATATTCTACTTAAAATAGTAAAAATAATCTGTATGGTCCCACTTCTCTGCAAATCTTGTAATTGTGTTCTCTTTTTTTCTCTCAATTCCTTTGTAATGTATATGTGTATGTACTTATCAGCTACTGGATTTCCATTTCTTGTACATCCATATATATAAATATATATATATATATATATATATATATATATATATATATATATATATATATATATATATATATATATATATATATATATATATATATTCTTGGTTGGCATCCGTCCGTCTTCGAGAGACGATGGTGTAGCTTCCTGTTTTGGTGCCTTTTCTGCACCGTCGCGAGTGACTCAAGAGTCCGACCCTTGCGTGACAATCTTTGATGCACTTGCTGCAGGTGAATGTTGATTCTTGTTGAGGCTATTGTTGTTTCGCCTTCCCCTTGATTCTCTTTGTCGTGATATTTGCTTTTATCCCTTCTTCAGCTTTCTGAATGCATTGTCTGACAGCAAGTCGTCACACAGATCTCCCAGTTGACGCTGATGTTGGCCGTTTCCATGCCCTTTTCGCAGACGTCTGTGAATCACAGATGTGGCCGTCCAGTCGGTCGCGTGCCTTCTGCTAGCTCGCCGTATTGCAGGTCCTTTTGGATGCGGCCTCTATCCATTCTCCTGACGTGGCCGAGCCATCGAAGGCGCCTCTAGCTGAGGATGGTGAACATACTATTCATGCTGGCCCGTTCCATAACATGCGTGTTGGGTACTTTGTTCTGCTGCAGGCATTTCAGATGGAAGCTGTTGAGTTTCCTTTCGTGGCTCGTGGTCCATGCCTCGCTACTGTAGAGGGGTGTGTTGAGCACACATGACTGGTAGACACGCAGTTTGGTCTTCTCAGTGAGGTTGAGATTGTTCCAGATCCTCTTGTTCATTCTTGCCATACCTGCTGCTCATGTTGAAATAATGACCAGCTTAAGTTGTGAAAGCCTTGGGTGGTGATTGTATTTTCGAATAGTAGCCACTGGCAATTTTTGAACTTAAGGCAATGGTATGACATTTTGAGCTATTATTGTGTATAATAAAAGAAGTTGACATAATTGTGAATTTGGTCTTTACGGTTTGTGGTGTTCTTGAAAATGATGTGAAGCATGTAAACCTCATGTAATCACTGAACAACATAAAACTACTGAAGTAGCTGTATTTGGCTAGGAAGCAAAGCTACTATTTATAGCAGTATAAACGTTGATTTAAGGCAAGTAATTATCTCAAAAACTGATTGGATAACAACTGTTTTGAATAACACCAACCTATTAAATACTTAATGTTTTTCCAAATCATCACCCAGGGAGAGGGCGTGTGTTTGCACTGTGTGCATCACGTGTTCCCAAAATGGCCTTCTGATAGAAAAATTCATGTACAAATATAAATTTGGGATTTGGGTGCATCAGCTTGTTCTTCAATGATTTTTCATTTATTTGTCAGACCAAGTGAATGATATTATGATATTATGTGTGTTGCTTTATTATACCTATTCAAAAATATGGAACTTTTTTACCTTTCTATGTATTTTATATTTTTGTAAATTTTTTATATTTGTGAGAAGTTTGTGCATACAAAATGTCCCGTACATCTTTAGATAAATGTACATGTTTATAACATTTTTATTATTTAAAATAAATTTTAGAATCCATTAACCGTTGGTGCGACTATTTTCCAGGTGAACATTACTGAAGAGACATTAGTTAACAATGACTCTAAGATACATGCTACTGACAAGGATAATGGTATCAACGCAATTGTTACATATAGAATGGAGGTATTATTTATTATTCACTTGCCTTATATCATATTAACTCTCATTTATGTCGAGATATTATAATTAAAATATTTACGAAACAAATTTCTTTAGCCATTATTGTTCTTCCTTAATCCAAATACTTTCTTAAATATTATTTTATCATGTACAAGCTGAGCGCAATATGTTGTAAAGTTTGTTTACGTTTCTGTTCATTTTCAGCGAAAAGCTTATCAAAAAAGGAGTAGGATATGCAATAAGATGTAATATTTCAAGACTTGCATTACTTAGTGAGACATTATTTAGAATTTTTTTTATTTTCATTAAAAATTTACAAACATATTGTTATTGCCATTCTTATGCTTACATAATAGTGGCGTTGTCCATTTTTTTTAAGTGAAGGAAGAGCACCATATCAGTATCAGTATGTTTAAAATAATTTTGAATAACGTCACACAGGGAAAAGAGTATCCCACACTTGTCTTTAAATACCTTTCGAACACTTTATAGTAGAAATCAATATATCAGTTCATATATCTGTCTCAGAAAGTGTCAGAGGGTACAATGTCATCTAGAAAATTAAAAATTACATTCAACTGGCCAAAAATCTTTTCACGTAATCAGTATTTGAATAACTGCGTGGGAGGTGATTCATTATACACATTTTACTTTATCCTCAATTTAATATCATGGTTGAGGAAACACACACTCGTTCAATTTGTCAGCATATTCAAGCAGAAGTAATTAATATCTCATATTCATTATCTATTCGAATAGAAAGATAGGAAAAAGTAAATTCAGTACACAAATTCATAGCCACAATTTACAGGTGTAAAAACACACAGCGTGGTAGAATTGGAGAAGGTGAGGTTTGAAACATAGACAGAATTGAAGCGTATTAAGTTCAATTAAGGCTTAACAGCATACATGCATTTCATTGGAATATATTAACATTCTTTATCATATACCTATAATACATCAATAAAAAATTTACATAAAACTGTTTTATCAAACTGGGATAATCTCTATAAAAATAAATCTATAATATTACCTGAGGCGAGTCACCAAAATAGTTGAATCTAAATAAATATATACTGAGAAACATGTATATATGTCCAAGGAAACATAAAAATTGACACAATAACATAATTGCAGAAAAAAATTCTTACTTCGCAACGCAATTCTAACTTTCAAATATTTGTTAAGTATAGAAATGCATTGACAAAACTACAAGATGACATCCGACAGGTAAAATATTCAGAAAATAACCATTAGGGCGGAACAAAAACTGATAAATGTAGAGCAAATATATTAACAGTTTTACTCTAACCGGTTGGAACATTGTGTATTGCTTGTCCGATACTTTTAACACAATAATATGAATATTATAAGGAAAACTAAATCCATCGAGAGCAACAATGTAAATTGAGTAGAAACTCCTGGAAAAAAACTGCCTAATTGGTCAACAGGTTCAATTTATATGTATATATTCATCTATTTACTTCTTTAATATTTGTTCTTGTATAAAACTATTTGTTGTGTATTTTCTTAATTTGTCTATTATTATTCATTTGAAATTGCCATATAATAAAATCACAGGAGTGGTACATGCTGTTTTGTAAATTATTATTCTAACCTGGATAGTTGACAAAGGTCATTTAACTTGAAAATCGTGTATTTCCTTAAATTGTTTGCACTTACTTTTTAGCTGGAATTAGACTGGAATGTGCAATGATTAAAATGACAGATGGATTGCTACATGAAACCTGTCAAGGATTTCAATGAATTAAGTGATACTGTTTGTAGGAGATTTCGAGCAGATTTAGTAACATATATTTGGGTAGTACTTCTTGTATTTGAAGGGCAATTTTGAACATTTACTTGAGTAGTACCGCTTGAGTTTGTTGAGGGCCTTTGAACATTTACATTTTCATGAGATAGTACTGCAGGAGAGTCTCGAACAGATAAACATACATTTGAATATACATTTGAAAGAATGTTAAAAGGTTCTTGTTTATGTAGAGTAATGGGCCTTGTGCAAGGTATCAGTGAAAGTCCATTGAGGGTGGCATGTGTCATTGCATTCAAAGCTTTGACACGAATGGATTTGTCAGTTTATCTTGCGGATATATGGGCACTTTGTGATATATCATGTATAAAACAGCTAAAATATCTCTGTCTAACTGATATTGTGGTGTAAAATATTTGACATAATTAGGTAGTTTTGAAAATGTTTGTATCAATGTAACAAAATTGTCATTCAACGTTAGGATTATTGCGTGTGAGGTTGTATTTTACTGACACATATGGACAGTTGTGACCACCAGTTGCATACATTCTCTTATAATAATTTTTCTCCTTATCATTTAAGTCTCCCTGATGATTTTTCTTGCATAGTTTGATGGGTCAAAATGACATATTCAGCCCATGTTTCATCAAATCTGATTTCAATGCTAGTAGGTGTTAATCTGCAGTGAAATTCTAATCCAGGTGCAAAATAGTGGCTACAGAGGTATAACAGAACTCTGTATCTGAGCATGATAGGATTAACTTGCATACATGTCTGATGGAGGAATATATTAGTTTGTGTTTACTGAATCATGATAAATCATTCCTAGTGTTCAATTTAAAGTTTCTTTTTAACATTTAATTTGCTTTTTGAAACTCAGATTCTGTAACAGTATTGATTAAACGACCAATAAATTAAGTGATTAATAGCAGCCCTGCCATTTGTTAAAAGTGTTTTTACGGTATTCGCTAGCTTTAGGTGCAGGGAGCATCATCTTTAGTATTGCAATGACTTGATGGTGTGGCGGCTGCATCAGCATTAAAATATGGCTAAAATTTGGGCCAAATGTGCAGATTCAGCTAACTTAAGATCTATCTACATATTTTTCTCTTTGTACCATTCTAAAATTCATGTTTTTCCGTTTGGTTGTAACGAATTTTTAATATTTTTACTCTTTTTATTAATATGAAATATTTAGATCTTAAGGAAGAATTATTCATGTATACCTCCTTTTCCATACAATATACTTATATAACAGATTTGGTACATTTTTAAGCTGTCGCAAATATTAATTTTCAGATAAACCACACTTTTTTCACTTAAGAGAAAGTTAAGTCTCATTTTTATATAAAATGGCATTAATGGTTTAAAATTAATATTTGCTTCTTTTTGCACACAAGAAAACAACATATTGCCTTTTCATAATATATAATATTTTTTAAAAAATAAAGATAAATAAGAGCAGAATAAGGATCTAGCAATATTGTGTAAGCTTACATTAATCCAATATACACTTTATTATTTTTATTATCATGAATAAATCTACCCGCGAACCTGAGTTAGCCGCCTTGAGTGTTTCTCTTGGAATATTTTGAGTACTGCTGTGCAGATGTTTAAGAGATCTTCTTTAAGTGATCTGAAGCATTTTGGTTTGTAGTGATCAACTGGGAAAAGAGCGGGTGTTGGTTCATGCAAATGAAATGACAATCTAGTTTGTGATTCTTCTTCCACAACAAATGGCTAGTCAAATATGGATGGGTTAAAATTTTCAATATTTGTTTGCATGAAATCTATCTGATTAGGTAAAGTTAGCAACAAATCTTTAAATTCTGACATTTCAGTTTCAGCATTGGGTAGCTATACTACCATATAATACTATATACCGGTGCCCTTAACCTAGCGCACTTCAAACATTTTAACCATATTTTTTTTACAAATTTCGACAAAAAAGAATGAAATTATTTATACAAGATGAGAAATATCTGTTGTTTTAACCTTTTACCTTCAATGTGTTCAATCTTTATTTAAAATTTTAAGAATGTTCTTTTCAATTTTAAAGCTTATTTTGTGTCTGCCTTAACAAGCAGTGTTTATCTTCTAATGTACACATGACTCCATTTATTGAAGTGGATTTTCTTAGGACAGTAGTTCTCTTCACAGTTCATAGATAAATAAACGAAAGACATTTTGATCACGTGTTAACATTATGACCAATGGAAATATTACTTTTCTTTACGAGATACTGTCATTGCAATTATTGCCATTAAAGTTAACCTGATAATTTCGCAAACGTGTCTCATCGGTTTTGGATAATTGTACTTGAATACTGCAGAAATCTGAGATGGAAATTTGTGGGATAAAACATTTAAAATAATGTGATCAAAATATATAAATCTTAACAAGCTTGATGAAAATTTTCCCTTCTTATTTTTCAAACAACTTAAATATTTTGAAATTAATTTTGATGATTTTTATCTACTTCTTTGTATTTTAAACATCCTTTCAGTTGTTATCTTTATTTTATTTCAAGCCTAAGAAATGCCTTTAGCTAGAAAGTATTAGAGGTTCATAACATTTAATCAATATAATCTTATAACAAAGTATTTTTAACTGGAGAGTGTTTATTATCTTAACGTGTAAGTACATCCTTTTCTTCAGTGATTGTGATGACAGTCGTCACAGATTGATCGTAAAATTATACCATTGTAGATCTGGTGGGATATATCGTCGATTAACAGCACTGATCTGTTGAAAATTATAGAACTCTCTAATATAATAAATTAACTGTATTTATATTCATTTGTTGAACAGATATGATTTTGATGTATTAGATGTTCTGAATAATCATACGGGTTAGAAAGTGAACAGCAATAATAATTCATTTACTAACTCAAATGTTGATGCGTTCGATTTTAAAGATATTGTCATGTTCTCAGAACTTTACTTCGATAATTAATATTAACCTTTCTTGCATCGATACCTGTCTTTTTATACTTTCGCAGCCAAGAGTAGAGGTAAGAAATTTCTTCCTATCTCTAACTTATATTTATTACACATTTGACTAATTTTGTTTTGCGCATTATTGATTTGTAAGTAAAGTAAATATATTGGTCATGTTTTCAGAAGCTGAAGACATTAAGCTTACACACACAAAAACACACACACACAAACACACACACACAAACACACACACACACATATATATATATATATATATATATATATATATATATATATATATATATATATATATATATATATATATATATATATATATTGGGAGATATTGTTCATCAACAATTAGAATTTCAACTTGCATAAAGGAAAGCTATCTTTTCAACTTATGCGTGATTGCATTGAACGTATGTGGGACGTGATAACATCGTAAGTGAACACAAATAGTAAACCCAATATTTCAGTTGTCTGATTGGTGCTTGAAAGGTATGTAGTTTCGAATTTTAATTTATATCAGATATAATATATAATGGTAATATAATATATATATAATATACAATGGTATATATATATATATATATATATATATATATATATATATATATATATATATATATATATATATATATATATATATATATATATATATATATATATATTATATAAGCTGGATAGCTTTTAAGTGGTAAAGTGGTTGAACGGGTGATATATATATATATATATATATATATATATATATATATATATATATATATATATATATATATTCCTTGTGCCACAACTTTCCCGCTTTAAAAGCTCTCCCACACAGGTTTTATTGTGCAACCATAGTTGACTATGCTAGTATTATTTAAAAGTCCTACGGCTATGGATGGGGAATGGCGAAGCGACAGGTTGAGTTGGCAGTAGAAGTCATTAACCTGCAAATAATCAGTCCTTGTACTAGAGGTCGTTCTTCTCGGATCCTAGGTAGTAGAGGAGTCTGATTGCATCCGGCAGGATGACCATCTCTTTTCAGGACAATATTACTAATTCTGTAAAGAGAGTGGTCTATAAAAGGTAACCTTAGCATTGTCAGTCCTACGTAGATTCGCCAATTTTCTGCGACTGGGAGATCATCCTCCAATGCAGTCAAAACAAATACCTAACAGAACAATGAAAAACGGAAAAAATAAATTTATCATAGGAGCAAGGGATATCTTACTATCTTGGATAGAGACATGGGTCAGGACACGAGTACAAACATCAATTAATCCAGAAAGATAGCACGATACAGTATAAATTTGGCACTCTGCGTGACCGAACTTGCTGGGAAGGTATTACTGGAAGAGATATGAGGTGGGCACACCTTTTACCGGAAGGGAAAAGCGGATGAAGAGGAGGACAGGATCCATATAGTGGGAGTTTCAATTAGTATAAACCTGCTGAGCTACTTCCCAGACTTACGAACGTGTAAAAACAATTGGATCATGAAACTCCGCCTCCCATTGAGCGGAAAACGCTTCATGGCAATCATGTGTATATGCTCCAACGATGACATGCCGAGATAAAATCAAGCAACAGTTCCACGCCAACTTTGGGACTATATTCACATTGCATTAAATTATGTGGGACGTAATAACTTCGTAAGTGAACAAAAATAGTAAACCCAATATTTTAGAAGCTGTTCTTGCTGGGTTATTTCAACGCCAGAGTTGGCATGGACCAAACTCAGTGGATTAATGTGGCTGAGAAATATGTACCCGGCAACAGCAACAGTATGCTGAAACAATGGAGAGCTGTTTGAAGTAAATAACAATGGATTCTCTGAGTGGTAGAAAGATCAAAACTCTATCTCTAAGAGATACAAATTCATGCACCTACAGGCAAGGGCTAAATGGGATCCCTGTGAAATCCGGGATCGCGACGGTCGGAAATCAAGGTTGAGTAAATCCAGTAATATGCATATATAAAGAATTTGAAAATGTTTTTTAAAGCCATAACATATGGTAATGGTCCTCCCCGATCATTATCCGCCCCTCTTCTCTCAGAAGATGGCAGCTGAACCATCAAGCTCATTGAGGGATAAAAGCAAGATGGAAGGTACACTCCAGGCAGCTGCTCAATTGCCCATCCACTGTCTACAGACTAACACTGCAACAAATCGACTAAAGACTAATATGCGAATAGCTTAACTTGCTCACATCTGAGGAAAAGATCCAGAAGGACATTGAACAGATGAAATGTGGCAGATCATCAGGTAAAGAGAATGGGTATTCAAGACTCTAGGAACAGAAGCAATTTAATCTTTCCATGACATCCTGACAAGCATTTGAAATGAGGAAGAGATGCCTGTACCTATACGAGATGCCTCCATCCCCTCACTATGCAAGAATATAGTCTCTAAAACTGACTGAAGCTATAGAAGAATGCATCTGCCTCTCTATTGCAGATAATATTCATGCCCACACCATCCTTGCAAACATGTTGCGAACATCTCAGAGAAGCAAAAACAATTGAATCATGAAACTCCGCCTCCCATTGAGCGGAATCACTGTGGATTCCGTCCAGGCCATTTCATAGTCGACATGATCTGTACTATGGGGTAAATATAGAATAAATGCATGAAACAGCACATGGATCTCTGTACAGAGTTCATATACCTCATCAGGGCTTTTGACTCTGTTATTATAGAAGCCCTGTGGTTCATCCTTGGAAAACGTGGTTGTAACAGAAATTTCACAACCCATGTTCAGTTGTTTTGTGACGAGATGACAGGAGAGGACCTGAAGAAAGGGAGTACTCAGAGCACCTGTGCTGCCCAACCTCATCTTACCCAAAGTTATACATTCTATAGTGAAGAACCTAGTCATTTGAATCAGGTATTTTGCCTTGATGGATTCCTGTTTGACGTGAGTTTGTTCTCTTCAAGAACAAAGACACTGGACAGACTACTACTTGAAGCTCAGTTTGCAGATAACTGCACTTCTGGCACACAATAAAAACTACCTACAGATCATTATGAATAAGTTTTCTAAAGTATCTAGTCTGTTTGGTCTGACAATACACATGGATAAAATAGAGGTACTCATTACAAAAATCAACCACAACACACCAACAAGATCGACGAGAGACAGCTGAAGAAGGTGTAGAGTTTAACATATCTGTTAAGCACCATGTCTTCGGATAGGTCGCTGGGTAAAGAAATTATAGCCAGGATCCGAAAAGCAAGCCAAGCCCTTGGAAGATTTTGTGTTAGAGTCCTGCATCAAAACGACATTCTGATGCCCACCACGATCAAAGTCTATAGAGCTGCCGTCCTCACCTCTCCGCACTATAGCTGTGAAACCCGGACTGTATACTGTAAGTATGTGACGCAGCTCAAACAATACCATATGTGTACCCTATGCTCAATCACGCACATCCGATGACAGGACAATGTGTCCCAAGTTAATTTCCTCAAAAGAACATGTAATACCAGCATTGAGACACTGCTGCTGAAGGTCCAGATCAGATGGTCTGGTCACGATGTTCGGATCGCAAAGATCAGAATACCGCGACAATTCTTCTATGGGGAACTCAAGCAGGTAAAGCGGAAACGAGGACACCTCTGGAAATGTAGACAAATATCCTTAGGTGTAGCCTGAAATGCCGTGGAATCCATTTCAGCGAGGTAGAAAATTTGTGCACGATCCTGTCTACATCACGCACCCGAATCACAAAAGCTGTTCAAGTAGTGGAAGATGATAGTCGAAAATGTCTATCATTCGTGAGCTATTAATAGCACATCGCAGCATCCAAACACACGTCTACAGACTCTCCCATACCCAAGCAGCAGCATCATGTGTGCTTCCTACTTCTGACTTAGAAGACACCTGCGTATCCGCCATGGGCAACAAAAATAGCGTCATCATTGGACACGATGGACAGCTGAAGAACAATATATATATACTGTATATATATATATATATATATATATATATATATATATATATATATATATATATATATATATATATATGTGTGTGTGTGTGTGTGTGTGTGTGTGTGTGTGTGGTTCTGTAATTAGTCTAAGGAATTTTGGGACCTAGGAATACTTTTATAAAATGCGAATAGATGATGGCAGGAGAAAATATTATACTCAATTTTTACTAAGGTATAACGACAGTGAAGCCAAATCAATGTATGTTCTAACATCCTCGCCAAAATAAAACCCTTGGTATAATTGAAATACACATTCACAACGTAAACGTATAAAAGATACTCAGCAATCTACAATAATCTGTAACGATAAACAATAATTGCCAACAAATTATATTGCCTCATTTGCAACTTTATGTGGTGCTGTTACTTATAAAGCTTGTATGTTACGACATACACAAAGATGTGACAAGAACATTAAATATTTGATAATATTTCAAAGATGTTTCACAATTTTAAAGAATTGCTTTCCATCAATTTAAAACAGTAGATAGTGTGTGATCACTAGGTAAGTTAATGTAACTTTTCATATAACATGACGATATATTTGATATTGTTACATTTACATGAATGTAGGAATACGCAAAATTATTCAAAGCACTCACATTTCTTTACAACGTATCTGCTCACGAGAATAGCTAAATGCTCATGTATTAGTAAAAAATTGACCTTGATAACTCTGATGGAACTATTTTTAAACTTCCAATATCTTATTTTTAAAGTGCAGCGCAAAGTTACTATTATTAGTGATAGCCGTAACACTATTATTATTATTATTATTATTATTATTATTATTATTATTATTATTATTATTATTATTATTATTATTATTATTATTATTATTATTATTTTTGTGGTAGTAGTAGTAACAGTAATAGTAGTAGTATTTGTTTAAATTTCATTGATTTAAGATTAATCTTTGTACGATTGCGTACATAGTAATAGTAGTGGCTTAGTTCTGCAATCAGTCATATTGGCTTGATTTATTTTACTTACAATGCTAAACAGATACTATGTTAAACTCATGTCAGATTTTCTATAACAACTTTCAGGCTGCTCACGGTATAGCGATTAATTCATGTATAGGTCGCTAATCGAGCATTTCATTTCTTTATCGTTCTATTCGCTCTTCAGGTATATCATAATTTAATTATTGATATTTTGCTATTTTTACAGTCTGAAGATTTGATGGCGATATACAAAGCAACGTTCAGAATCGATCCAACAACTGGAGAATTGTATCTTTTGAAGAATTTAGATTACGAGTATAGAAGCTTTTATCAGTTTACTATCCACGCGCAGGTATGTGAACTCCTGTTTTATTAATATATTTAACTTTCCACTCAAAAACACGCTACTCATTATTTTCGATTTCGTGATATAGAATGTAGATAGCATGTTACAGCCTACTGTGTATGTAAGGACATGTAACGTAACCCTCAGTGCCTGAAATATAATAATTTATTAGTATTTCCATTTCAGATAAATTTGAATTTAATAAAATTTTACTTGGACATTTATGTCATAATTTATAATAGTTTTTAAATTATCTTGATTTTAGCAGAGGAGAAAAAGGAATACACTTTTGATGTACAAAGCAATTTCATGTCATCAACTTTATTCACGTTTGTATAACGAATTATACTGACCCTATTATGTCCTGAACTAAACATACATATTAATATAAAGCATATAAATCATAATTACTATTACGCGACAAATACATTTCAAAAACTTTAAATGTCACACGAAGATGAGAAAAATGACAAAGCATATTTGCCTTTGAAATGAAAGAATCAAATCACACATTTGTGTTGAAATACTTGCTGTTTGTGAGAAGCCTTACCAGCTCGGTGTTATATGCAAAAGAGAATATGCAGTGGAAAACTGTTTCAATGGTTTTGCTGCAAATTTGACTTGAATATGGATGTAAATGAAATATGATGAAGAAACTCAAACATCTCTCCGTGCAAGTAAAAGCGAAAATGCTTGAGTGAATGAAACAATGACATTGTTAAACAATGGTTCAGGAAAATGATTCTGCAATGGTGTTAATGTCTTCCTTTACTAACCGCAAGGACCGTGAAAAAAGGTCATAATCCACAATATGGCTTTGTGTTACGTCTAACTGATTTGGGTTTTGATTGTCTGTAATCTAAATGTAGCTTACTCAAGGCATTAAAAGAGTTATTTAACTGAATATATATATATATATATATATATATATATATATATATATATATATATATATATATATATATATATATATATATATATATATATATATATATTTGTGTGTGTATTACATATCTTGTTTGTTTTATTTCCAGGATTCCTGCAACTTCACAGCAAACCCCGTTAATCTGACAATTAACGTCAAGGATGTACAGGATAAACCACCTTTCTTTATTGGATTGCCTTACATGACGACGATTCGTGAGGGGAATTACAACGTACGTACTTTATACATTAAACTTAATTTTTGATCACGATGTGATTCAAAACTTATGACCTTGAAAATTTAGGCTGAGAATCCCAAACGCCTTTGCAAATCTAATATAGAAGAATATTTTCTGCTGTCGAGTATTTCTTTTGTTTCATGCGTACCCATTGAAATCCGAGGCAGTATTGTTTGAATAACATAATTTTCAAAATATGTCAAAATTTGCATGCAGTTGGAAATCATTTTCTGCACTCACGTGGGAGCAATGAGTTTAAAATACCAAAATCTAACACTTTTTGGACTAATTATCCTCAAAGAAAACCATAATATGTATTGCAGAAAGACAATAATCCCTACAAAGTAATTGGATAGTTTATTGCGCAATGAAATCGGGCATATGATGCACTGAATATAGTATACTTTGTTCCTCAGGTAGAACATAACTTAAACCATAAATAAACGTTTATTATATTTTGAATTGAACTTTGATATAAACAGAAAGGATACATATTATTGCACCTCCAACATAGCATTGTAATGAATAGAAAATACTTAAAACCATACATTTTCCTCAGTGGAAAATTAATTAGCATATACTGTGATGAATGACCTGCATTTAAGTTTGTCTTTTATGAAAAATGTTATTTTATTTACACGTATGATAAAACTTGCAGGAGTTTTTTATAATTGCTGTTTTATAAGTGTGAGTCGTTCATGAACACCAGTGTTGACCTTGTAATCATGTCTCCAAAATATTCTTTTTGAAAACATATGCAAAAATAATTTGATCATTGTATTTGGGCTTTCCGTTCACATGTTTTACCAAACGTGTTTGTTAAATGTTCTTGTTTAGTTGCTTCACTTGTAATTTTTAGTAACCTTCGTAAATGCATAAAAGATTGTTCAATCTTACTTAGGGTGAACTGACTTTTGAATTATAGGAATTATTTGTCTTTCCTCTATTATTTTATACAAAGTGACCCATAATTAAGCAATTCTATACAAAATGCTTCTTTGTTTTATTTTCCAGAACTCACACGTATTGAGGGTAGAGGCTTTCGATGGGGACGTAGGCATTCCAAATGAAATTAAATATTCATTTGTCAATAGTACGTATTACTGTTTTTAAGATGAAAAGCATATTAAGATGCTGACCATGTTATGATGGGGTACGTAATACTTAGTGCATTGTATTATATGTTCCTGTTATATAAACTTGCTTGAATCAAACAGACTTCCATGAAGTGGTATACTACTAGCAAAACCTTTGATATTTTTAATGGTAACGCCTGTGTGAATTGACAATAATATTAATATATTTTGTGTGAAAAATACCGATGGATTAGATTATAATCATCTATCTCTATCTTGACAAGCACCTGTCTTGTCTTGAGAGATAAAACAAGAGATTGAAATCTATATCACTCTAGCCCATTCAATTTGTAAGGCATAAACATGATATAAATATTTTTGAGAAAGTCCATATAAGCACATATTATAAAAAGTAACTATTGACACCCATATGCAATTTATTAAATGATTCAGTTTCCCAAAGTTATAAATTCAAATAGTTCTATTGAATTAGTTGTATCTTCTAGACATCTGATGCTGAATGAAATTACAATGACGTACTCTATTCATGCATAGCATGAATGAATTAAAATATATGTACCTTGCATTAACAGGTCAAATGCACACTGCATATTGTTTCCATTGCAGTCAGCGAATGTTCTGAGGACAACCACGCAGCTTGTATCTTTTGTAGAAATATATTTACAATAAATGTGTTAACCGGGAATATCACAGTTACAGGGAATCTTGATTGGGAAACGAACGACGTGCTAAATATTTATGGTGTTTGTAGCATTGCAGTGGAGGTATTTATAATTCACTGATCTATGCTAAATATTCATGCAAAAAACCGCTATTATATCAAACACCATTTTTAGTGCATACAAATTTACAGAAAATATATTTGTTTTAATTCAGCATAGCTTATATTGATACATCCTAGTAAATTACCAAATAATAGTGTACCATTCCTAGCATTCCATTTATGCGATTGGACATAGAAACCACTGCATGTTTCGTTAAAGATATATAGTAAGTATTAATGCTTCATAGGCGTTCTAGGCATTTTCTTTGATTCTTATTGATGTCACGTTTAAAGTAAATACAATCCTCATCTATATTTTAAAATGTGAATCATTGTTTCATGTGATCCCAAAAAATATTAAGTTTATTGGATAGAACTAGATAACGATTTCTTTTTAATCTGAAAGCGTACTGTTGCTTGTTAGGACACCTGATCTCTGCTGATGTTCTTAACATTAAAGGTAAGATAGTTTGAAACGAAAATCGTTTAATTCAGGGTGTGAGTTGAATATGTCAACGGTACAATGGAGTATTTCGATCATAAAAGTATATATTATAACATGCAACGGGGTCTCACTACCAAGTAAATCAAAGAACTATGTTCATCTGGCTTAAGATTGATGTTTCCCATATTTCCAAGAACCTCAAAACACCAATTGCCGTCAACTGAAAATTTATTAAACGCGCATATGCCGTACAGATGGTCCTAATTACCTAATGAAAACACATTTACAAAACTCTGATTTCACACTTGTATTATATCGTGCTTCGGACTTGTATGACCCATCCGAAATATTGGCACTTTGAGCCATGCACCAGCAAAAATGACACAAACACCAAATGTAAATATGCATTCATATTTCACATTTCTAAACATTATATACCTGAAATATATCCGCAGAAATCCCAGTGTTAACAAATTAGGCAGGATGCATTATACAAAACAAAGTTACGCTACCATAAAATATTATGAATAATACACATTATGTCGTCTACTACTAGAAATTGGCTAATAATTTGGTTTGGGAAAATTCTTTGCAACAATGACCCCTCCTATACTGAAATAAACAGCTACAATCTGAGGAAGTTATAAGCAGAGATATTGAATGCAACTATCCAAGGATTTTAAAATATCATCTCTGTTTATGCAAGAGTTTATCCCAGTAGTGGCCGCCAATCACTGATTGTTGGTTCTCTTGTACAATTTCTCTACGCACTCAATAAAATGTATGCAACAACCTGTAATTCAACGTTTGTTCACTAAGGCCAAGTTATACCAAAAACGTCAGTTATTTTAATTCCTGTGCAACTTATATAGTTCATTCAATTTATCTATAGTTCCAAATAAATAGACAATATATATTTCATTTTAAGGCCGAAGAAATAGCAGGACCTAACGTGACTTTGAGTGGAGGTACAAAATCAATCACAAACGTAATTGTGACAATACAGGATGAAAATAATCATGCTCCTAAGTTTACCAACAAAATATTTAGAGCCACAATTCAGGAAAATGCGAATACAAATACCCCAGTATTACTGGATGGCAGTGCAACAGGTATTGAAGTTGCTGACAAAGACCAGGTACAAATGTTCACTACAAAATAGTCCTTTCCAAATGAATTACTAAGAGTATTAAGACCACTGTATTATCTGGAGAAATAATGATATATTGTCCAGATCGTCTTGATTGTAAAATAAATCTCCAATCTAGATGCTGAAAGAGATTAGTCCTATGTCAGTCGTCATTCATTCATTCTTTACTTCGTTTCTTTTTCTCTCTCTTTCTCTGTTGGTGTGTGTTTTTTGTGCATGTGTTGTTGTGTAGATGAATAACTAGATAATAACCCAGCTTGTAATGTTATACCAATACATCTGTATTTGCAGTTACAGACCTCCATGTCAGGGAGGTACTCTTTATTTAAAAATGTTTTCTGAAGGCTTCTTTAAGATGTAATAGGAATTTTAAAGCTGCTTTGATGTTTATAATTTTAATATTCACATTGCAAAACAGATTGGAATGAAATCAATTGTTTTGCATATTTGGTTTTTCCACTATAAAAAACAAAATTTTGAATACATACCAGAGATGAAATATTGACATTAATTTTGTTCGATATGCTTTGATCGTAGTTCCACTTTCTAACCTATGTATTACACTTTACTCCTTTTATTTTGTGACAAACAAATAAAATCAATTATAAAATTTATAAATCTGCTAATTGCATCATTTTTCTGATTTCAGGGTCACAACAGCAAGCTTAGCGTGACACTAGAATGCGAGAATGAGATGGATTGTGTGACCTTTGCATTAGTCCCCTCAAAACCTATGTTCAGAGATGGTCTTGTTTCCATTAGGGTCAATAACAACTCAAGACTGAACTATGAAGAGAGACAGAACATAACAATAACCGTAATTGAAAGTCTCCGTACTATGTTATCACTGCCAATAGATACTATGACTAGTACTGTATTGGTTGTTTTCTATTGCTCCATAAATTAGCAAGACATTTGTATTTTAAGTTTAAAGCAATATAATATAATACAATACAGCATGCAGTTCGTTAGATCAAGTCGCAGTCGCATAAGATTAATTACTGCTGTTCAATGGACATATGTATGAGAATTTGTGTATACCTAACAAAAGTTGTATTTATGACATCTGGTCACTCTCTTTAGTTGTAATAGGGTGAGATAGTGTGAGGTGAACAGCAGATTCCTGACTTTGCATACATTTAAAATTAGATTTTATTTATTTATTTATCTATTTTATATATTGATTGCATAATTATACATCACCTGAAGTTTTTAGCAAATCACGTTTAGATCACTGCCAAGGAGGAGAAAATCCCATCCCATAGAGACACAGCAACAGTCATATTTACAATTGAAAATGTCAACGAATTCTCCCCGAAATTTGAACATGAGATATATGAAGCAAGAATTGAAGAAATGGCTTTACAAGGGACAGCAGTCATCAACATCGCTGTAGGTTCAAACATTTGTTTCATCATCCTTTGCAAGCTACATCTTTTGCAATCAGCCAAGTCTGAATCATTTACCTAGTTTCACAAAGATTGTGATCACTTAAATCGGCAATTTCAACATTTTTAAGTCACGCCTAGTATCACCTGGTCGATTTGTTGGCAGCCATAAATACAAATAGCATTATTTTAAAAGACGACATCTGAAGTTAAGAATATCGAGGCAATTAGAACTGGTGGGTTTTGTATATAAACCACAATTTATTTGCACTATAATTTGTAACAATTCCCTTCAGAAAATATTAAAAGAGTTAAAGGCAGGCAAGGTAAAAAGTCATACCTTTTGCAGACGCACACATAAAATTCACGTAATAGAATATGTATCAACAGTTATGAGGTTGGCAGATCCATTGCTAAAAAATCGCAAGTGAATATTTCATTAAAATATCATTACAACACTATATGAATTAAAGAATTTTCAAACACATTACTGAGATTATTCACTGAAAGGAAGCATTTTATCATTTACGGTAATGCTTATAAGTGGCTTTATATTTGTTGAGTTAATGCAACATGAAGATGAAGATTTTGAAGGAAATGCATGAGAACATTGTATTGGGGGGACATAATATAATTTCCTATCTGGAATTATGCTTTAAACACACACACACACACACACACACACACACACACACACACACACATATATATATATATATATATATATATATATATATATATATATATATATATATATATATATATATATATATATATATACATATACATATACATGCAATTAGCCTGTGTTATAAATTTGACTCGCAATTCAAGCTCTGTATTCATGAAACTCTTTCCACAAGTTTGCGTTGAAATAAGTTGTTGCGTAGATGTTTCGTAAACAGACAGTGATTTTGGGCACATATTGAAATAGACGAATGTTTCTATGATACATTTTGAATTTAGTAGTTTGAATTATATTCGCTTAAAATGACCTTTAAATATGAAATACGTTACATAAGTATTACTTAATATGATTGATACGCAATATAATAAACTTTGAATCTTTCGCATGATTTTGTTCCAATTGCAAAGCTTGATATTTGTTTGTTACTTAATATGCAAACATAAAAAATATCGTTCTTTCGATCAGTAAACTTGTTTGTGGCTAAACACTGTCTACGAATTTTATTGCATCTATGTTCAATTTGAAATTTACTTTTTCAGGCTACTGATGACGATGCCGATACATTCGGCAAGATCACATATAGTGTGGCCGGGGGCAGTAATTTGTAAGTTTGTTTTGTTGGATTAAGCTTAGTTCTTTCAGATCTTCCAAACTGAAACTAACTGACACTTTTGCGCTGAAATTTCCTGCACCATTTGTATTATGTTATTGAAAATAAAATGAGCATATATATATATATATATATATATATATATATATATATATATATATATATATATATATATATATATATATATATATATATATATATATGTGTGTGTGTGTGTTTGTGTGTGCGTCTGTGTTCTTATCAATATGTGTCTAAATATCTAAACAACTATTATTAAGAGTTTTATTCGGCTTAATTCTATAGTAATCCAAGCTATCCGATTATTCCAAAATCCATTTAAACATTAGAATATAATTTTGGCACATATTTAGTTCATGAATGGGGTAAATAAGGACATTCTTGAGAGAGAGAGAGAGAGAGAGAGAGAGAGAGAGAGAGAGAGAGAGAGAGAGAGAGAGAGAGAGAGAGAGAGAGAGAGAGAGAGAGAGAGAGAGGGTAATGAGGACGATATACAAAAATATGTCGACTCTTTTACGAGTACATACATTTTAACTAAAATGAGTATCTTCATTTTACATGTTAACTATATAAATATACGGTATTGTGTAAATTGTTAAGTATAAAACTGGCTAAATAAAATGTTTGAATATTAGGGGTAACTTTTAGTGATGTTTTGGCCACAGTGATCATATAATAGAACTGCCAACTTATTTTGGATGGGTCAATAATTTTGATTAAAATAAGGATCTAATATATTTTTTCTTCTCAATATCGCGTACATAATATCAAGTTAGAACTGTGCCAAGATCGCCCTCCAGCATTCAATTGCACGGTATATCGGTAAAATGTCTGCAAATTTTTAATTTTTAATCATTTGTTTTTGTAGGGTTTAACGCTATTTTTCAGCACAAGATAGGCTATACATGGCGGCCAGTATAACTGGTGGATGAAGAACATCATACATAATAAAATGCCTAAAAACAAAAACAAGACATTACAGAGTAAGCTTATCAAATATAAATAAATGGAGGCAATTAAAATAAAAGATTATTGCCACCCCTTGAATTACAATATCAGTCTGCGCTATGGTTGTTCTATAATTAGGAAATTTAAAATACAGCGAGTATACAAGACAACGTGAAGGTCAAGCTTGTGATTATTTGATCACGTTTTTCAAATCCTTATTAAATATAAGGTTTATATATATATATATATATATATATATATATATATATATATATATATATATATATATATATTTATATATATATAAATGTGTGTGTGTTTGTTGATTCTTTACAACCTGTACTTAAGTTATATGTGCGATATCGCACTTTATAATGCATTAACTTCATCATCATAGTTATAATATTTGTATCAAAAGATTTTCAGTAAACAGTGAAACAGGCCAAGTATTCACCAAATGCCAGCCGTGGCAGCTAGACAGGGAACATACATCGCAAATCCATCTCACAATCATTGCAAAAGATGGAGGAGGCAGAATGAATCAAGCTCAATTGATCGTCATTCTTGATGACGTAAACGACAATCTGCCAGTATTTCAACAGGAAATATATAGTGCTTTTCTAGAAGAGAATTGGAATGGGTACAACAACATACCATTTTTAACCATTAAGGTAAATGTAGCCATCATAAAATAAACTGAAAGCTTTGATTTAGTCCGTCACATTCATGATATTTGTATGTATGTTTGTATATATATGTATGTATGTATGTATGTATGTATGTATGTATGTATGTATGTATGTATGTATGTATGTATGTATGTATGTATGTATGTATGTATGTATGTATGTATGTATGTATGTATGTATGTATGTATGTATGTATGTATGTATGTATGCATTTATTTGCTCATGTACATGTATATAAATTTATATCAAATATGAAATATTGACCCAAATATTATTCAAAGACTTCTTGACAAGTGACAATATTAAAGAACAAATATTATCATAAGACAAGGCAATTAAAGCTATTTGAGGAAGGCGATTTTGTCTATAGGTGATTTTTGTTTTATTACAATTAACACCAGATGTTCTCCTGATATAATAAACATAATAATATAATAAACATAACACTGACGTTAAGTAAATGTAATTTCAAAATCGATATGTACGGTGTAATTGGATTTAGACATAACCTAAGGTGAAGATGGATATTTCGTGTAAATTACTATATACTTATCTGAATGTTATCTCTGATATTCATCATCTATTAATAATCTTCACTTTGAACAGTGTAAATATGTTGAATGTTAACTTAAATAGACTGCAACAAAGGCTTGTATGCTACTACTATTTAAATAACTGATATTGATGTTTTTGTCGAATCTTCATGCGATACCTTATCGTATTTAGTAGTAATAATATATGACAGACTCATTAGTTTGCTCAAATTATATATTTTTGCACAAGGCAACTGATGCCGACAAGAATGGAACCGAAAATTCAGAAATATCATATTCATTTGGAACCACTAGTTGGAAATCGAACTTTGGAATCAACGTTACAACGGGAGAGATTAGGCTTATATTTCCGTTAGACTACGAAACACTGGATAATACCTGCTATGGGGTGATTAATCTTACCGTCTTCGCTTATGACAGCGGAACCCCACCAAAATTTGGTAATGCCACGGTTACTATTTCTGTTCAGGTAAGCTATTTCTTTTCGCTATTACACGAATTTTTTTCTGATATTTCACTTTTACTGAACATATTTGATACATTAGACTTGTGACTGGACACGCTATGTTGTATGCTACTCTTCCATTCAGTGAATGTTTTTCTATGTTTAAGATAAGAACGGCTCAAAGAGGGTCAGTAGAAAGGTCCGTTTATTTAACAAAACCAGAGTGTACGAAAGCACTCTAATGGTTTCTTTATCCGAAAATCAATACTAGTTAGTTAAAAATTATAATGTATCTTTCTTTCAGTTTCATAGATTTGACGATTTAAAGCATTAACCTACCTCCTGGTTTGACACACTAATCTTCGGCACATTACATTGTGTGTGTTCAAAATAGCTCTTTCATATGATTGTTTTCGAAAAATAAAATGAAAAGTAAACTTCTTTACCAAGCGTAAGACTTGTATTAAGATAATACAACAGACGCATTACATAAGAACGCTTTAAACATGCCCGAATGCGTTTGGTCATTAGTTTAGTACATTTAGTAATAAAGGTTTTAGTAGTTAAGGTTAAAATTAGCTGTTCCAGAATGCGTTCAGTTGAAGGGTCGAGATAAATATATACATTTTAAGCTTTACTTAATTTTTAGACAGACATGTTTTTGTTAGAAAGCTTGATTAATATTAATATAAAGCTGAATGTAGTAATTGGATTACATACGACGAGAAATGTTCAGTTACTCAAGCTTACGCCAGTCATTCTTTCGTTTATATGTGCAGTCGCATTTCTGATAATAACATTCATGAAAAAAAAAACACCGATGGCAGAGTAAATCAAATGATTATCACAGTTATTTGTAGCTACAACATGTGTGCGCTTATTGGTACTGTCATTAAATGATTGAGCTATTGTTTTTGAAAGCAAACGCACATAGTGTCTTTCGAAACGTGCTCCGCAAATGTCAGTGTTCTTCTATTGAGAATTCTTGCGAACATAATTTTATTATTATGGTGGATTTGATCAAAGAAACAGATAATACATAACTTGTAAAATGTCTTGGAATTGCACATGGAGTATACGTCTTTTTTTCTTTAGGATGTGAACGATAATGCACCAAAATTTAGTATGAAGAAATACTCTGGTACTATAAGGGAAAATGCAAAGAGTGGTTAGTACATTGTATCTGTGCTCTCGTTAACCTTGAATATTTCTATTCCCTTGTATTCTATGGCAGTTCTTTACATATGTATGTATGTATGTATGTATGTATGTATGTATGTATGTATGTATGTATGTATGTATGTATGTATGTATGTATGTATGTATGTATGTATGTATGTATGTATGTATGTATGTATGTATGTATGTATGTATGCATGCATGCATGCATGCATGCATGCATGCATGCATGTATGTATGTATGTATGCATATATCTATATATGTTATATTTCTAATATCTATTTGCACGCAATATGTGTTTTGCTTATTACTTCCTCGGAAGTTGTCATGTGATGAAAATATTTTATTGTTTATTTCAATCACATTCGCATTATGTTTTGATGAAATATGTTACCAATACATAATACCTTAGAGAACTGCTTTTACTCTGAGATCCTCTGATACCAGGCTAAACTATTTTAGATTAAGGGATAAACTTATCTGGGCACCTAGGAGTCAGTGTGATAGAGTTTCTTTCCTTTGATACAGAAAATAACGCCGAAATTAGTGAATACCTCAGTTACTACTTCCATTCATCCCCAAGACCGTGTTCTCTCCCGACAGGCAGGCTTGCAATTCTATACCTTAAAGACGTTGGAGTTTTCACTTTGAAGGAAAGTATACTCCCTCCATAATTTCCAACCTTTTTCATTCTTTGGCCCCAAAGTATCGTCATTTTGCTGTTCTCACATATTAAAACGCTCTTGGTAGGCGCCTTCCCGAGTAACCTCATCTTGCTATTGTTGTGTTTAAATATGTGCAGGACTGGCAAGTGACATCAATCTCATATAAAAATTGGTATATAGTTTCTGCTATGGTCGGATAAATGCAGGCACGTTTGGATGCTGCTGTAATCGTTAGTGTCCACTTCGTTTCATATGGAAGGCATTACTGACTTTACAATTTCACTCAAGTTACCAGGTCGAAACTTAAGAAGTTCAGGAATTTGTCGTATTATCTAACAATTCCAATGTGTTGATCTATCTCAATCGACATAGTCTTCCATCCAAAACTTCTGATTCCGAATATGAAACAGAATGCAAAATAATCTTGATATCGATTCAGCCTGAATCTTCTAGTATAATGGGGAAAAATTGTCAATCAATGACCTTATCAATCTAACAATGGAAATCCCAAGGAAATCAAACCATTGCCTTTTGTGATCAAGCAACCACGACGACAGGTATTTTATCCCATCCCAGAGTTTCTGAAACTGCACGTGTGGATCTTATTAAACAACCTGTCAATAATGCTAGAACGAACCCATCAAGCGAGACCATCTTCTGCTTTAAAAGGGGACAAAGGCAAATGGAAAATCGTTGTACAGTTGTGTGCCCAATACCCCATTGTACCGTTGCAGGCATCAATACCTCAAATAAATAGCTGATTTCACGCTATGGCTGTTTGACGAGAAACTGCTAGCACCAATCATAATTAAAGGCTACGGCTACATGATTCTAGAATACTGTACCATCAAAAAAAAGAGGATATTGGAGAAACAATATATATCTGATTTGATGACAAACTCCATTAACACAAGTGCAATGGCTTTGGCTTTGAATCCAAAGTGGAATTTATAATAGGTACTAGCCTAGGAAAACAAGACATCATATGAACTGCTCCCGGTGGCCTTCTTGGTTCATGTCTTTATAACACCTGCCTCATCATTACATAAGCGACAACAAACAAAATTAATTAAATATAGGCTTTACCAGTACACCCGAAATAATTGCATTTCCTAAAAGATATGACAGTACATTTTATGACTGCCGTTTCTTTCGTTAGCAAAAGGAGGCTCTTGTTCATGGGGATTCAAACGTTTGTAGTTAAGTCCCTACATGCTCAGGATACTTCATGCCAGGTCGTCAACATGACCCAGTTCATGCTCTGTAGTTATGCCAAGGCGGTATGTCAAGGTAGATCAAGCTTCTTACATTGCAATGGAGGAAAGGATGACATATCAGCACTGCTGACACTTTCGTCCTGGATGAAGTGAGCTTTTCGTCCCGCATATCGAGAAATGACATCAGATAAAGTGAATCTGTTACATATTTCAGATCAAAAAGTTAGGGAAGTGGTCACAAGTATGAGGTAAAATCTTCCCTAACCCTAACTGATAATATCTTTGCTGTACGATGTAGTCCACTTTCACCTGTTTTATCTCATGTTTTTCATCCCTCAAAAGACTCAACTTGAACTAGTACATATAGCAATAGCACAACAAGTTACCTTCCCATTCGTTCAACAGATTTATTAGGACGCGTCTTCACGATTTCCATGGATTTGAAGTCAGAAAATGTTTGCTTTCAAAGCCGTTCCCCTACATATAGAACTATTCTCCAGTCGAGTTATCTAGACGCTGTCTCGCATACCTTAGAGAACTTGAGATGGCCTCTCTGTGGTAAGAGAATGCAACTCCCTCCACATCCTACCTATTTTCCTTAGACATGATGATTGAGTGACGTTTTCGAAAAAGAAACCACTTTGTTTAGTAAAATATATTTCGTTAATTATACTTATATCATCATAATACACATGCATCTTCCCAGCCTCCCCGCAGATACATTCATTTGGAGAGTGTGGCTTCTGCTTGACCAGATCCTAAACGTTTCATGGGACGTAGTGGCAACCCCTGTTCAATAAGAGATCATTTATCTAACTGGCACATTGGTGGGAAGATATCTGTTACATTTTTAAATAAAAGGTATTGGCCTGTGAGGGCTGGATTTTCGGGGTAGAAATAGCTCTCACATACGATTATGCTTGAGTAATTATTATTGAATAAACATATATAATATAAAGAAAAGTGTTTTCATGAACAAATTAACAATGGTAAGACAACTTCACAATAATGTTATAATGTATCGCTCAGAAAGACAATGTGAATAGAACATTAGTATTATAACCACTGTGACAATATAAAAAATTTATATAACTAAGCACTATCATTAAATATAACTGATGTCATTGTCGTAATCGCTATATAAATACAGAAATTGTGTTTTACAGTTATAATACTCAGAATACTATAGCCAATTTATCTTTAAAAATGTACTGCTAAATCGGCATTGATATATTCTTAAAGCATTGACTTGACTTTGAGTGGATATCTTTTGCTGAATAATTTATGTAAATAGGTGATTTGTTAATACAGAAAGCCATAACTTCAGTGTTATCAGCTATGCATCATATGTTAGTTTACAGAAGCTTTTAAATCGATATCACTTGGCATGGATTAAAAAAATCTTTTAATGTTTTGCAGGTACTCATGTTGGGATGGTTAGTGCAACTGATGCTGATATAATAGAGAGGAACAATAAAATATCATTTGCTATAGAAACGGGTGGATTGGATAAATTTCGAATCAACAGTACCACAGGAAATATAACGGTCCAAGTCGGAGCTCATTTTGATCGAGATGATATAAAATTGTATAATTTAACAATCATCGCAATTGATCAGGGAGCAAACACCTTCACAGACACCACAACAATGAATGTCATAATTAAAGACGTCAACAACAAGCCTCCAGTATTTAATCAAATTAACTACTCACTAACGATGCTGGAGAACATGGCAGTAGGAAGTTTTTTGACAAACTGCATTGCCAAGGATCCGGACGAAACCCCATCATTGAGTTACAATATTAGTGGTATTGTAGGATGGAACCAAAGTGGAGGGAACGTAGACCAATCGCTCTTACAGGTATTGTTCTCTCTCTCTCTCTCTCTCTCTTGTTTGCTCTCTCAACATTATACACACACACACACACACACATATATATATATATATATATATATATATATATATATATATATATATATATATATATAAAGAATACAAATCATATGGCGAATAACAACCCTCTCAAGCGTACTGGATCCACCAAGGGATCACGTCTGTCAGGGATTAATTAAAATAGATGCAATAAACTGACGACGAACAGTACGAAACTAGTAACTAACTAGCCTAAGCGCTTTCGACTCCCAATGAGTCTTTTTCAAAGGCAAATACAAAACATAGTTACGACAAACAAATAAACACAAAAACGTTGCGTTTGTAAACCTCCACATGTGAAGATAGAAATGTAGAGGTTTACAAACGCAACGTTTTTGTGTTTATTTGTTTGTCGTAACTATGTTTTGTATTTGCCTTTGAAAACGACGCATTGGGAGTCGAAAGCGCTTAGGCTAGTTAGTTACTAGTTTCGTACTGTTCGTCGTCAGTTTATTGCATCTATATATATATATATATATATATATATATATATATATATATATATATATATATATATATATATATATATATATATATATATATATATATATATATATATATATATATATATATATATATTAGTTTAAACTACATAAGAAACAAACAGTAGTAAAGATTGTCTTTGATTCTTGCAGTTATTCCCTTTGCTTAATAGAGGGTGAACATACCATTTGTGTTGGAGAACTTGATTATAGCCTGGGACGCTATATTATCGCTATATATAATGTTGTTATCAGTACACAATAAAACCGGTCTGATATTACTGCATTGTTACATATTGTAAAGTTTATATGAGTTTCCATCTATCTATTTCTATAAAAGATATCGGTATAAGCAAATCGAGTTAATTTAAATAAAACCGCATATGCCGGATGACTCAGATTACCGTGCCATGGGGAAACAACTCTAAATTATAGCGGTATTTACCTAAATTATGTATAGTAACACGCACATATTATAATAAATACAAATTTGAACCTATTAATAAAGTGTAACGTCCACGCTTGCACTGGCTGTAAATTGTCACGAAAATAAAGGATTTAATGATTAAATTGAATACACTAATGCCAGTTAAGTTGAAATCCATAATAACTACGGTAGTATAAAATAGGTACCACTTTGTCTGAATTAAGTGCAATGTGGGCAGAGAAAGATATCTATACGAATAAATCAATTATTAATAATATTAGTATTGATATATTATTAATTTCAAAAGTAGTTTAATTTTTATTGCTTTCCTGTTTATGTTGGATACATTTGCTCATTAGCAAAGTTGTGGGAATTTATGTCCATAATGGCTACCATGAAATCAAATTACAACCTTAACCTTGTAATGACAGGTATGTCACTATCAGCATATGACCTATAATCATCAAACATCAGACAATACACTGAATAAATTTCGTAATCAAATCGAATGCATGTATAGCGAGTTTGACTGGAGTGTTGTTTACGGTGATCAACGTAATTGCATGCAGTTCACAAAAAAGTGATGTTCATTCTTTTTCATTATAAAATTTATAAAAATGTTGACACTTTAGTTGAAATTGCTCTATAAGATATTTGTGTCCTTACTTGCTACAGCTCTACATGCGTAAACAACCGAAAGACGACGTGTATCCAAAATTAATCGGAAAAATCCATTTGCTACGATAATATAGAGCCCTCGATAATATAGCGTTAAAATATACTAAAATAAAGCTTAATATAGAGTTAAACTATACAAAAATAAAACTTATTACGAAAATAAAATCTTAAGGTCAATAACGTTAAACCAAAACCTGTCAGTTCATGAGATTTATCTAATTGGGTTAGCTTATTTTGCTACATCATTAACGCTGGTCGTAAACACTCTCTGCTGCTATAATTTACCAAAGATTTTATCCAGACCGATATGATACCTAGATCTTGATTCATGTAAATTTATTGTTATAAATACGATCTAAAGAGCTTGTGCTTTAGAAAAGAAGGTCTTAAAACTAATCATGTACATTTTCCCTGAACACCAATTATAATAAATATTTTTTATAGCATAATTATCTACTCCACTAAGCACTATTAAGATATAACAATTATCTCTAATCACTTTGGTATTTGTTTAATTTCGGAGCTAAATAAATCACATCTGTATTTTGTGACGGCCTCGCGAGAATATCATAAGCTGGATTTGATTGTCTTTCCAGCATTGCATCATGGAATACTACAAGATTATTCATACATTCACCAAGACCATATATGGATGGTGCTTCATTGATATCGGTAATAAAATCAATAATTTCATTATCCTTATCAGGACATGTCAGCGACTTTGCATTTTCATTAAAATATTGAAGTACTTCGTAACATAGTTGATCATTTACAAAAGGCGCTACTAAATATAATTATTCCCACTTGAGCCAACGCATTATCAGATTAGGCAATAAATTCGTTTTACCAGACCCAGGTGTGCCAGGTATAGTTGCTTTGATGGAATTCGGTAGCGCTGGATGATGTTTGACTAGCTCATTTTCGTGCCGCTGAGCAGTCAATTATATCCATATAATAAATGATATAGATTTATATTGTGTTCGATGTAGCGCACCAACTCATACCAATAGATTAACAACAATAATAACAAAAAATAACAGGCACGCACTTACAGGCAAGTGTCTTAAATGTGGTACAAGAAATAAAAAATTATTATATTGATAAAGACTGGTGGAGATATTGCTGCTTCGTTAGCTAAATTATCAGGAGCTCCATGGGCAAAGTATCCTGGTGAAACAAATTCTTATTATCGTGGCCCTGGAATCCGACTTGATATTCAACTTGACAAAATAGATCATCCAAGACCTGGAGAGTTTCCAATAAATGGTATTAATTAAGCACGTCACGTTCATGATATCGGGTATAAAAGCAAGGCTTTACAGCAACGACATATTGCTGATGTGACATTGATTCAATTCAATACAAATAAATCTCTTAGGGAACAACTTGATATCATCCTAGTAAATTCTGCTATGAATGGTAAGCTAATGCTAGGGGTTGGTAATTATATTATATCATGCTTTTAATGGAGTCAGTTTATTATAATCCAAGATGATATTTTAGAGGCAAAGCAGCAATTCGTAAACTTGCTGAAGAAGCAAAAGTCTCACGTGCTGTTACGGCAGCATAGTTAGCACGACAGGAAAAATGACAAATTTATCTACCACCACCTAGAAAACTCAGTATACACATATTGATGACAGTATTCCCTATCAAGATCATCAAGCAGGTATTTTGTTTTACAAATAATACTATTAAAATTGGAAGACGTCAATCACACACATACAAATACGCGTTAAATGTCGTTGATATTGCAAGTAGATATAAAGTAGCAGAACGACTGTGAACAAAGACAGCAACTGAAGTGGCATCTGTGTTTGTACGAATTTTTTAACGAGGACCCAGACCACAAGTGTGGTCTACGATGGCTACAGTTGTAAGAGGTTGATCCAGGCAAATAATTTATTGGTACAGTATCACCGTTGATGAAACAAAATAACGTTAAAATCAGATGATGACATTTTGAACTAGAACTAGAAAGAGAAAAAAAACCAGTGCAACTGGTCCTATCTGGAGTGTGACCAGAGATAAAATTTCCAACGTGGTAAGGTTCACATGTCGACCTGCAATCTAAGAGTAGATTCAAATGTTCCTCAGCGTAGATTTGCACGCGAACAATTACAAGTATTCCTAATGACATACAATTACTATTACTTTGTCTTTTGTAAACTTGCACCTCTATGTTGATTACCTTCAAGACAGATCAGCATCATAATTTCGCGTGTGTGACCAAGACTACTATTATTACTATCAACGGTAAATTGTCTTGGATTATTGTTTGAATACTGCCATAACATTACTTCTTTACAATTTGCACAATGATTAATCTGTCGTTCTTTTAGTGTTATAATAAATTTAGCATACATATCAGAGTAGCGATTATTTTTTGTCACTTTGCTTATAGCTCGCTAAAAAAAAATTTGTATGACGATATTGTTCTCAGTGATTTCTTCGGTTATTACACAATCCATTATAACGCTGTGTAATTCAGATAGTCTTCTGACTCGAGACACTGCAAACTAAAATAAATTTGATTACTCAACACGATCATTGACAATCCAGATAATTGCATCAGTAATAGTTAGTCCCTGTGACGAGTGAATCGTTATAGGGTATCATAACGCCCACGGAGATTATCCATGCTCAACACGCACTCAAAAACATCAACAACTAAAACAATAAAATTTGGCATAAGATATTGTATTCCACCACCATGAATTTCACCATCAATATTTTGTTGTCGAGTATCTGCTGGGCGATACCATGATGGTACATGTAGATTTGAAAAGTTTTCTTTGTGTAGCGTAAATAATTATTGTTCAAGTAAATCGGAAGCTATTTTTCTACTTGCAACTATCAAATCTTCAGGTCTCCATAAATTCCAAAAATCATTCATAGGAGTTTTTTAAAATTACGTCGCACATTATCTTATGCTGTATTTGATCTGGTTGTAGTCTTATTGTTTTTTTTAAACTCTTTCAGTAATTATCAATAGCTCTATGGTCATCATTTATTTCCTTGTAATAATCTACAAATTGTTTCAGCCACTCCTGTTGAGAAGATCAAATAAAAGGTTGCGTTTGTTCATGATCGCCACACATTATCACAGCACTATTCTGCAATAACAGCCAATCAATAAATATTTTTAATACCTCCAGCGACACCGTACAAATCTCGCCCGATATAATAATTTTATGAAAGTATTTTTACCCAGCGGCAATGGAGCAAATGTGTCTCAGAACCATTTGAAGAAACTATGATACGTTTGAGATTTATTCCTCGTTTTTTTGTTTCTCTGGCTTGTTTATGTGTCGGTAACAAGACAATCATATCTGAACAATTATTGTTTTACCTGAGCCACCCACACCCATCAAGATAAACGGTTTTGTCTAGACACAGAATCATATACAGATGATGCAGATGACAATTCAGATATTTGATTATTATTGTAATATATTTCCTTAATTTCAGAATAACTAAGTATATTTTCATGCCTTTTTCTACATTCGCCCAATGATGCATAATTGTTAATATAAATTTTTGTTTCAACTAATCCGCATATATTTTTTCATATTAAATGAATCGGTCGCGATACTGAAATAAGAAAAAATCTGTTTATCATTGATAATTGATTTACCGAAACATACGCGAGCATCTATAATCTTAAATAGGCAAACTGAAATGACTCGTCATCAGTAAAACTCACAATTTTACCTAATATTGCTCTGTCTGATAGATAAGCATTACTTCGACTTATAAGAAAGTTTTTCTCCGTTGTGTCAGAAAATATAACATCGAGTTCAGCATCATCTATAATTAATCTTGTACAGTGTCGTTTATGATCATATGATTCTCCTTGCGTAAATTTACCGATCATTTTCTTTTGAGATCTTTTCATAAGTTTCTCATCGTGCACTTTCCTACATTTACGTTTAGTTTTAGTCATTTCAACAATACCATCTTTGTGAAGGTCATGAAAATTTCTCCTAGCATCATCAATGTTACGTCTATCTGGTTCTGGCAACCAAACCTATTTCTGCACGCGCTATGATACAATTTCTTCACTCACTTTTAATGATACTAAAATTTCAGCATCAAGCATGTTCTGTAATAGTACGAGTGGAGCCAACATTTTTTTGAAAAATGTCTTCCAAAGCACGCATAAACAATCTGATGGACATTCTTGTAAAACTCGAGCGACTCCATACAGGCGAATCCGGTTAAATTAATATTTGGTAAGGATTCTTTATCGCAATTCTGGTCATCTCGTGTGATGGATGTGCAAATTTATTAAAGTATTTAGAACACTCTCCTTATCCAAGATAATTTATAGGATTACTTGCTACCATATCAACTGAGATAACGTCTCTGTAATCCTATTTAGTATCCCATATTTAACTTTATCCGTATTCCACACAACTGTGTTGGCCATATTCATGAAATTCCAATCGTGTCGGATTCCATGAATTTTTCACCAGAGCAGCGTGAGCAGCAACTGATGGAACGTTAACCAGTTATTCCGTAATTGTACAACTTTAATATCATATGGGGTAAGTTTTAATCCAAGATTTTTCATTTCTTCGTGCTTAGATTCTGTACCATAAATATCATCATTAGACCGTACAAACTGATAATGATACTCACATTCCGCACTTTGAAACATACCAACAGATACAGGATCAATTTTGCTGATATTTTTGATAAAATCAAATATATGACCATTAATAACCGTTCTGTGACGTGGAAATATTGTTCCTACCACAGTCCATGCCTGTGCGTTATGATGAACAATATCTAACGAAGCTCCTCTTGTCTCGCACTTCGATTTATACAAAATCTCTACGGCTAAAATCTTTACTGTTATTGGGCACTTTAATTTCTTTCCAGCTCAGCAATGTCGCAAATAGACACTCATTAACTGCTTCTGCCCCACTTACTTAATTTATTACGTATTAAATCTGTTAAACCACGTATCGCATTTGTGAAGTGTTCTGTAGCACGTTCAGCTACCAATTTGTTCTTGACGAAGTCAGCAATGATAGTTTGAGCGGTTTGAAATCATTAACGTTAGGTTTATTATTTAATGGATGTATTGTGTACACAACCGCAGTCACGAGGTACCATCATTCATAATACCGTTTTTTCAATAACAGTCAGTATTCCTAGTTTGGAAATGTTACCGAGAACTATATTATTTACTGACTGCATACAGACAGAATCACGTTTGTCACGGATAATCCATGAGTTGTCATCTGTCTTTACAATACATTTTATTAAAATAAAATATCTTTGAACGTCAAGTTTGTCAATAATCTCTCTTCCTCATTTGTCTTTCATTATATAGACAACGTTTACTGTTCTGAATGTCAACCACACATAAACAACACCATTGTCGCGAAATTCTTTTCTGGTTACAGGAGTAGGTTTATTAATATTCTTATTCGTTAAAGCCAGATCTTTCATCGTAAAACTAATTCTGTTTCGGCAGTCTGTCATGTTCAAATCTTGCCCTGTAAATATCAAATGTGAATAATTCCATTATTATTGTAATTACGATATATATATATATATATATATATATATATATATATATATATATATATATATATATATATATATATATATATATAATTACACAAAATCAAAACTGCAAGACGACAATATTTTCTTCTTTTGCTTGCAAATCTATGGTCCGTCACGAAAGGAACTCAAATTTCCTTGCCAGTAAGCACCGATATGCATTTCCTTATTGTATATGTTATTTAGTCCATTATAATTTAATACAAGATAATAAATATATCGTTCTTAAACATTATGTTTAAATGTATGAATATCTAAACTGGTTTGAATAGATGTTTACATCAGCAAGTTATTTCGAGACAGCAGTATTGCCTTCTGTAATGCATTCATGCAATCACTTATATCCATAGATGTTACAGTATCCATTGCAACGGTTGACCTATAAGTATGCTTTTGGTTTCTGTCCTATACTATATAGACTGTATTCAGCATATTAGGATTTCGTTTTTCTGTAAAAATAGATTGATAAAGAAAATATATTTTAATCCAAAATATGTATTTCTCCCTTCATATGACACCTTCTGAATCAGAAAATATAAATGTAAAATTTCGTGTTTAAAAAGATCAGAAAATGTAATGCTGTTGGCAACTACATGCCATTTTTTAACATGTACTTATAACTAAATTTCATCGCTCAGAGTTGGAATGCTGGATTCTCATACTGACTCCAGAATACAGTTTCTGTCACCGATAACATAGGACGCCATTGCCGTTTTTAAAAGGGTAGAGAACTTCGCTTATCTACGTGGTTAGTGCGTTTTTGCACTTACCAAGGGATTTGATTTGGCGGGGTCATTATATTCGCTAAAATGAAAATTACCGTATGTAAGCTATCTACCACATTTGATGGGTTACCAATACAGAAACATTCAGAAAGAATTTTTGCCGAAAAGAAAACCTCTAGTTCGGTGCCACATGAACGTCATAAAAGAGACAGTAATGTAATGAAACCTCAAAGGCACAAAGGCAATGAAAGGTAAACCTTACATGCGGTAATGATTTTGTATCTTTTATATATATATATATATATATATATATATATATATATATATATATATATATATGTATATATATATATATAATTAGAAATTATATGTATTTATGAATAGTATACAAATATCTATTATTTCGTTTTTTATTTATTTTTCTCTTTTATTTTATTTTGATTTTTATTTCATTTTTTATTATATTTTATTTTTATTTCTATTTTATTTGGTTTTTCTTTATTTAATTTAGATCGGTGGTCATCGTAAGCCATAACAGTGCTGATTTACCACCTTATTCATGAAAGAGCGTAATCTTTATTCTTCAGGTTTTGTTTGTGTCACTAATGGAAGCCACAATGAAAGTTTTGCAAGAATTACTTTACCAGGATTACCAGTGTGTCTCCATATTGCATCATTATCTGTGGACTTTCGTATGAGCATAACTGTATGTTTAGCTCTGAAAAAAACATTTCTACAAAATCCAAATAGATGAGACAATGGAGTTGTACACGAAAATGTCCTTTTTCTACCTTTTAACATTGATTTAAATGCTGCAAATACTGAGTTAAATTTTACATTTATTGATATTATTGCAGGGATAGTGTTGCCCCTGTGGCATTTTTTTACATAATTCATAGTTACGTTAATGTTTTTTTGGATGATCAGAAGTATCCTTTGTAAACATCAGTGACGGTCCAGCTGATCTTGAATAATCGTAAACTGTATGTTTCAAGGCCAATTATTGTTTTGCAACGTCTACGTCATTCTTAATTGATTCACTATATTTCTATCAGTCCTGTACGTAGAACTGTCAAATAAAGCAATAATGTCATTATTAAAAACAATTTCAATATCGGCTCCATATGCTGCTGATGCTGCAGGATTATTGTTATTTCAAATTTCACTTTCTACTTCAATGAATGTTTCAGCGGGTAGAAAATATCTCCTTGTATCCTGATCTGGCAGATAAGTTATTCCACGCTGATCTGGCTGTCGTGCGTCATAAGAATAATACTGAGCACAGATTCATCTGAGTACTGGTGCATACATATCAAATGTGGAATCAGATATCCGTTTGAATATCTTTAATATATTTATTATCGTCTAACACGAAGACCACTTCCAGCTATCAAACTAGCGGTAAAATATTTTTCTTTTCCTGACATTGGTACACCAGCTAACTCTGCTAGTTTTTTATTGGCAGATTGATATTTTTATTTTACTCAACTTTTCGGGCATTCATTGTTGGACAGTTTCACTGTTGGCTGAGGTTTTCGTCGTATTAATCGTGCTAGTCTATCCTTGATTTCTGAGAATGCTTTACTAGCAACATCGCCAACAGTACCAATATCATTACCACAAATAACTTCAATAACTTTCATTCCTAGTTACTTTGCAAGTGGTATTGCTTTTGTAGATAGCCTTCTACATAGACCCTAAACAACATCAGCTAATCCATCTACGTAGATCGTTTTGTATACTGGTAATCGTGACTTTATTACCCTGACCATGGTTGGTCGGTGTTGATCATCATATTATTGTCATTTCATCTAATTACGTACGCAATAACTGTGATAATAATCGGAGATTTCATTAGTGAGGAAACGATATGCATTAATATCCATGATACAGCCGAAATAATCGTTGACAAATATCAGCTTCTTCATTAATGATTTCTGATAAATTATTACCAGTTCGTTTCCTCCAATGAGGATTTCTAGTCTTTCAATATCGGCAAGAACGTTATTGGGACATGGAGAAATAAAACCACTTCCTCGAGTAGCAGGACCACTTCCAGTGGCACCTGGGAGGAACTTATATCATCCTCAATTGTTGATTTTTTTTTCTTTTCTCTCCGACGGTATTTGTTTTTATGGTGATAGTATTTTTGATGGAGAGCGTGGTTTGTGTTGTAATGATTGTTTATGATGTTGCTGTCGCAGTTAAAAATAATCGTCCATTCCATTAATAAATGCAACATATTTAGGATATCTGGCCTGATCTGCTCCGTAATATATGCCATATATCCATTTCTTTGATCAGAACTGGCTGCAGCAAGCTTGGCTAATTCTCTGATTCTGTCAAGAATTTTGATGCACATATCTTCGGTAAATTTGTCACTCATATTAACTCTTTCACTTGCTTCTTGTTCTGATTCTTGTTATGGTTCTGGTACACGATCTTTTATATCATCTATTTCAGAGCTATCTTGGTCAATACCTTCAAGTATTTTTTCGCATTGGTTGAGTAGCAGCTATTTCATCTAGAAGTTCTTGTAAAATCTATTTTTGTCATTTTTGTTCGCACTGCTATTTTTTCAGATGCTGCCACGGTTTGCTCCAACATGGGACGAAGACCTTTGATAGCCTTTGTAACTTCTTTTTTAGCCTTCATAACCGGTTTAGATAACTGATCTGCACCTTCTGCAAATTTCACTTGAAACTGTCGACGCCCTTGTAGTTTTTACTTGACAGAATCACAGACGGGTAGATATTTTTAATTGCACGTATTTGCTCAAGAGCTTGTTTAGATGTATGAGATTCCACTATTTGATATAACAATGATTTAATTATTGCAGCAAGGATGATGAACGACCAGCGTTAAGTGACCAGAAAGTAAGCGAAACACACCATAAAATAAAACGCGTGTCAATGATAATGTAACAAAATGAGCTAAACCATTTAGTTAAATCTCATGGTTTAACGCTATTGACCTTGAGATTTCATTTTTGTAGGAAGTTTTATTTTTCATAAATAAGGTCTCCAACAAAAACAGTATGTACACCCTCCTTGCTGCTGAACGTGTCCCCACATTCATAAATGTTCGTTGCAACATTCCAAGATTGAAATTATACTTTAGTATTTTTTAATTTATTTTTGACAAAAACATCCCATCCCTAAAAAAACTGTAACTCTGAACAGAAGGCTTTCAATGTTTAGGTATATTGTTTGTACAATTCCATTATGGAGGAATGTATATTCGTTAAAAACGATGTCTGTAAATACAGCAATTTATCACAACAATTTTAAAATTTTAAAAAATAGCACGTAATAACTTAAAAATTTGACCAGTTTTCCACTATATATATATATATATATATATATATATATATATATATATATATATATATATATATATATATATATATATATATATATATATATATATATATATATATAAATATATATATATATATATATATATATATATATATATATATATATATATATATATTATAATATTCACATATAATAATACATATTATCACATTTTGAAATTATAAACATCTGTGAATATATAAATGTTTTCATTAAAGCGAAGATAATAATATTTAAGGAAGGTCATGAGCACCAAATATTAAGAACTTGATAATTTCAGGAATAATAGTAGCAGCAAGCGCAATTGCAAGTACTGCAACGCTATTATTTGTAATATTGATAATAATAATAATAATTGTAGTAATAATAATAATAATAATAATAATAATAATAATAATAATAATAATAATAATAATAATAATAATAATAATAATAATAGCAGTAGCAGTAACAACTAATATAACACTAATACGGCAACAATTATTTGTAATAGTAATAACATGAGGAAGAATATGAAGAAAACCGTAACATAAACACAATATAATAAATAGATGGTCATGATTATTATGAACATCAGTACTATATGGGGTGTTTTTTGCGCATTACGTTTTCTCTAGGATCATCTGCAACATGGAATTAAAGAAAATCGCATAATGTATAACAAAACAATACTGAATTGTATGAGAAAAACTTTAAAATATGCATTGTTAGAAATATTGGATACATAAGTATATGCATTTGTCCCTCACTCTCTCACTCTCCCCTTTATCTCAGACATGCCACTTTTCATTATTACCAAAATTCTATAACATCAAACTTATAAATAATATGACATCCATACTTAATTAAATATATTTAAAAACAATTTCTCTCTCTCTTTCTCTCTCTATGTGAGGGCTACTCATGGGATAGAATCGGAACGTAAAAAAGACTAGTTCCCAATCGTTGCTAGGCTGATCCCAACATTGCAGTGTATTCTGGGCTGATCCCGCCTGATGTAGAATCGGTGCCAGGCTGATCCCAGCTGTGCTTGGCTGATCACAGCTCAAGTAAAATCTGTGCTAGGCTGATCCCAGCATTCAAGTGCATTTTGGGCTGATCCCAACTGAAATAGACTACATGCTAGGCTATGTATTCTGGACTGATCCCGACTTAACTAAATCTATGCTAGGCTGATCCGCATAAGAGTGTATTCTGGGTTGATCCCAGATGAAGGAATTATCGTTCCAAAGTCCTAATTAAATGGTCCTCCATGCCAACTACAGGTGCAGTCGCAGAATTGTCACAGTTCACCATAATTCTTTCTCTGGACCAATGATTTCTCCAATAACATCACCAGTCCATCATACTTGTCAAAATGGCACACAATATCCAGAAATGTTTGCATTCCATGCCACTGAGCGACAGCAGAAGAATGCTGTGTTGTAAGAGGGTCATACCTTCAATGAACACATATGAATTGCTGTCCAGTAAATGTATATGAAAAGTTTTCTCTGTGATGTGGCCGGCTGTATCAGTCTGTGCACCCACAAAACTACTGAGCTGTGCACACTATGTAAAAATGATGTTTGTATTACCCTGTCACAGAATGCCATTGAAAGAATGACGGGTAGTAATATGGTCATGTCTTGCATATACCCATATGAAGTTAAGTGCTCTCTACAGTGAACACGTATAAAGTGCAGTGTTCATATGATATAGACATCAGTCTGTATATTCACAATACCTGAAAAAATAAAATTGAAAAGCAGAACCAGGCAGTATAAAGTACTATGGTGATGTGTAAAACTGCCTGTATTCAGCACAAAATTATGAACTTGAAAATTTATCGCTCAGACATATATTTCTCAAAGGGATAGGACTGGCATCTACGCAAAACATGAAAGTACCGAATGATAGAGAATGCTTAGTACCCTGCTGGTGCTGCCCTACGCATAAAGGTACAAATTTTGAAATAAATAAGAATGAGAACCACATAGCACGTGTGACGTACACAAGGCTTGATTGAAATCCTGCCTAATTATGGGGAATCCCCCCCTCCGAAGAGGTAAGAAAGAGTGGTCACCTCAGTAATTGTAAATAGTGACGTTGCGTGGACAAGGCACTGGTCGTATATTTTGGGTACGCTTGGAGTGTTTTTAATGTGGAAACGCGACAACTAAGCCAGTGTTATTGATCTGAACTCGAGAAAACAACAATTAGACTTCAGCAATTGGGTCGTCTGCCATTTACTCTAACCACAAGAGTGCATGATGTTCAAGGAATACATCGACGTAAATAAAGCCACAGGGATGGTGTTGTGAGTGAATCTAGGCAGGACCAGAACAAGTTGTTTGTATAATACATATGTCAATGGTAGTCTATGGCAAATGTGTATGAAGTGTTTCCAGAAGAGTTTTTGTTCGAAAAAATAAAAGGGATTGATTTGGATCAACGATATGGTTCAGTTGCTGTACATATCAAACAGCTAAGATCTATGTAGATAGCGCAGTGTATTTCAGAAAGATATGAGATGCAAATTGCAATGTTGTATATGAAGGATAAAAAAGAAAGGATGGTGATCTTAAATTTTCAAAGTGGTTGAGAAAATCAAAGTAGTGTTTCCAGTTGCACATGTAAGGTTCCATGCAACATGGAGAAAAAACACGTTCTACCAAAATGGACAATATTATTACCCACAGTATTGAGCGTCCGAAGTTCCGGAAAGTGTACTAGAATTTCCTCAGCATAAGGTGAGAACTGGAGGTATGTGTGCACCTTCGTGAGTTTGTTGATGAAGATTCTGATGCACTGTCTCCATTACTAGCAATGGTTCTGCCTCGTATATTGCGGTCATCACTGAAGAAATGGAAAATGGTTCTGCCTCGTATATTGCGATCCTCACTGAAGAAATGGAAGTTGTCTACTCCTTGGTTGCATTGTTGACCATGACGGGCACCTTCGGCAACAATGATTCTGCATTCTCTAAGGAATAGCGTTTCAGTTTGGTCCGTGCTTCTCTGGCGACAATATTCCTGGAGTCAGTCAAGAAGTGAAACTCTTTCAGAGTATTTTGCGATGCAATCACTATCGTAGACAATTGGGTCACTCTCGAAAAATTAAGATGTGTTGAAGGCATTTTTGTTTGATCATGCGCGAAATAGATGCTTCCCGATAATATCACTAGCAGACAGTATTCCGATCATGTTACCTAGACGACCGGAAACCAGTCAGTTTCTCCCACGTGCGATCACAAAAATGTATTATTTTTAACCAGGCACACAGTAGCAAAGTCAAAGTAAAATCATAAACAGTAAGATTGATTTGCATTCTGTTTATGTAATGTTCATAAACGTATCATACTATTTAATGAATGTATTTCAAACTTCTGCCTAATGATGTCATTCGGGATGTATCTAATATCTCTCTGAGAACCGCTTATAATTGACATTAGATCATCTTACCACACCACCAATTCCTCCTTCAAGTGTCATTATCAGAGAAACCCCATTGCACAATCAGCAATTTATGTACCTAGACTAATTCAAGATAATCAAGTTGTGCATATCTATTAAAACATCAGCACATAGCGTTTCCAGTTCGAGGTAAAGGTGGCAATCATTTCTTAGCACCCTGTATTCGTGACCAAAAGGGTATGTGTTGAATCATACGCTCGCATCAGTGCTGATCGGTTACCGTGGTGCATCCTGGGACAAATCAATTGTGTCCAATTCTTGGGGCATTAAATAACATTTATATTGCCTTGTCTCTAGGTGAAACGTCAACAGTTTGGCTGATGATAATATCCTGCCCTGAACTTAAAACCTAATATGCAGCATGATAATCTAGATTTATGCAAAAACTACGCCGTAATGAGTTTTGAGGTGTGATAAATGTAGAAAACACTCATTGTGATAAAAGGTATTACAGAAGGGAATAGAACATCCAAGTTAAACAAACATAAACTGATTGATTTACCTCCAACAGAAGCTTTCTGAAGGTTCAATGTAAGCAACGAACTTTTAAGAGATCCAAACCAAGATGTAGCGGGATTAACATTACCCAAGTCGTTATCTTCATGTAGAAGTGTGACCCGAGTATGGGTCGGATCATAGTTTAGACACTAAAAACCAATTTCATGAATGTGCTTGAAACCAATGAATAAATCTGACACAAAACTCTCGTGCGCATCACTTCGAAGAATGAAGTTAAGAAAATGATGCGCACCGAGTTAAAAGAAAAATTATGTCAGGAAAATGATATCGTTCCTCACTGAAACGAATCGGATCATCTAACTTAAACAAGTATACAATATGAATTAAGAGATGGAAATCATCAAAATGTGACTGGCGAATGGATCTACCACCATGGATGGAAATATATATATTTCTTTTCACGCATATAGTGATACTAAATTCATTGATTGAATAATTTTAAAATGGACTATTCACCTCTAGCTTTCCGTTTGACGACCACAACGTATTTTGTTCCTAACGATCTGTCAGATGGTCAAAGAGCCATTATTTATGGTCAATACCTCCAAATATGATTAAAAAGACATCAAAATGTCCCATATTTGTGGCAGATCGTTTGTCTCAAAGTTCTGGTCCCTCACGATGAAAAAACCTCTATCTTTCCTAAAACGAACGTCGCCACTGACATCAGCACATAGGTTATACGAATACGCGTCAAAGATATCAGCTCTAGTTCCAAAATCACACTTATGCAATCACACCACCAAAATAAGGCAAACATAGAATGTCTAAAGCTGTATAAATTCAGTAGTACAAGCTGCACATGCCCGCAAGTGAAGTTACTTTTTACATATTAAATAATTTCATCAGACCTATTGAATGAGATTATTACTGTGTAACCAGGATCGTGCATGGAAATTTATCAGACACGAATAAATAATCTTTCATAACTATAAAAACTGGAACATTTTCTCATCTGCTTATAATGCAACATTTAAATGAATTCATGTCGTCTGTTCAGTATTAAATGGCTAACTTGGAAACAGACTGTATTCTATATAACAACATGGCGTTATATTACCCAGGTCTGACTATCTGTATAATTAGCAGTACATAATGGAACATCCAAGGTATCAAATATTCCATCATATACCAATAGCTGAGAATGATACCGTAAAATGAACAGCTTCCTGATAAAATTTGTGATGTGCTTTTTATGTCTGACCTGACCCTATAAGCACCTTGGTTATGGTGCAGTCCACTGCAAGGGGTAATAAGGTAATTGGTTCTCTCGTCGCTTGCATTTTCCATGTGCTGCATTGAGTAAACTGCACTCTCTGTTTTGAAATAGCTTAAGACGTACATAAGAAAATAAACCAGAACACATTTTAGTTCATGCATAATGCATAAACATTATGAAGTATGCATAATTCCGTAACGCTTGGAAGATAATTGAATTTGGTAGTGCTTGCATATAGATGTGGGTTATTCTTAAAACATTATAAGTAATTGAAAGTAATGACTAAGTATCATTGAAATTTTCTTTAATTTTGTCGAGTTAAATGCAGTAGTCGGTCTCTAAACAAAACTATGCTTATATATCATCATGTTATGCCTAGTTTTTCACATTTATTATTATTCTGAAGTTATATTAGGTACTTCGATACATGTGTGCATAATACCTTGCTCCCTTTTGCTAGGTTATGGCAAATAAAGAATATAATGAAATATAAAGAAATAATTAATATAATTATGTTTGGGTGTATGGTGAAAGTTTATTCTACAAATGACATGTACATAATAGATTTGTATTGTGCTCGTCCATGTCGTTTTGAAAAACCAATATTAAAATCAACCAGTTCAGCATTACCTTTAGTACAGATTGATGAAATTATCACATAGTTATACAATACAAATATACTGCACAGATCACTATATAATAACTTCTTAATATAATATTATATCCAGTCAAAAATACAGGCACCCTCGTGGATCAGAATTTATCCAGCAAAGTGCCACAAGACACTAAGAGAAAACGATTGCCAGCTTAGTACTGCAGTACCCAATGGAGGTTGCTTCACTTTTTTCTCAAGCCTTAGCCACCTAAAGGAAGACTATACTTAGCAACCATTTGGAAATCACCATATCTCAATACCAAAGTCAAGTGCTTTTATAAACACAACGGAAGACCTGTATCGTCTACGTATGAGCGCCATCAAGATTAAGGCAATACTACTTAATTATTAGCTTGCATATCACTGAATGGACTGGTTTTATGGATCAAATAATCCCTAACCCGCCTCAGCAAAAATAATACCACAATCTCATTCAAGTAAAAATAACACTCTTCCGTCAAAACCTAACGCTTTGCCATACATGTTAGATTACAACAAATCACTTCCACAATTGAACGCACATTTTAAACCATAAACGTTGAATTCATTTACTTGTCACAGGCCGTTCAATGAACAGGGTGCCAAGTTAAATGCCCCAGTCCACTCAATGAGTTTTCAGGCCTTTCACGCTTAAAGGGATATACTCCCTTAGTGATCACATCCCAATCAGGCCGATCTCAAAGCATGGTTGGTAGCCCCATTAGAGAATCGTCTCCAGGAGTGTTGTTCAATAATATATGACAAAGTATGCTCACAAGAGCCTTTGTCTTTGGTTGATCTCACCGACAAGAAATGATTCTGCCGAGCAGGTATCAGTCAGGAAGGTCAGTCGATTGTTTCCTCCTGAGATGCATTCTCATTTTTCTCTTCGTCAGTTTCTTGCTTCATATCTTTAGCATCTCTGTGCGTGCTATCATCAGTAACCAATATAAGTTCAAAGGTTATTGTTTTCGTATCTAATAGCAGATTTGTCGAGAATTATATATACACAGTATCCATGGGAATAGAAAGCCCGCGTTGGTGAGCACCTCATATTCTATATATAATTATGCAAATAGAAACCAATTTGCTGAGTCCGCATCCAAAAACCAGTTCCAATACTAGGAATTTGACAGTGGTATGGAGGAGACCAGCAGGGAGGTGAACCCTTCAACTTTTTTGCTCGAGCCTCTTATCTAAATAATGTTAATACAAGTAGCTGAAAAAATAAGGTCAATATAGCTAAACCGATGTCTCTAACCGAGTATCTTTCCAAACGGTTAAAAACAGTTAATATAAATCGTTTAGGTCAGCTCAGTTTTGTTACCCTATTGTTTACGTATTTTTGTGCAATTTCGTTTAATTGTAAAGCTGCAAGCAATTTTTGTCGCTCATACGTCCTAATGCTATGAATTGACAAAAGATTGTATCCAGACCAGCTCAACTTTTTGATCTATTTTCATAAAAAAATAATAAATTTCAAAAATCTTTATTTTCTTCTCCTAATTATGACATTTATTAAATAAGCGTATGTACAAATTAATATATAACGTCTCCCATCTAAGGTCCACAATATTGCCACCATGATTTGTGAGTTTGAGATTCATTTTTGACAATAATGGATTATGTACACGCATATAGACTTGATTTATTGGCTCAAATACAATGAGCTACCCGGGTAGCGCTTGAATACTGGATGAATATAATATATATCCTTGCTTGGCCTGGTTAGATACTGAAAGGTCTACGTGGTCACTACTATCAATTATGTCGCATACCAGATTCAGTGCGATCGTCGATGTGATATTAACAATATTATATGAAAAATGACGAACTGTTCCAAATGAGTTAGTATTATGTATGAGTACTGTTGTTAGCGCGGCTAATTTTCTCCATGAATCAATTATTTTTTGGAAATTAGTCATCGATGTTAATAAAATCAGGAATATTTCCTTCAGATAGAAGATTATTTCATAATGTTTCTTTGGCCTCATCGGAAATAACAGCTACATAATTACATATCTAAGATAATAACGTACATTCCTGGCTAAAATGCGCTTAAGATAATTAAAATTATACAATATTCAATTTAAATGTCAAATTTCTTCAAGGATAATTTCTTTTGTGTCATTCCTGTAATGTTGTATTATGCTGGTGATATGATTTTTAACAAAATTGAAAGAATGATTAATATTCATCATTCATCGATCTAACTACAGTTCTGATAGGTATTTTGCTATAAAGCCATTCTGGAGGTCATTTTATGTAAATTTCCATTAGAACGATTGTGAACGATTAGGAATATATTTTATGTTATCAATTCTTTGTCAATCATTTCATCGTGATTCATTTCGTTTTGAGCCTGATTTGTCTCAATCATTATATAATAATATTATTTGTCTAAATCATTACTTTGAAATCTGGTCAGATAATCCTTTTCTGTCTTTATACGAGACATACCTGTCAAGGTATTTTTGCCATAGTAACATTTCAGTTCTCTATATTTTTTACCGGCACATTATACTCATAATTATGTTTTTCCTCTAACTCAAATACCACACTGAACACATGGTTTTGGTTCTGTACTTCCATCTTTGATGCCCTGCATAAGATTTCCGCAGTATTTGTTTACACATGGTTTATTACAAAAGGAAATATGTCCAATTTTCTACGAAACACATTTATTTTCTGCTTGACTCATTATATATATATATATATATATATATATATATTAAAAAACTCAATTTGAATTTGAATATTTGTTTTACTTATAATAATGGAGGAATTATATATATGTATATATATAATTCCTCCATTATTATAATTAAAACAAATATTCAAATTCAAATTGAGTTTTATAATATATGGTCTAAAGCGCTGTCCGTTACTGATCACTGTCATCTCACCTCTGTCTGCGTGCGTTCGAATCTAGGATTTTCTTGGATATGTAGAATGTTCTAAATACTTTGACAGATTCGGACATTCATTACATGAGATGACCAGAGTTTTGATAAACTGTCCTTTACCAGATTTTGATTTAACCGGACTTGCCTTTGTAGAATCATCTGAATTCGCACACAATCTGCATCCGATTACTTATGCTTGGTTTGGAAGTCATTTTTCAGAAAAATATTGGACTCCAGTAGTGCTATTAAGGTTAAGATATATGTTTGATGCTGAAATATAAATGTCGTTGAGGGTAAATCCGTAAAAGCATGTTTGGTTTCCAGAACCGGATAGATTTAATATCGATGATGCCAGAAAAGAATTTCCTAATCTTAATGAATATGGCATTATTAATTATTAATAATATACGTAAATGCAAGGACGAGCACTTGCAAAAGATCTTGGTAGAAAATAATCGATAAGTTTACTGAAGGCAGTGCATACGGTTATAAACGACACTGCACAATATTGATTATGGAGGATGCTGAGTTAGATTTTGTAATCGCAGATACAACAGAGAAAAACACATTTATAAGCCGATGTAATCCTTGTTTATCAGATGAGACCAAATTAGGTACCATTGTGAGCTATATTGATGGCGACTCACCGCAGTTTACTCATTTAAGATCTTTGATGCAAGCATATGTTTCTCTAAATCTACTGTGATGATAAATATATTTCCTCGTCACGCTGTTAGTGTCGCTACAGATTCATTTTATATGCAAAAAATAGAAAGGTTCATTAAAACCCCTACTTAGTAATGGTGAGTGGGGGACATGGAGAATGAAACAAGAAAATATACTTAGTTATTCTGAATCTGCTGCTGTTGAAATTAAGGAAATATATTACAAAAATAATAATCAAATATCAAAGTCATCTGCAACAACTGTGTACAATCCTGTGGTAAAACATAAGACTGTTTATCTTAATGGGTGTGGTGGTTCAGGTAAAATAACTCGTGCGATTAAATTATTTATGAACAGCAATTCAGATATGATTGTTGTGACACCTACTCATAAATTCGACAGAGATATAAAAGAATGAAGAGTAAAATTATTCACATATCATAGTGTCTTTAGATAGTGTTGAAACACATGGACTTCTGAGCGAATGGGTGACGAGATATGCACTGTGTCGTTAGCAATACTAAAAACATTTATTGATTGGTTATTGGAAAAGAATGCTGCTGTGATTATGTGTGGCGATCATGGTCAACCACCACCATTTTAGGACATTCTCCACAAGAATGGCTAATAAATAATGTAGATTATTACCAGGAAATGAATATATATATATATATATATATATATATATATATATATATATATATATATATATATATATATATATATATATATATATATAGATGAGCCGCTTAAGAGTTTGAAAAATTAATCAGACTACAGCCAGATAAAATTCAATGTGAGATAATGCGTAAAGTAATTCCGAAGCTAACGATGAATGATTTTTGGACTTTATGGACACTCACTGATTTGATTGTCGCAAATAGAAAGATAGTTCGTGATGAATTGCAAAATAAATTATTTATGTTACATAATCAAAAGTTTTCAATCTACTTGTATCAATATGTTATCACCCAGCAGATATTCGACGACAGAATATTGAAGGTGAAATTCCTGCTGGCGGAGTACAAAATCTTGTTCTGAATGACATTGTTTTGGTCACTTTTGACGTTGATGAGAGCGCATTGAGCGTGGAAAAAACCGTTGACGTTAGGATACGCTATAACCATTCAGTCGTCACAGGTATCAACTATCTCTGATACAAATATCGTATTGAATGGTCAACTTGAGCCTATCTTGCAGCGTCTCGCGTCAGAAGAATAACTCAACTACATAGGGTTATTATAGATTATGTGATAACTGAGGAAATTACTAATGATTGTCATAAAGATAAAAAATAGTGTCTTATAAGCAATGTGACAAAACAAGCGTGACTTTTGTATTGATGCTGAATTTCATATAACAATAAAGCAACTAAAGATTAATCATTGTGCAAGCTGTAATATAAAAATATTATGTTAGTATTGGAATAATAATCCAAGACAATGTACCGTAGATATAGTTAATAGTGATCTTGGACACACACGTGAAAATGTAAAGCAGACCTGTCTTGAATGTAATCGACGCAGAAAAACTCATTCACATTAGTGAACACGGTGCTAATTGTGTCTTTAGGAATTGCCTGCAATTGTTCATGTGCGAATCCACGTTGAGGTGTAGTAGAATCTAGCTTGTAGATTGCAGGTCTTCCAGTGGATCTAATCACGCTAGAAGTTGTATGTGTGGTCACGCTCCGGATATGATCAGGATCTCTTATTTTACCACCCTCAAGCACCCATGGTTTGCAAGAAATATCTGTTACATTACCTAATACTGGTTTTTTACGTCGTTGGCCGTATCCATCGCTACATGGTATATATTTAGTTGCAGTAATTTCATTATTTAATGTAGATATCACACTTGATAACTTTGCAACCCATTCACGAGATCTCTCACCGGACTCAAAATCAGTAGATATTTCATTCGCGTATTGATATTCAAATAACCGCTCAGCTAGTGTTCGATTAAATCATTCAAAGATTGCTTGATCACAATGAATTTCAGTGTGTCCTAATCTGATTTCAACTTTATGTTTTTCATCAATGATAATACTGAATCAAGAAATTCTTTGCCATAATCAACTTCTAATAGCTGTGGCCATCGTGGACCACCACGTTGATAAATTCCTTTAAAATGCAGATGCAACTTCAGATGCTGTCTTTGCTGATAATGGTTCCGCTTCTTTATATCTACTTGAAACTTCAATAACAGTCAATATATACTTGTTCGTGTGTGACTTTCGTCCACGTGCTTTAAAAGTACATGTATCGTGTGATAAAAAATAATATCTGCTTGATTAATTTCGTTGGGAAAACTGACACCAAAATGTGTGTAATGAATTGTTTGCAGATACATTTGCCATATTGCTTGTCGTTCGAACCAATTTGCAGTTATAGAACGTAAAACTTTATCTGCTTCAGCAAGTTTAGTGATCGCTGCTTTGCCTCTCCAATAACTTCCTGGGCAAATAATAAACAGATTTCCTTATAATAATCATATAATTATTTACCAGCCCCTAGCATTAATGTACTTTTCATAGAGGATTTTTTTCAGAAAACTAGAGATTGTTTCTCCGAGATTAATTAGGTATAGAATTTAATGCATGAATCAATTTCACATCTGCAAGATGCCGCTGCTGCAAGTCTTTACTTTTATAAGCAACGTCATGAAAATGACATGCTTGATCAATCTTATATATTGGATGCTCTACTGGTCTTGGCTGGTCTTGAGCATCAAGTCGGATATCGAGTCAAGTTCTAGTACCACAAATATTATATCCTGGAAGGTGTTTCTCACTGGCGTATTTAGCTCATGGTAATCCATGTAATTTTCCTAAAGAAGCAGCAATCTCTCTACCTGTCTTGTCCCTAAATCAGACATGGAGATAAATTTATATTTTTGTGTACCACATTTTACACATTTTCCTGTTAATGCAGGTCGTTTATTTTTCGTTATTATCGCTATCAATCTAATGATGGGTGTATATAATCTACATCGAAGATAACATAGACTCATGTCATTAATAATATGGATACAATAATTGACTTTTCGACGACACGAAAACCGGAACCAGTGAAGCCCCATCCAGCATTACCAAATTCAATAAAGATGATTATAATACTCCAAGTGGATCAGGTAAAACACAATTATTTTAAAATTTAATAATGAGATGGCTGAAATGGAGAAAACTATATTTATAATACCGTCTGTAGATGATCAGCATTGCTACGAATACTTAAGTATTTTAACGAGAAAGAGAAATCAGTTGATAAAGACAGTGACGATATTATAGTTTTTTTCACTGATATTGATGAAGCCCCGTCTGTATGACATAGATGGATTGAATAATAATCTCGTAGTATATGATGATGTGATGCTGGACAAAAAATCCAATCTAGCTATAATATTTTCCAGAGGTAGACATAAAATATTGGCGTTATTTATGTTACACAGCGATATACAAATATACCTAAGATGAACATATATAATTAATAATTTGGTTGTATTTAATGGTATAGATAATTATACTCTGCATAATATTTAGTATAATTGGTGTTCAGGGGATATGGACATGGGCAAGTTGAAAAACTTTTTATTTCTTTAAAAGCACAAGCTGTTCCGTTCGGATATATAACAATAAATCTACATGACCGAAGATGTAGATATCGTATCGGTCTGGATAAAATCTTTGGTTTTTTTGCAGCAGTAGGGAGGGTGAACGACAAAAATTGAGTGCCACTTCGCAAGTTAAGTAAATCGCAAAAATATGTCAACAATAGGGTAAAAAAACTGAGCTAACCTAAACGATTTATGTTATCTGTATTTCACAGTATGGAAATATACTCGGGTAGAGACTCCGGTTTATCGTCATTGACCTTATTTTTTCAGCCATTTGTAGGAACCTTGTTTTAGGTAACGGGCTCGAGCAAAATTTTGTAGTGGTAACAATCCCTTCTTCTAGGATACAACGATCCTCTTCCGTCCCTATCTGTCTAGCCATTTGTATAACGCATCCGATCCAGTTTAAGGTGTAGATTTACGAGAACTATTCCCAATTGAAGCTATAATATATAGTACCTTGAATGCTCCATTCCACTCTGTGGGCAGATAATTTAATGTAAAATAAGTTGATACTAAGTAACCAGGGAAGCCAATGGCTCGATCCTTTCGTGGATGGTATTTCAGCCACACAATTCATCCTGAACAGAGACTGTCTCTACAGGAACATGCATTAAAATCGTTTCATAGTTGCTATAATTCTAACAAAAATCATTTATTTTAGCTAAATGATCCTTCGCCTACGTGGTTTGCTCAGTGTGATAGAGGGCATCATTGTCATGTGTTGCGTATTTGTAACATAATTAGAATGATGTTCTTGTCTCAGTAGTGACCGAAATTATGATCCCTGGAACTAACAGTGCAAATCATGTCCCATCTCTGAAATGGGAAACCCTCACTTGACTTACATCGGTTGGTGTCTGGCAGGTACAACCACATCGGGCCGGAGTACACATTTCCTTCTACTAGCCTAGGACGCTCACTCAAGATCATCTATTGCATAGCAATATCCTTAAAATGGAAGCCACACGGAAGCATTCCATTGATGGCAGGATAGTCTGTGTGGATATGTCATTCTCATTCTGTCAACTCCACTGTTTTGAAATATCTGTGAAAGCAAATTGTGAACGAGGTCCTCAGACTTTTGTGTTCTTTGAGAATTTCTAAGTTGGTGTATTCACCGATAAATCAATAGACAAGTTCGTCATAGTCCAGGCCTGTTACACGTATTAGAGGACTCACTGTTCCAGAAGAATCAACTAATACAATCTGTAAGGTCACTTCAGCTCTATTTTCACTCGCATATGTACCCGCTTGAAAAGGATGCCATGCTCCTACACTTTATCTCAGCTATGCGAAGGCTTGAGAAGTCGATGCCCTTTTCATAGAATGGAACCGCTTGGACTCATACAATCACCGTCCAGCACACCGATTTCCAACTGATATATAAATAAAAAGAATCGGAGAGTAATCTCATCCTTATTGCTCCGGACAAGTATGAAAGTCATCATGAACAATCTGATCAATATAGATGTGGGCAATCCCCAGGATTATGTCTGAAGCATATTAAACAAAACCAAAAGAATAAATATTTTTATCATCGAGTGGCGTATACATTTGATAAAGGAACATGAGTGTACGGAGGAAATGGAGGATTTCTAACGATGGTATGAGCGGAAAAACACTGTACCTCTGACCGCAACAGTACATCAAAAGGTTAAATTCCTAATGTCTCTTTGATGAGATTCAGTTAGCTCAATAATAATTAAAGGCTGCCTTTCTAAAATACCAGACACGCTGCGTTATCATAGAATTTACCATGGACGCTGACCTGGATCAATAAAAAACTGTTTTAACGGCTCTCAGTTGGTACAATCTCATAAAACATCTGCTGCTACATAGCCTTAGCGACAGCAGCTTGAATCACCGAAATACATGTTCTACCACTTTACCGGAACTATTTTCAGTTCCACCAAGATTGGTCTGTATTAGTCATGACGCACTCTGCTTTCATTATCAAGAACAGACATCCATTTATGTGGAATCATACATTTGTACTGGAAGCCAAGTTTTCGCTAGACACTTTGTCTCGAGGTCATCTATGGAACCCAGTGGGAGCTCTGAGGTGTTCCATATAAAGGAGCAAGCAATTGCTCCAAGGGAAAAGAAGACACGTCAGCACATGCAGGCTTTTCCAAGACAAAATGGATATTATCTATGCATATTTGAAAATAACACCAGATCCAATAGATTTGCTACGTATTTCGGTTCACAAAATCAAGACAGCATCCTCAAGCATTTCTCATGAGTAAAAAATACCGTTTCCTAACTGAGAGTTTCCATGTCATAGGTGAAAATCTGAGTTCAATGTCTACAACATTTATGTCAGAGATCTTTTATCCCAAGTGTCCCAGTTAAGCTGGGTGGGTCCTATAGCCAGCGGCAGTGGTTGGGTAGAACATTTCTCTTTGTAAGCCGCTCCTCAACATATGAGTCTATAATCCACTCGGATTATCTACAAGCAGTCTCAGGGGTTGAGAGATGGCCTCCCAGTGGTAAGAAGATGTAACACATTCCACATTTTACATGTTCTCCTAATGTACTAGATCTGCACCAAAGACGAATCTAACGTTTCGGATGCTAACGTGAACACAAAACAGTGCGTGCCAACAAATCACACTACTAAAAAGTGACATTATGATTTGAGATTATTTATTACTTATTATTACTTATTTGATAATGTGACTTTGGTATCCGAAACATTTAGAAAATTGGGGAGTGATTATTTTCACAAATATAAGTCGCTCTAAAAATATACTTTGAATGCCAGAACTAATCTGACCTCATCATTATTACCCTCTTCATGCATTTAGCTCGTAAATCCAGCTTTTCTCAAAGTAAAATAATTCAGGTGATTAAATCTCTTGCTCTGTTGTTTCGGCATGACTTACACAAAATATCAGGTATTTATTTTGCTTAATTTATTTAGGATATATGTCTAATTATCATAGAGTTGGTAAATAGTTTTCATGCCAAATTCAAAGACTACAATGTAAAAATCCTTGTAATCACACAAATGAATGAACTTAGAATGTGTTGTTTGTCGTCCTCATCTAAATTAGTTATATTTTAAACTTGTTCACATTCCCTTAGGGCCTATACATTTTGCCCTGAAAAATTGATGGATACATGTTATATGATAAACCAATCAGGGTAACTTCAAAGTCAGTTATGACTAAAATCTTAACATTTTTCTTACTTTTCATAGAACTGTATAGAATTAAACTACGTTTTTCAGGTAACTATTACTCCAAATTAATCCCTGAAATGCATGGAAGTTAATGAATTTGAGTGTCATTACGTTTCCTGCTTGAGGATCGGTTATACATGACATAATTTTTGACGTAGTGTTCCAAAAGCTAATTCATATCACATAGAACATAATGATGATCTATATTACAAATCAATATAATTCGTGCATTAGAGTGATACATGCACCATACACGCTTCCATTCATTAGAGTTTGAAAAATCTATTTCAGCTTTGAAATACTGGCGTTCTAAGGGCAATTTTCAGCTTCATGCTGTTCAATATAATGGTCAGGCTTTTCGGCTTCTAATAACCATTGCTTCGCACGAAGAGTCTGTATATCATTTTGTCAGTAGGAAAGGAAGTCAAAATCAAACCAAAATAATACCTTTATTGACAATGTCATAATTAAAAAAGGAAACAAGTAAAGTTCATTTATAACCCATTGTGTGCTTATCAAAATATTTAGTATTATTTTCTCTTCCACAAGTTAATTGTTTCATTGACTGTAAAATAAATAGTGATCCGATACCAGTAGAATTGTATTGATCGTAAAATCATGTCAAAGAATTTTGTGCGTTATATGATTTAACATGTTATCAGTAACATCAAAATTGCAATCGTTTTCCTGATATTAAATTTCTGAATGTCCGTAAGACATGCAATGGTGTTTTCTTTATACTTATTGAAACTTAAAGTAATATGACGAGTTATTCTAGGTATATCAATAGTCTTTTTAACATCTTAATTACATTACTATTAATTTCTTTACCTTTCGCAATGTGTTTACTCTGCAGACCCTATGCAAAATATTTTTTAGTAAAACTATATATATATATATATATATATATATATATATATATATATATATATATATATATATATATATATATATATATATATATATATATATATATATATATATGTGTGTGTGTGTGTGTGTGTGCGTGTGTGTGTCAGAGAGAGAGAGAGAGATATTATGAGCATGTAATACTTGCACCAACATCTGAAAGGACCATTTTTTATATTTATTCATCATCAACATTCCAATTCAAAACTATTATAGCAACACGTATGGATTTTGGGATATAGAAGTTTCAAAAGCAAATTAAATCAGACATTTCGAATAATGACAATTAAAGATTACTTCTCATAAATAAAAGTTACTGCACATTTAATACAAGCGATATGTGTAATATGTGATATTTTAAAATATAGCTTATTGGCTTTTGTTTAAATCATGAATTCTGCAGATTGATGTTATTATTGAGGGATATATATATATATATATATATATATATATATATATATATATATATATATATATATATATATATATATATATATATATATATATATATATATATATATGTGTGTGTGTGTGTGTATGTATATTCAGTCCTCCATAGGAATTTACGAAGCAAATGGAACATTGTATGTAAAAAAGGGACTTGATCGTGAGACAGTGGCAAAGCTGGAGATAACTATTTTTGTAAATGATACCGAAGCAGAGGACAATAAGCCTCAGATTGCAACAGGTGAGTAGATGAAGCGCCTCTGAAACAATCGCAATAAGTTATACATTTTGCTTGTTTATTAAAAATATAATATGTGTCGAAGACTTTATTTAAACAGATCTTTATGAAATCAGCTAATGTGTTTATTTCGTCCATTTTCCTTGTGTGCAATCTAATGGAAAAAAGCAATGACCGTAAACATCGTGTATTTCTATGAACCATATTAACTTGCAGATATGTAGTCTTCATACCAATATATATATATATATATATATATATATATATATATATATATATATATATATATATATATATATAGATATATATATATATATATATATATATATATATATATATATATATGTGTGTGTGTGTGTCTCAAAACAATGTAAACATAGTTCACCCACATATGGATATTTAACAGAATATAAGATTTGAATCGACCCTAAACGCTATTGTTAAACGCTATTGTTCAGCACTTGCCAGGCTGTACAAGGCAAGCAGTAAACTTTGTGGAGGAAGAAGCCGAGAATATCCCCTGATAGACCCACAACCACAAGGGAAGTTATTGGCAAGGTTTCTAACTTACCAATGTTGACCGAGTAGGTGCTCAAGTGGAGAGAGTTCAGATATCAGTGATTCATAAAGACGTGTGCCTTAAGCCACTCGGATACCCACGACTCTAAAAATGTGACATAGAATTTTTCTTAAGATACAAACTCAAAAATAAGCTAAGCTTATATCATATAATGAATTGGAACCGTTCGGAGATCATCGTTGTAAAAATATTTGGTAAGTAATTGAAAGTAATTTAAAAAGTTCTATATATCTGGTGTTTATCCTTAGATTGTTAGAAATTTATATAGTCATAAACACGTTATTTCTTGGAGTATTTGGTACGCATCTTTGGTCAATTACCAGCTTGTTCAAATATTTGTTTACTTTCCTATTGATTCAAAATAGTGATCACAACATTATTAAGATCTTTCAATTCGTAAGAAACAAGAAGCAAGCTACTAAAGAATAGGGAGGTAATTTTCTGTTATTTTAAGTAGCATTTTATGGTATTCACCTCATTTAATTTCATTTTTGGTGGTGGGGGCAGCAGTCATATCCGCCATTTTCCATACAAAACCAAGTGATTGTATGTGTTTTTGTACCACTAAGGTCTGTTTTGTTGTGTTGGTTTCAATTTCAGAAAGAAATTTTATTTAAACTTTAGTTAGGTATACGTTTCATCCGGGTATTTATGTCTAGTGTGTACGAAGAACCTAGGCTGGATTTTCTGTCAAAGGGTTTGTATATCCAACCCCGGGCTCTGTTTTCCTAGGCGGAATTCCTCCCTCTTAAATTTTTAGTGATCTTTGCTAAAGATCGCATAAGTCATGTGTTTGATATAAGTGTATTTGCTATATCGTTTGTTTGCTATAGATGTTGCAAGGACAGAATATTATATCAAATTTCACCCAAGTTGTATATTGATATATTTAGGTAGCTAAAATTATTGACAGGTTGGAAGAAAATATGCTTTTTCTTTTCCCTTAAATTTCTTCCTTTCTGGATTTCTATTAGAAACACTTTTTTTTATAATAAATTACGGTTGCTACTACAAAAAGAAATTAAATTTCTACTGTTTTATGTGTGTATAATATATCTGAGATTATTTCCCATAGCTTTTCATGTGTGATTAGCTTTCTCCTATTTAATGAGTCACACTACCTTCAGTTTGTATTTCGTAATGTTTCTCTTCGTGCGTCGACATTCTTAGTTTTTTATTTGGGTTTTGTTTGATTTAGATACGATAGCCGTCTCCATGAAGTCTCATGTATTTTTTACTTTTCTAATGTTCTCTCATATTACTCGTTAACTATGTAGCATAGTATATGTCTATGTTATTAGTAGCCAGGTGGGCTAATAGCAGAAATGATTGCTGCGGAGACACGGAAGAGGCGACAGAGTGAATTAATACATTTTATGGCCTGAAGATAGATGTTTTTAAAAAACAAGAAAACAAATTATTTGTTTCTTTACTGCAAAGCACAAACATTTTCTTAAAGCATTAAGACTTCATAATATGTTTTACATTTTTAAATACTAAAATTAATATATTTAGATAATGTCTCTTTGAGTTTACATAACATATTTAATTATTGAATCTATATTTCTTTCATGACATTTTTTTATTGATTAAATTAGGACTCAAAGAACAAAGTTTTTTTTCTATGTCATAACAGTACAATTTTATAATACTTTCAACGAATACAGCTACCGTCACCATTACGGTGTTAGATGTAGATGACAACCCTCCAAGATTTAAAGAAAGTGGCGATTTAAGAGTTGGCATGAAAAGCAGTATGGAGCTTGACAAGGAGATATTTGAACTGAAGGTATCTATCTATCTTTGTATCAGCAAAACTGTATATATATATATATATATATATATATATATATATATATATATATATATATATATATATATATATATATATATATATATATATATATATATATATATATATATATATAATGTATACATCTTTTCAGATGACTCGCCAAAGTTCAGGAGAATTAAGGAAAAGAAGGCATTATATCTCAATCACTTCAATACTTATTCATTATCCGCAAAGTTTTCACTTTTTGAATTTCGAATATAGCATTCTCCAAGTAGAAACAAAATCACCTCATGTGCAATCAAATATGCATGGGCTTTGGAAAATATAATTGTGTTTCACTGTCCAAATTAATATAACAAGAGCTTGTATTATTTTTCCTATTTGCCACTTTTGCATATGACTTTTTATGTTTATAGACCTATCGTGTATCGAATGTTTTTATTTGTAATCTTAAAAGGAACGAAAGTGAAAGCATTCATAATTATATAGCAGCATTCAGTTTTGACTTAAACATTTAATATTTGCTAAACAATTGATGTACATTAATTCCTTTATTTATGTTTCGACAGAGTTATATTACTGATGAGGATTCACCACATAATGCGATTGACAAGTGGAGTTTTGAAAAGGTTCGATTTCAAATGACATCAGAGCTCGAAAATAAGTTAAGTCGCCAAAGAAAGGGATATCGTTGCGACGATCCAATATGCATCACCAGGAATGGAGCGATTGTAAACAATATGTATTATAGTGAGGACATGTCTGGGTTCTTCAACTTTACTGTTCTTGTAAAAGATGATGCGGGAAATGACATGGCTTCTATTTTAGTATGTATTAAACTATATACAGACTTATATTCTCTTTCTGTCTGTCTGTCTGTCTCTCTCATAAATTTAACTAAATTCTGTAAGTAAAGTAAGAATAAATTTTCTGTGTATTGTGGGTCTAATACGTCTAATAACTAAGTTGTGTACACGGCATTGTACAACCATATTTAAAGATAAACCATAACACTTATAAATTTAAAATACATTTAGTCTTTGGAGACATATAGACCAATTATTCTAAAATAAACATTGTCCTGTGCAATATCACAGGAGTTTAATAATAAAAAAGACTGAATATTTTCACGTAAATAAATCATTTCTCTCAAGTTAAATAACTATAAATCTGGTAGATCATCATTCGATTTAGCTTATTTAAATTTCCAATTTAGCAGAACATTTTAGATTATCCCTAGCCAATCTAAATATTACACGATATGATGTTGTGATTGTGGAAAGTAAGTCATATTAATAATATTTAATAATATTATATGTTAGTATCAAAGACTGATATAGATTAGTCTAATATAATTACACAGAGTATTTCACTATATTGTTACAGATATTTTTGGTTACCGACTTACAAATTTTGAAAATGACGATCTACAGAAGTTTAACAGAAGCATCCTTGATAAAGGATCAAATTTTAAGGTAAATTGTTTTGAATTTCTTTAATATGTCGAATAGAAAATTGATGTATGTAAATTCAGTTACCTAATTTTGACCAAGAACAAAATACATCGGTTGAGATTATTTTAAGAGAAAACTAGGCAATATGTACGCAAACATGAGTCATTTATCAAGAATACTTATTCTTTACTCACCTAGAATGTCTATAATCATAACTAAGCCATGAAAATGGAAATAATTATTGCAATTCAATGTTACTTTAATGCAAGCCTAAGATGAAAAAAGATTAATAGTTACTTAGTGTCACATGCATACGAGAGAAGGACATTTTAAATGAATTTAAATTTTCTTGCCTGTCAGTATTGTTTATACAATTTAAAGAATTTGTATGAAACTCAAGCATAAAAGAGCACAAATATTGTTGTTGCATCTTAATATTACGACATATATAAGATTTGATTCTTCACAAAAATCTTTTTCTAGAAACCCTTGGACAAATGTACCTAGAAAAGCCCCAGAGTATTTGTTGCTCTCTTTGCGAGTTAATAGTCCAAGGACAATTTTTTATACCGATGTCCAAGGCTTTAATTGTCAAACATTCGCGGTTGATTTCGGATTTCCAAGGCATTTTGTAACCAATACTACGAGTTTTCGTAGGACTCCTTGGATATGTCCATGGTTTTCAAGCATTTAGAGAATTCCTCGGACAAATCGTCCTAGAATTCCCATGACATATTATCCGTGGATTCCTCGGAAACGTCAGGGGCATAAAACAGAAGGCCATGAATTGAAGCACAAATGGTAGAATGTAAGAGCAACAGGAAGGATGAACCCTACAAAGTTGTAGAGAACTTATTTAACAAAAAATGGGTTCCTACAGAGCCTGAAAATAATTGTCAATAACGTAAAACCAGCGCCTCTAACTTGTCTATACAGGTAATAAATCGTTTTGGTTAGCTAAGTTTTCTTAAACCATTATTGACAATTGTTTCAAATTTTTACGCGATGGCATTTGTCGTTCACCCTCCATGCTGCTATGAATTAGCCAAAGATTTTATTCAGACCTATTCGATACCTTCATCTTGGGTCATGTAGATTTATTGTTATACATCCGAATGGTTTGAGGAGAAAATTTATAATTTAATCATGTCCATATCTCCTGAACACCAAGTATAATAACAATTTTGTAAGGTATAGCTATCTACGCCATTAAACACAACAAAAATTTAATAGTTGTCTCTGATCACCTTATGTATTTGTGTGTATATCTGAGTAACATAAATCACGTTCGTGTTTTATGTCTACCTCGAGAAAATATTCTAGCTGGATTAGATTGTTTGTCCAGCATTACATCATCGTATACTAAAAGGTTATTAATAAATCCATCTAAATCATCTATGGGTGGGGATTCATCAATATCGGCGATAAAAATCAAAAATATCGTTGCCGTCTTGATTTAATAATTTTGCATTATAGTTAAAAATTTTAAGTACATCGCAGCATCTTTGATCATCTACAGATGGTGCCACTAAACATAATTTATCCCACTTCATGCACCTCATTATCAGATTTAGAAATAATTGCGTTTTACCAGATGACCTATTATAATCATTCTAATGGAATTCGGAAGCGCTGGATGGTGCTTTACTGGTTCTTGCTTTCGTGTCGCTGAAACGTCAATTATATCCATATAATAAATGAGTTTATATTGTGTTCTATGCAGAGTACCCGACCCCCATCGTTGGATTGACAACCATAACTACAAAAACAAATAAAAGACGTGCAATTAGAGGTAAATTTTGAAAATGTTGTACACAAAAATATAAATTTATTTCTGTGTCGTAAACAACGCGTGGTGGTGATATAGCAGCATTTTTAGGGAAATTACCAGAAGTTCTATGGACCAAATATCTCGGTAGGAAACAACTTCCTGGATATAGATAATGTGGTCCTGCAACTCGACTTGATATCCGACTTGATGATGAAGATCAACAAGGACAAGAAGAGTATTCAGTAAATAAAATTGATCAACCATGTCATCTTCATGACGTTGCTTATAAAAGTAAAGATTGGCAGCAGCGACATCTCGCAGATGTGAAAATAATTCATGCGCTAAATGTTATACCTATTAAATCTCTCAGAGAAAAACTCGCTAGTATTCTGATATAATCAGCTATGAAAGGTAAAATAATGCTTGGAGTTGGTAATTAATTTTATAACTATTATAATGGAATCCATTTATTATTCCCCGAGAGGATATTGGAGAGGCAAAGCAGAAATCTGTAAACTTGCTGAATAGCAAAAGTTTATATAAATGTTACTGCATCATGGTTAGCACGACATGCAATATATGTCAAATTTATCTACCACCACGTAAACAATTCATTACGCACATTTTGATGTCAGCATCCGCAACGGAGTTCATCAAGCAGATATTTTGTTTTTACCACACGATACTGTTAACACACGTGTACGAAAATCACGCACTTACAAATACATATTCACTGTTGTTGATTTCGCAGGTAGATATAAAGAAAATGAACCATTATCAACAAAAACAGCATCTGAAGTTGTTTCTGCATTTGAGCGAATTTATTTATTTATTGGTTGTCTACAATGGCCACATTTATCACATGTTGATCCTGGCAACGAATTTCTTGGTGCAGTATTACCTTTGATGAAAAAACATAATGTTAAAATCAGATGAGAACATACTGAAATTCATGGTGATCAAACAAATGTTAAAAAATTTTATTGAACACTGTCTGAGCGATTATTCGGATATCAATACGCGAGGGAAATATCTACTGACTTCAAGTCTAGTGAGCGATCTATTGAATGGGTTGCAAGGTTACCAAGTGTTATATTTGCATTTTAATAAAAGAATTACTCGTGAAACTTCCATGAAGCCTTCTAATGCAATAACAAAAAATATGTGCCCCGTCGCGATAACGTACAACGCGGTGAACAACCAGTATTAGGTAATGAAATTGTGAGATATTTATACGAACCAGGGGAGCTTGAGGATGGTAAAAAGGAGCCACTGATCGTATCTGGAGCGTGACCACACATACAATTTCTAGCGTGATTACATCCACTGGAAGACCTGCAATATACAGTTTAGATTATACAACCCCTCAACGTGGATTTCTGCGTGAACAATTTCAAGTAATTCCAGCAGATACACAATTACCACCACATTCACTTATATAAACTAGAATCCTGATGTCGATTACATTCAAGACAGGTTAGCATCACATTTTCACGTGTACAACCAAGATCAGTATTAATTCTGTCTACCGTAAGTTGTCTTGGATTATTATTCGAATATTGCCATAACATTATTGTGTTACAGATTGCACAATGATCATTCTGTAGTTGTTTTAGTGTTATAATAAAATCGGTATCAATATCAAAGTCGCACTTATTTTTTTGGTCACATTGTTTATGACCCGCTATTTTTTCTTTATTACAGCAGCGTCATTAGTAATCTCCTCAGTTATCACGTAATCTATAATAACCCTATGTAGCTGAGTTATTCTTCTAACAGGATATATTGCAAGATAGACTAAGTTTGACCATTCGATACGATCATCTACAATCCAGATCTTTGTATCACAGGTAGTTAATCCTGGTGATGAATGAATCGTTATAGCATTACCTAACATCCACGGTGATTTGTCCATGTTCAATGCGCTCTCAACAACATATAGCCACCGAAACAATGTAATTTAGATCAAGATTTTGTACTCGGTGACTTTCAATGTCTCCACATGGAATTTCAACTTCAATATTCTGTCGTCGAATATCTGGTGGGCGATAGCAAAAAGGTACAGGTAACGTTGGAAACTTTACTTTATGCAACGTAAATAATTTCGTTTGCAATTCATCACGGACTATTTTTCTACTTGCGACTATCAAATCAGCATTCTTCCATAAAGTCCAAAAATCATTCATAGTTGTCTCTTGAATTACTTTACCCATTGTATTTACTTATTTACGTATATATATATATATATATATATATATATATATATATATATATATATATATATATATATATATATATATATATATATAATGATTGCAACCAGTAATGAGTGCATTTGGCTTAAACTTAGTCACATCTATCATTGTGATAAATCTTGTATAAATGAATACTGCGGAAATCACATGCAGAGCACCAAGCATGGAAGTACAGGACCAAAACCATGTGTTTAATGTGGTACTGGAGTTAGAGGAAAAACAATGTTATGTCTAATATGCTATGGTATAAACGATACTATGACAAAAAATACCTTGTCAGATAAATCTCCTATGAAAACAGAAAGAGATTACATGCAACTATTTCAGAATAATGATTTAAACAAATAATATTATTATATAAATTTTGCAAAAAGTATTTGTAGCACATCCAATATACACAAATTACGAAGCGTCGAGAAATGCAATAATTAGAAAATGTCGGTTTAAAAAGCAGTCGGTAGTCTTAACAAATTTGGTTATTTAAAATTCAATATTAATGGAAATGAAAATTATTTATCACATAAGATTTCTTTGAATGTTATTTTGGATTGATTGAAAACGGACTTGTAGTTGACCACCTCGACGAGAATCCGCAGAACAACGAATTATCTAACTTAAAAATTACCACATAGAAACAGAACTATAAACGTGGAAATACAGGATCCTGTAAAACATACATAAAACAAATTTATTAATGTACATATACAGAAACAAACGAGAAATAATTATCCGATCAATAAACTCTGCAGCCATATATATTCGCATAAATCCATGATCGGTGCAATTTGTAGCAGATAAAACATACAAATAACGAAGATTCAATAAGCGATAACACGTAGATAATGTTCGAATATGTTAAGTATCTCTTGAACAGTTGCTTTATGCAAACGCAAGTTACATCCCGTTTTTTTTCATTGTTTAGCTATTAACACCAATTTTATCACTTTCACTTTCACTTTCATTTTCACTCTCGACAGATTCTGATAATATCTTTCTTAATTGCATTACACGATTGTCTACTATAATTTTCTGTGACACAACACACTCCTTATCTTTTCAAGTGAGCGTCCAAGAGGTGCAAAAAGTTTCACCTGTGTATCATTTACCATGGCCAAGAATGTTACCATTGATTGATGAATACATTTTACAAATTAGTAATTGGAAGGTCATGTAAATTTGTTCTCGAATTTCCTTTGTTGTAATGGCTCAAAGTCATGCAAGTTTTTTGAGAATCAAGATTATCGGATATTTTTATCCCGCCATGCTGTAATTTTTTAATAGCAGAATATTAACATCAGCAATATTTTCATTGTTCATATATATGTACTTCTTACTTTAAAATAATGATTGTGATTGCAAAAATTGTTTTATTGACGTAATTATCTGCTATTTTGCACCATCGTCATTATGTTGTGAGAATGAAATAAATAAATATCTTAAATCATTACACTTTTTATCGTATTCAGGTTTATGTACATCTAAAAATCTTTTAAAAATCTTTCATTAACACTATCTCGATCCCGTTCCCCTGGCGTCTTGTTAACATTAAATGCTTATCTAGTTATCTTGAGGATACCTTTACTGTCAAAATTGGTAAAGTAATAATCACTGTTGTTTGGATCAAATTCAAACTTTATATAGCTTCATGGCTGTTTTTTTATATTCTGGATCTTTAAAGAATGTTTTTGCACTTGTTTTAAATTCATCTTTACTTCGCTTTGAAACTCCATTATAAACAGGGGGACTTCATTCCCTCTTTATACTTATCTGATTGAACTTTTATAAATATCTACAGAGTAACCAAGAGAAGATATTTCAATCATCGCTGATATACACCAGTTGTTAGTTTGGATTCATTTTCCGTGATAGATTTAAATCTGCGCTGTATTTCTTCGTTCATCTGTTCTATCTGATAACTACCAGTTGGAATATTAACTACTTTCCAATATGGAGTTCCATCAGGTTAATTCTTATTTGCAAATACTAATGAAATATTTGGTTGTTATCCACCAAATGGTTTTGATCTAATATTAGGCAAGCTATGATGAACCCGAAGCTGCGCCAACGCTATTTCTTTTGCAGGAATTGTGGTTGGAAAGTTAACGCTAAACTCAGGATTGGTCGAACTTATCGAGATCATCGTAGATTTTTATGGAGTTGTATTAGTAACTATCTGCTGTAATAACCCTCTTGACGTTGTCAAGGACTCTGACATTATTATTATTGTTATTATTTAATTCTCCATTTTGGCTATCGTCAGTAGCGGCTATGAATGATTCGTCGTATTTGTTTAAATTATTATTGCAAATTTCGCTTCGGATATTTTACTATCACTAAGATATAATGAAATACATGAAGTAAGTTTAGAATAGACTGCTGTTGCTGTGTGTAATTTTATTATATACTCACGTAATTTAACATTTGTGCACGTAAATATCTTTTTAGGGATAAATCGGAGAATACCTGCGCATGTCGTTGAAGTTGAAACAAAAATCGTTACAATTGCTAGAGCTGTCATTGCTATCGTTGATAATAATAATCCGGGTCCAGCAGCAAGAGCAGAAACTGAATAAACAACTATGTCAATGACAACCATACGTCTGCGATATTTGTTTTTACTATTGCTGTATATTTGTCAATAATATTGTTAGTGTGGTCAGGCATTCACATATTTAATTATATCTGTGACGTTGGACGTCAATTGAAGTTTCATTATACTATGACTTTAAATAATTAATTGGTGAGTTTGGTTACAAATTCCATATACGACCAGTAATTAACTGAAGCCATATATTTATCAGATCATACCAGCGTAAATGTTTCTCAGAATCTTTATCTCACACTGCAGATACAGTTCTAGAAAACTTACCAGTTGATGGAGATATAGTGGATATTCTAAAATCCACACCGTTAAGTACGGACAGCCTATAAACACCAGCGACTTCCGTGGTGTGCTTGGTTTTATTTTCTGGTGTCCACACTCCAGATTCAGATGCAACCGTATGCACAATATTTTTAATCTGCTGGTAAGGAATTTTATTCAGGCTCGTTTTTTAACAATATCTGGAATTCCACTGATTTATATCGTTGTGTGTTGTGTTAATATCAGTTAGTTTTATGTCAAAAGTTGGAGGAGTTAAAACAATCGTTATTAGTTCTGTTCCTGTTTCTGAGAAAATTTAAAAGCATACCAATGTGTTTAGCAAAATCAGTTTTGAATATGGCCATTTCATGGGTGATTGGGACTTCCTTATCATTGACGTATTTTGTTTCGTAGCAGTATCAAAATTAGATTCTGGTGTTTTGAAATTAATAATGCCATTATTGTCATGTTGAGAAATGCGCGCATTATACCACCGTTGGTACCTACTTACCTTCTTGATCATCGACGCATTTTTTTTTTGTTGCAGCATCATGATCTGTTGTTGAATTTTCAAGATCTGTAATTTTATTTCTGCTTATAATTATATTCCACTGAATGAATCACCAATCTTCTTGACATAATCGTTAACTGACTTACCCGAATATTGTATTTTACCTTGATCAGTAAAAGTAACGATATTATCAGCATTTGCGGTAGGAATTCGTATAAGCGCGTCTGGTAGTTGTATATTGCTCGACTTTATTCGTCCTTCTTTATTCTGAAAAACAACTTCCATTTCATCCACACTTGTAATATCTAATAAATCCTCAATCACATTTCTGAGCTGATCAAGAGTTGCATATTTAGATAAATTACCTTGCTGCTGAGCTTTAAAACGAGCAGAACTTCCGTAAATATATCTCATTATATTTATCAATGAATGTTTAAATTTGACAATGTGGTATATTCGTGCACGACTTTATGAGGTGGTTTTGTTGAATTTGATATAGCATCAAGTACATTAAGTACTTTACGACTACATATTGGTGGATCAGTTAATATTTGTGTTGGTAACGTAGAATACCAGATCGGAGCAGTGTTATTGCTGACATAATGAAGAAATTCTTTTGGTGGCTCTAATCCATATGAATCGAAATAAATAATTCAAAGTGGATCAATTGCATATCCAACCCAAAGGGTACCTGTCCAGAGGTTTTATCGAGATTGATAATACCAGTTTCATTATTGTGTTGTTGTTTTGGTAATTGATCGCGCATGAAAACAACTCTAAAGATTTTTATTTTTAGTTTTGTTTAGCAGCATTTATTAAATCTAAATTGAATAGGTGATATTAGTAAACTGTCACAGGAAGTATTATGCCCTTTTTGTACCATGAATGCGGAGTCCCTGGCAGTCTAAGACCTTTTCCCATTTTTTATGTTTTGTTTTTTTTTAATTCCTTGTCAGGTTGCTTCCTTTAATGCCATTCCAGCAGCGCCAACTGCAGCTGCTTTTGCAATAGCCGGGGCCGCAGTGGCTATTAAAGCTGGTATAGCTGCGAGAAGTGGAAATATACCAACCGACTTAGCAATTTCTCTGATGGCGCCAGAAGAAATATTATGTTTGATTTGTTTTGCTTCATTGAGGTTTCTGAAAGGACGTTCAGTCAAAGACAATTTATTTGAACTGCTCCTCTTTTTTCTCACTTAAGAGATATTTTTATTTATTTTCTGATGCTGATTGTAGCTGTTTAATCTGATCAGGAGTCAGGGTAACACTAAAGTGATTGTAATTCATAACAATTACAATAGATGATCTAATTATGTGTTCGTATTTTCTACTGTGGTATCAAAAACTCTCATTCGTCCACCAACATCTTCAGGTAACATCGTCTTACAACTGAATATAACTGCGATTGCCCTATAATAAGCAATAGCTCCTCTATTAACACGAGCTCGAAAGATTATCTCAACTACCGATTGTCTGGTTAAATCTAACTGTTCTAGAAAAAAGTAATAAGTCGGATATAATATTGTAAAATCTAACTGTGCTATTTGCAAACCAGTATCAATGTTTTGATCACGACCCATAAAAGCCATAAGACAAAGCAGTGTTCTTAAGACAAGCAAAGTCAAGAAGCAGAATTTATTTTCAATGGAATTTGATGAAAAGAAATAAATTGGATAAGTAGCTATTGAAGTTCATAGATTACTACTGCACATATAAACTTGCCATGTATTTACAGTTGGGAAACTATTTGTGTCCAAAGGAAATATAGAGATAAGAGTTCGTATTCAGGTGTTAGAATTTAGGTGTATAATTAAAATCGTTATCAATTGGAAGTACTCTCACACAAGCTTGTGTTTTTATTTGATCATTTACCACTAATGATATAGCTACAATTTTGCTATTGACACGCATTTTTACTTGATCACTGAAATGATAGTGGTGGCATTGCAAAGCTTAAATGAGGATTCCAACTGTTATATTTTTACTTGAAAATAATATTTTACAGTGCCATGTTTGTGTATATTTCATGAATACATGAATTGTATATGAAGTAATTACAAAAAAATATATTTTACATTGGTTTAAACCCATAGTGAAAACATTGTTCAAATTTATGCCATCAAAACTTTGTAACTTTGTAGGTCATGTTTTTTAAAGATCATAAGTCAACTTGTTTCTTTGCAAAGTTTAATATTCTTCAAATCCCAAATATATTCTATATGTTTCAGAAATGGAATTATTATTATACAGAGTACAACCCCATTTTGTTGTCAGAAAACATAATCAAGTGTTTGGCGCATTCTTTCTAAATCATTTCTAAATCAATTTGAAACTGATTAAACTGTTATTTAACCTTGCTTATTAACAGGTATCATATTAAACATGTTAAATAATAATAGTGCATTGCCAATTATCCATGCTTTTCAGACTCAGCTGTATATTTTTAATTATTATTCTTGTAACTAATGTGACAAATAAACAGTGTCATGCATTGTTTCAGCAAACAATTTTGCACTAATACTATAATAGTTTATGATTCATAAAAACTGGTACTTTAAAATATTATTCCTGTGACTAACACACACACAAAGTTTAAGACAAATGTCATGTGACCCTTTAAGCATTAGATATTTTACTTAAGATTCAATTGTTAGAAAATATATTTTCACAATTGTCCCGTGTGGTTAACAGGGAATTAGAATTGAGACCACTATATTTCACTAAGATGATTTTATGAAGTGATTGCAAGTGTATGAATACTATGATTTTTTATAACTGGCGGATTCCAGCATGTATATAGGTTTTGGTTCATTATTTCATATTTTTGTCTCCATGTAAATACGACGTGAAACCAAAATATGTGATCCTGTTTGGCATCATGTTGCATGAACTGAGATGATATACTGAAAAAACCCATATCAATCATGTTAAGTAAACTTTTTAATTCAAATCCTAGACTTGTTAGTTGTTTTGGTAATTACAAACATAATTTATTTAAATAAACTGTAAAAATACGTTTTGAATCCATATAGAGAAATTTTCAAGTGCACAGTTAAAACAGACCAAGTCCATTTCCTATCTAAATGTTTTCTAAGTCTACATTTCCGAGCTATGTCCAAGCTAACAAATGGCTAAGTTCTTATTTCTCCGAGCCAAACATAAACTAAGTTCTCATGTCCAAAGGTTTGTCCAAGGTATTTCTTAGGTTTTTATATGTACGAGATTATGTCCGAGGTTTGCTTATAAAACCTTGGACAATATATAAGCATTGTCAAAGGTTTCACAGGTTTTCATAGGAAAACCATGGAAAATCCTCGAACGTCCAGTATTTTAGGGAAAATGTCCAAGTATAACCTTGGCAAATTTACGGCAAGAAGTATTTTTCAACAAATATTGACTCATTTAAGACAATATTACGTTAGTCGCATTTCAATAACCAAGTCTTCTTTAATTTTTCCAAGCTAGTATGTGTCATTATGAGATATTTATAGCTAATCTATGTTCCTGTTTCAACAAAGTAACTTCCATGTCTTTAAGTCATGTTTATATTTTGCAGCGACTGCAGCCATGTGACTGGCTTACTATTTGTGTACGATAGCATTAAGGGTCACAAAGATAACGACGGAACCATAGATACATTTAGGCAAGCATGTTTTTTCTTGTTATTAATACTATAGTTTTCATTGGTGTATAGCAGAAATATCACTATGCAAATTGTTGCATGCTGACTTTCTTTCTTTTATGTATTCCTACATAGCCTATTTATATCTGAAATTAGTTATTTTCGCTGTTCTCATGCATTTTCTTTGAATCCATAAAAATGGAGAATCCATTAGATTTGCTATTTTGAATCGGTTTCTCAAGATGTTGAATTTGAATGAATGTAAATATATAGGTACATATTTGGGAGTATACAAGTTATTACATTCTACAGGGTTACATATACCACTAAACAAGGTGGATTATTTAGCAGTTTAAAAAGCCAGATGTTTAAATTCTCCAGGAGAAACAAAGATTTTAAAGACATAGTACCGCCGTTACATGCAAAACGTCAGTATACCAGATGGTGTTTATGAACTGTTACAATATAAGCTAAGTAACGTCTCTTCCGAACTTAGATAACATTTTCAAGGTGTAAGAATTATATCAATGCTGAATGGCATCATTCGTGGCTCAACCGATTTCTGTCGAAAGTTGGTACGTAATATTTAATGTATTCACCATTGTAAACAAAAGAAACTAACACCGTCTTAGATGGTCTTCTGCCGAAGTTTGCAATTCAGTGTATATTCTAGCGCACAAGCTGATCACCAATTTTAACCGGGGTCTTATTTTTATTTAATGTACTGATTTTCTTCGCAGATTCATTTAAAAGGACTCTCTTCATTCCCTGGAATTAATTTGTGCGCCACTTGCAAATGTTCTTATTATTAGAATAGTAACTAATGGAATTCGCCAAATGTGCCACATCACTACCTTTTCAAAAGCGCAAAAAGAAGTTCAGAATTGCAAATGACTTCGTTGACGGAATTAAGGCGCAGCATCTCTTAATGATAAACTAAATAATTGAACATTGTTTAAACATATCATCTTAATTTATTCTTAAAAATTGTTTATGTCAGATATCTTTTTTAACAAATCATTTCCTTCCGTCCTTTGTGGCTTTAAATTTGTAGTCACTTATAAAAAATTTCTACTAACTCCATAAAGTGTATGGTTTATAAGGCGAATTCATTTCATAAGCCTCTAAGTTACCTTGCCTTTATATTGTTTCTAATAACAGTATTTATCGTCTTGAGTTAGACTTGTACGATTACCTTAGTTGGCATTACTTAAAAGAATTTGTCTAAATCATCTATTCAAATATTCATGTTTCCTAGCAGTTAGGTTCTTACACAATCTAGTAGAATTGTTCATAGCTGTTTTAAGTGGCTATATTTGGGTAGAGGGAAAGGGAGACTTCCTCCGGGCACGAGCCAAATGGGAAGCCGTCGTTAGCTTCTCTTTCTTCGTTTCTTTTCTTGAAGCTGTAATGTTCATAATATTTAACCTTCACCTTAGTCTCAAGGGGGAAGGGAATCATCACAAAACTTTATTTAGGAATGGCGAAGGAAAGAGTTTGCCAGCTATTATTACAAACTTTTCTCTGTAGCAAGGTAAGGACGCAAAATAACGCACATTTCTTCCTTACTCCCTGACTATATGTTGTGAATTCCTATACAGGCTATATTTGGAAACGTTTTGTTAATTAGTTTCAAGATGAATGGTTAGACATTGTTTCGATTAGTTAGACATGAATCAGATCAGATATATTCAATGTGAAAAGCACCTCATATTATTCTCAGTGAAAATAACAGTACTTATTTATCTCGTTTATTTTAAATATAGACAAACTAGATGTTTACACGTGTTTAATACTTATGCATGCTTATATAACTCCAGTTAAATATTTTAAGGTATGATAAGAACTTAGTGCTTATTGCAGCTTAAATTGTCAATTTGTTAACAATATTCAAATCAGAATTAATATAAAAAAGCCTGAATATATTATCTCAAACTTTCAAACGTGGAAGTCATCATCTGTAACGGCTCAAACAATACATTGCCTATAATTGCCTAGAAGACTGCATGCATAGCAAACTCGAAAAGCAAATGGATGTGCTCATATTTAATCCATGGGGTCATATGCATTCAGCAGAACATGTAATATATGACACTATAGTATTTTTCTAATTCTGTTTAAGAAGCATAGCAGACAAAATTGTAATAACAGTTTATTTAATATAAATGAATTAATGAAATATTAAAAATCAATAATGAGTCATTCATTAAATCTTCAACTTAACTATGCTTGAATTTAATTTCAGAACAGACCTGTTCTTTCACATTCAAGATCTTGAGAACAACAGGGTATTGTTAGCCGAGGAAGCGAAAAGGTATACTGAGAAAGATAATCCAGTTTAACTGTGTTAAGACCGTATTATCAGTAACGTATATTTTATCGGAGCCAATGAGTATACTTTTTCTGTCCATCCCATATTCTGGGTTGTATCCGTTCATGTCAATCGCATAAATAGTTCATGGAAATTGTTTTCCTCAAATCTCAATGTTTGTACATCCGTTTGGACAAATGTGCCGTGATGTGTTTAATTAAGTATTAAATTATTATCATATTATCTATACTCGTCTTTCAAGGACATTAGGGAAAACATAGGAAAACGTTTATTTTTTAGGCTGTTTGATGAAAATGCTGATGAATTATACTACACGAGAATGAGGCACAGTATCGTTAGCATCGAGGTAAGAAAACAAATATACATTACATACTGTTTTCTTTCTCCAAATTTATTGTGAACTAAAAGGTAACAATATAAAAGTTTATGAATTGCGGTTCATTTTTGGGATAATATCCTAGCATCATTCCTCTTCTACTCCTCTTTTCCTTTATCTTCTCATCATAATGCTACTACAACTACTGCTATTAAATTGATTGATGAATATGTCAGAATGAGGCACAACTTTATTATTTTTGAAAACGTACATAAGCATAATTCATGATGCATTTTTTTCTAAAACCTATATACACTTAGAGGTAAGAATATGAAAGTGCAATACTTATTGTTGTTTTGAGGCTTGTACCTTAATATCGTCCATCATCTATTCCTCTTACTCTTTTCTTCCTCTTAATATTACTACAACTACAAGAAACAAATACTGCTACTGTTGCAGATATATAATTTATGTTAACCGTTACGTTTATGTTAACATTTAATATTACTACAACTACTACTACTACTGCTACTACTACTACTACTACTACTACTACTACTACTATTACTACTACTACTACTACTACTACTACTACTAATAATAATAATAATAATAATAATAATAATAATAATAATAATAATAATATTATTATTATTATTATTATTATTATTAATAAAATCAATAATTAAAACTGACAGTTAAACCACTATAGAAACAATCTTTGTTTTCTTATCAACAGTCCAGCCTGAAGTATGAAATTCCCGAAGATGAATTAAATATACCGATATATGTCATGGCTGCAGTGATTGCCCTTTTAACATTTATAGTTCTCATAGGAGGATATGTGTTCTTCTCCAGTTCAAGAAGGTCATTCATTTTGTTCCTATTTCATTTATAGTTAGAATGAATTGACTGTCAATTCGGTTAAATTATTATAAATATAACAGCAAACAATATGTCTATAGTAAATAAACTTCAAATCTTCTTCTTTATTACTTTTCTGAGAACTCTTTAATTTATTTTAAATTAAATGTTAAGAGATTCTGTTTAGTGATGTTATAAAGGTTCAATGAACCAAAATTATCTTGCAAATGCTTTGGTTATGGAAGAGCAAATAAAGAAATTGCTCCAAGTCGATATCTTGTCAACATCATATTTTGTTCTGCTGGAAAAGAGAAACAAATAATGTCTCTTCTCAACTCGTTTGTATATGTTTAATAATTTACGGTTTGGGTAATAGCATTTCATTTGATGAAACTCGAAATTCAAAACATTCTGCTTCCTTAAAACATGTCAGACTTAATGTCAAGTATAGCATCATTGACATAATATAAACATTTATTGATCATGCTCGCAATGTTTTCTTCTAAGTCTTAATTGGGTTATCATAACGACGCTGTCCTCTAAACTTTACTGAGGTTATCACAAAGGTTCTCTTTTCTAAACTATACTGGATTTATTATAAGGACACTGTCTTCTATACTTTACGCTGGAGTTAACATGGACACAACTCTGTCTTACATGCTGACAAATATATGCTTGTATTTATTAGATATAAAAGAAAACTCAGAGCTGCAATGTCACGAGGTAAGTCAAACAGTATGTAGGTTTTACAATCATTTATTTTCTGTCTGAATGGAAACTTGTTTTGATGCAGAGTGATAAAATTACAGCAACAGAAAATGCATAAAAGCATACTAAATGAACTTTGATTTATACTACAATTTTCTTACAAATTTATTTTCTAAGCTAATAGTTTCTTATTTAAATCTATCATCATTTATAACGAAATGTGTTTATAATCTAATTGTACGAAGACTGTGAGAACAAGCTTCTTTATCTTACATTATGCAACTATTAACGAAGAATACATTGCTCTTTATGATAAGATCATTGTGTAATTGGTGAAAATGGAATATTGAACATATTATAGCTCATATATTGGGTAATTTATATTTCTATTCTTCTTTTGAATAGAGACAAGTATAAATATACCAAAGAAAGATGACTTCACTGTCCCAGGAAGTAATATGTATGCAGACAAGTACGTATATACGAAATTTTTGGAAACTATTATTAAACTCTTGTATTAAGCATGAAATTATTACCATGAAAAAGTTATGTAATTGCCACAACTTAACCCACCTCAAAATCTCACCCTGATTTAGAATATGTCATCTATGAGTACATGTTAACATTAAATATATCCCACTTTTCTAGAAATATATCCCAGACCTAAATACATGCGAATATTCTACAAGCAGAGAACAATGTTTACATTAATGAAAATAATTTCATAATAATATTATTAATTTCCCTTATTAAAATATCTAAAATAAAGAATTCCGAGTTGCGGACGAACGATATTTACAATTGTTGAACAGTTGTCCTAGGTATGTCTCAAACTATTGCCAATATTTATTGATTTTCTTATACATCGATTGGACCGTATCATTATAGTTTGTGTTGTATTGTTAGGCTGTCAGTTAGTTACCAGGTTTGTTTGCATACTCAGTTACAACACTTTGCGGAGCACTTGAAGTACAGAACTATGCTGTTAATCTTTGGTGAAAAGGCAAAATATCAAGGCTCCTATAACTGAAAGAATTCAGATGTTTCAGGATAATACCATTGGTTCTACACAACATACATAAACTCGTGGATGTCATGCATCTGGAGTGAGGCAGAAAAAATATATCGAACTTTGAGATAAAGGGCCAAATATTAGATCATTTGAACTTAAAGAAGCAAAATCATCTCCTCATATTGACTTTAGTTCCACATCACATACTTGGACCAAACGTTCTTGTCGATAGTGTTTGCTTTATCTAAGAAAGAAATGCACTATTTTTGGACCTAAAAGTCAGAGGTCAAATTTCTCTCTGTAAAATAACATTAGTTTTACATTACAGACATAAACCATGCTTTTTGGATGGTTTGTTCCTGAGCTAAGGAAGTAGCCTGTCAACTTCTGCGTAAAATGGTCTAAGGGCAATGTCACTCTTGAAGAAGAAAAATGTTTTTTTCACAGTGTTTATAGTTCTTGACTATGCATATGCATTAATATTTTAAGATGACGTATCCAATTAAATAGAAGTAAGCTTCTTGATTTGGGGTCAAATAGCGGCATTGAGTCTGCTTCAGAGATTAGAATTTTTTGTACCATCTTAAAATGTAAAGAAAACGTATCAACGTAATTTGTACCACTGGTAATCCTTGATGCTAAAATGAAAAGGTCTATATCCCGACGGAATGATCTAAACGTGTAACATTTGTTACACAATTCGATATCTGCATGACAATAATAATTTCAGTTTGAGATTAAATCGAGAGAATCCCGAAGGATTGCTTGCTATGTCTTCCATTTTCTGCTGTCAGAGTTCATAAATAAATCAAATTTCGCATTGAAAATAAGAAGATAACCTTTATTACTGGTAGTGGTATTTTAAAGTTTTGTTATACATGTAATTTCAGAAAATACGGTAAACTGAATATATTTTCGTTTTGCTATTTTAAGCACATTTCCCATATATAGAGACGAAGTGTTCCTCAGCAAATAGTTTTCGTCATAGTCATTATGTAAATTAAAATAATTGAATGACATTTTAGTGTTTGCTAAATTGCACTGTATTGTTAGATTTGTAGAGAAACACCATTGTCATTGTCATGTGCATTCTCTGCCCTCAACGGTGTTCCAATTTCCCGGAACGCATCAACTAGTTCTGGTATATATCAGCCATTGCATTTGGAGAAACAGTTACATATGGTTCGTGGATTAAAAGATTAAGGGTCTCTTTGTATTGGTTGAGTTTTACAGAAAAATTTTGTTTTCATAGCACATGCTTTGACCAAATGTTGTAGATTGCTTGCAATTATGGTAAGGAAGAAATCTATAACGTCCAAAGGTCAGAGATTATAATTATGCCAAGTTTACAAAGGAAAGGAAACTATTGGTTTATGCACAGTTCAAGATTATCCACCCTCACTAAAGGTCCAGGTTAATGCTACGAGTTGGACAGTACTTTCCAACGCCTACTGTTCAGTTCTATTGATTACATAAAGGATTATTCAAGATGGAGCAGTCATATACTATGCATTGCACAATAGATTTAACAATTACGTAGTATTAACAACTGCACTGATAATCCAAGTTAATGTGCTTATGATGTGAAGAAATTAAATTGTTGAAGCTAGGCTAGTGATCCACATATTAGAAATTCTGAATTTTGTCAAAGACTCTGGCCGCATATGTGGAAATTATTTACAGATGACATATTGCTGAAGATTTTGAATTATTCAAAGCTATTGAATGCATCACTTTCTTTATCTAATCTGTTTTGTATTAATGTATGGTCATTTGTGTAGGCAGAAGGTTCGCGCTGTATTGCTCTCACTAGCAGCATCGCTTTCGATGGTAGCAGAGAAGTGGCAAAGACTTACTGCATCATGTACTCTGCAATAATGACAGTTTCAAGCGCCACTATGTTGCGAGTTTCAAACTCTGTCCCTTTGTAATATGCCAAGATAAACTCTTCACCTTTGATCTCCACTTATTTCATGAATATTCATTTTTTGTGCCAATATTCCCCACATACAGTTTAACATATCTTTAGCAAGCGATCATACTCGTTTTTTCGTGTGTTCTAAAGTGACTCCTTTTATTAAGTAGTAGCAGTTTGTGAATATCTCTTTATCGTCTAGAGTGTGACACGAAAATATATCGCTGATAGTTTTTTGTATAAAATTACCGCATTTCATTGACGTGGCCAGAAAAAATCCCTAGATTCTAGTCATCCTCCTTTTGGGGTATTGCTCTGTGGCAGAAAATTACAAAATGTATACATTAAAAAGCAATATGCACAATCAACAGTAAGAAACAATTCGACATTCACCAAAGTCTCTGTCTAAACGCACTCTTCGTCCTTATGGTAATTTTTTTTTTCTTCTTGATTACAAGTTTTAGCACTCCTATGACATAATAAAACAAATGGTTTCCTTGTCAATCATGTGGTAAGACTGGATATTATAAGTTGTCTGCAGATTATATTTTGCGTTTGATCAACCATTTGTACTAATATATGTCTTCCATGTAAATGTGTTATATCAAAGTTTGAATAGCAGTAGGAAGTATAGCATATTTGCACACTAAAGGATATACAAAAGAAACATTAATGTATTTGGTTTCTTTTTGGTAATATTTATCCACGTTGCACAGGAAGTTTAGTGTATTGGTTGGCTCAAAATAATTTTTTTCGTGAATTAAATGGTTTGAGGTTTACCATGTAGAAGATTTCTCTACTTCGTATATATTTTGGATTTGTTTTGAAACGTCAATCGTAATCGTTCTTCTACATGTGTATCACTTGGCATTCTTGTCTTTCTATATTGACAGATCGCTGGTATAATTCTCATATAACTCTTCTATCGTGAACTCTAAAATAGACTTTTCAAGTTTCGTTGAAAAATAATAAGTTGGGCATTTGTGCAATAAACATCCCCAGACTTTGTAAATGACCTCGGCGTTTTCTAAATGCATACTTTTACCAGAAACACTAATAAAGTTATTGTATACACCATGTCTAGTACGTTGTATAGATTTGTCTTTACACAAGTAATTGAACCAGTACAAAATTTTGGCGTTGTATCGAAAGCTGAAAGGAAAGTAAGATTCAAAAGGGATAATGACTAGTTTATTCTCTAACATAAACGTCGTTGGACAGACTAATTCAACATGCTTCAGAGATGGTAGAAGTTTTTGTCAAAGAGCTATACCTCAATGATCCAGAAATAAGTATCGAAATTTGAATTTCATTGTAATTCATTTTAAGACAACATCCCAAAACACACAAGAACCTGATCGTTTTCATTTTTTGATAGTGAGGATACAATACTTTATCATACTCATATGAGATTATGATTTCTAACGTAGCTTTAACAATTTACAGTCATATGTCAGTTTATAGTGATAGCTAGCACTGGGGCATCATAACGCAGACACCCAGTCTCATTAACCTGACACCAGGCCGACCAGTCCTAACACTAACCTCTTAACGCTGAGCGTCAGGCAAGGCAGCTATAAGTGCCATTTTTGTATGACTTTGGTATGACTCGACCAGGGATCGAACCCACGACCTCTCACATCCGAGGCGGACACTCTAACCACTAGGCCACCAGATCTGTTATATACATATATAGATACAGTGATAGATAGATAGATAGATAGATAGATAGATAGATAGATAGATAGATAGATAGATAGATAGATAGATAGATAGATAGATAGATAGATAGATAGATAGATAGACAGACATATAGACAGACAGACAGACAGACAGACATCTCAAGCAAGATATTAACTAGTGAAGAGTCGTCGATTATTTTATTGGGCATGCGCTTCACCTTTTATGTGAAGGCATCGTGGTCCATTACCAGGATCAACCAACACAGCGATATGGAAGAAATTAATTCATCTGTAGATGGATAGTTGTTTGAAGCAGGTCTTGTGACGAAGTAGAAAACGACAGCCAGTGAAACAATGCCACTTATGTTCACTACCTTTGGCTTATAAAAAAATAACATCCCTTTTCATGACCACACAGATCACTAGAATATAATGATTCTAATCATAATCTCCCAAAACAAACTTTGTCTTCGTGTTTGTATTTCCCTGAAAGTATGTTTGTATGAAAATTCATAGCAGGTAGTCTGTCTAAAAACAATTCATTACCTTGTGCTTATTTTGGAAAGGTGTGTATAAACAATTTATGCAATTTTTCATTGGATTCTTTGAGATTTGTGTGGATAGGAATCAGGATTGTAGAACAGAGCAATGGATTGAAGTAAAAATATTTAACATTACATTCTCCCTGGTCCTTATAAATACATTGGTCTTATAATATCATTTCCTGATAAGCCAATTGACCAATTTAGCATAGGATTTCCCATGGTCCAGATATCGCCTCCACACATCCCGCATGTTAAGTTACGGTTTAACGTTAATTCTCGTTTGTATTCGAATGGTCACAAACAACTAATTTTTATAACATCTTATTGCAAATAATATGTGGTATAATCTCTCCATTAACTAGCTCATTCCTTTAGTTTTACACAGCTTTTGTATACATATCTCGGACCACTAATAATTGCGCCAGAGTTTCTAAAGTCATGCTTCTAAACACACTCATTCATAAACTATGTGGTAAACATTTTCCAATAACAACCAATGTATGATTTTCAGGTATGTAAGATTAAAAATCATCGTAAACAGATATCTTTATATCTGATCTTTAAGAAGAGGAATAACTAGGCCTGCATTGAAATATTAAAGACTTTATCTCAATTAAGAATAATTCGCAAATTGCACCAAATTGACAGTTTTTTCATTCTAAACATGCTGTAAATTACAATGAACTGCTGAAACATATAAAAAGAAGAATTAAACATATTGACAATGTATGCAATTTCTATCCAGGTAATAAAAACAACATTACACTGAAGGATGGAAACACTAAAAGAACATTACCATTGGCTAAACAGATTGGCATCTTTAAACCAAGAACAGTTTCCTTGTCCAAAGAATTTTCTTTAACATTGTATTCAGATGTACCTATCCGATAATTAGTTTTCTGAGACAAAATTTGGACAGAGAAGACTTATTGAAAATACAAATACGTTTCAAAAGTCATTGTCTTGAATATAGATATTGAAAAAATTTAAAAAAGTGTATATAACGAACAAGAAAATATGTGCCTACGTCCTCGTTTTGCTAATAAGGACTAAATATATAATCATATATATAATAATAATTGCTACATGGAATTGTGTTATTAACCCTTTAATTTAGTTATTGAAGACTTCACTTATTACAGAGAAAATCCTCTTCTTAACACCCCACATGCACCAACAGAGTATATAGAAATGGATGTCAGGAGGTATGTATACATTATTGAAAATTTACATGTTTATATTAATAGGGTTGCATTGCTTTTGTCAGATATTTCGTGTTTATTATTAATTTTCACTTCTTTAACTACTTGTTAAATAAGGTTATAATTGTTCTTTAATGTTGACCAACCAGATTATATGAATGCTCGACAGTAATTTCACCCCATCGTTTTGCATCAAAAAGCCTTAGTCGGTTCAGCTAATATTATAACAGGAACTGCGTCTATGTAGCGTATATTTTATTTAATCCAATGTTATGTAGAGAGAATGAAAGATACAAGGGAATCTAAGGTATAGAGCCCAGTTTGTTTCACGCTGCATTGTTCAGCAATCTAAAACATCAGGAAACCAATTGCAACCAATAGAAACAAATATGTCACATAAACAGTGGCTGAAATCTGATAAGTGCTGCTAAATTAATTTACTATTACTGGAAGGTCAGAACTTCATAAACCTTGCATTAAATAGCGTTGTATCCTTCTTGCTGCTTTTTATTTTCAAGATAACACTTTTTTTAATTATTATTTTATGTTTGTTCTTTTCAAGAGCATTCTTTAAAATATCCTATTCTTTTAATGGTTCCGTAAAGCAGAGATCTGTGCAGTTCGTTATTATATATTATTAGTCCAAACGTTTCTGCGAACGAAAATCAGAAAATTTAATGTCCTAGTCGATTGTTATGTATGTTTGAAATAGTTATTCAAGACTGTTGCACTCATCAATATGTTAGGACTGTTACACTCATCAATATGTTAGTAAGAAAATGCAAGACGCAATTTGGAAGATGATATACAATATCGTTATGTTATATGCTCCTTGTAATCTGATAGTTTGTATTTAAAATAGCATGTTAATGTGAAAACTTATTCGAGCCCTTATTATATCATCTAACACATCCATCATTCTTTAGTTTCTTCAGAAACAGTTTATCTGGCCTTCAAACTTATATGAAACAAACCTGGTAAACCTACTTTCTCGGACAAAGCTTTTAATCAAAACAATAAAAATAGGCCGAATATGGTCACTTGTGAATATATATATTGAAATTCCCTTTCTAAAATTATTATTTCTCCAAACTTGATTCAAAACGTTTGTGTTGTTAATATTATACTCTTTGGAGCTGTCTTTGTTCACATATGTATCTCAAAAATGTTTACAAAAACAGTAATAAAATGGCATTTGCATCCCTTGTAGCAGAAAATCTTGACCTGAACTGGCTTTTTAGAGGAAAAGACATTATTCTATATGATTTTAAAAATTCCTTTTTTTCCGTTTCAGTCAACATTCAATTAAAAAGAAAAATGATGATCCTGAAACATCTAATAAAGACGGATTGGAGGAAAGAGAAGTAACCCCAGAGATAGATGGGGATGATTATTATACCATAATACTTACAGATGACCCCCTTGAAGCACCTTTACGGCAGCAAGATGCTCAAAAACAGGCATCCATGCAAACACTGGACGACTCAAGAATTAACCATAACAAAAGTGAATATGAAGAAGAGGCAATGATCAGTGGAATTATTAATAACGGTTATCTTACTGTTAGAAACTTCGGAAATATAAATAACTAGCAAGATGATATGCTAGAAACATAAAAAATCACTTATGTTCTATAGTGAAAGTTATATTTTTTGCAGAACTATAACCAGATATTATACAGGAACTATGAATCTTCTAAAAACAGTTATCTATTTCAATTGAATTCCTCTGTAACCTGGTCACATTTATGGACCCAATTATGGAGTTTCAGTGTTATCTGGATCTTTGTATACTGATCGACTGTATTAGACGGAAATAATTTATGATACCAATGAGGCCCCTGAGAGACGTTATACTGCATATTTTTATTTATCTTTTTTCATTAATACATTTCCTTTTTGAATGTTTATTAATGATCTCTTGAACGGTGACCAAAGGTATATTAGCTTGTAGTTTGTTTAATTTAACCGTGTACTGTATAACCTTGTAAGAGAGTCTATTAGAATACATAACCAGAACAAAAGTATGTATCCTCGTTATGTAGCTGTCTTAAAGTTATTTTTGTAAATCTCTTTTTGAGTATAAAGACTAAACGAATATTTCAATTGCATGATAGTTTAATATCACAAATACACCAGCTGCGAAATATGGTCTTCATTGGGTAATATTAGAGCCTGTAAACGCATGAAAATGAATTATCAACAGTGAGAATTCTCATCCACTTGGTTATTTTATTTGAGGACAGGGCTGACAAGAGGGGCAACCGAAGATATATCTTAGGGGTCCTGCCTGTAATTTGTTTTTTTGAAACAAATAATTTTATAAAAGACAAATTTTGTTTGAATAATAACTAATAAGAACATGCACGGGTGTTTCTTTACCCGTGATCGCTCTCTTCTTGAGGAATAACTGCAAGCACTGACTAAATTCTTACAACATTTCGATAACTCATGAATGTTTGTCTTCGTTTTAATGTAATAAAACATACAAAATGCACAACAATTCGAATACATAGACTGTACGTCTGATAAAAATGCGATTTGTCACATATCAGCACTCTTTTATAAATTATGTTTTGTGGGCATATTATTGATTTGACTGAGGTTGCAAGTAATATTACCTCTGTATCTACTTTGTATAACTGTTTGGTATAATTTAATGAATTGCCCATGACAAATACATTATCTTTACCATTATTTTGTTACCTATATGGATTTTGTTCTTGACTGTGTACATTCCGACAAAGAGCTGCTGTTTTTAAGTTAGATGTTTTGCACCTAATATCCCAGCAGTAAGTAGATTTTTATACTTTGTGAATTATAATACCAACAATTTATGCTTATGTATCGATCTTATAGATAATTGTTTGCTTTTTCAAGATATTGATTAGCATAAAGGTTAGAATTAAAGTTAATCATCTCCTAAGAATAAATGGTTTCCATGTTATAACATAAATTATATTATAACTGATACTGGTGAATATGATAAAAGACTTCTATATTACCAATCTTTGTTTTCTGTTATTTCCTTCATTAGCATATCGACATAGAGTCCACTGCATAAATTACTTTCTTAAACAGTTATTAAAGCCCTGTATTTGCTATAATAATCCTAATAAATAATATAGATCAGGTAAGCATATCGCATTTAATATTTCCTATGTCTGCTGTAAAACCTTACTACCCTCGTTTATACAAAATAGTGGATCTCACGAGAAAATCATTCTGATATTAGAGACACTATTAAAGTAAGGAAAGCACTTTAATAATGTAAACAAAATCAAATGACGTTTTGATTAATCAACGCTTTTGATTTTGAACAACCAAGATAATTTTTCCATTACATCGATCACTTGAATGATGCAATGAACAACATTCAAATATTTGATGAAATAATTAGTTGTTTAGGAGAACGTGGCAGCTCCACACTGATTTATGAATGGAGAAAGTACATATATGTAATCTTTTTATAGTACAGGTGGTCGCATCAATAAATAATTTAAAAAATAAATGTTTAAACAAAATAACTTTAATCACTCTCTATTATAAAATGCAGACCCCTTATATAAACACCTTGTCGTCAGAATGAAAGAAATTACCAGTTTTGTAAAGACAGAATTGTGCAACAACTATAAATTATTAGTTAGGATTATTATTAGAAGCAATTTATGTATCTCTTAAAATATCGGTACTACCAAGAACACCAAGAGAATTGAGTTAGAACACCCTTAAGGAAACATAAATGTAGCATTGTTGTAATGAGACGTGCAGTTCTCACCTTACACCTTTCACTCCTGACGTTATAGTTTGATTTAAGCTTTTGATACCTACAGCAAAACGTCGATAATCGGTACCCGTCAGAGGTTATGATTTCGTCAGCATAATCAGATGTCTGAAGAATCAAATTTTTGATCAAAGATAGATCTGTGTATGACTCTTAAGGCGAAAAGTGACAGATTACGTACTTTTGAATTAAGAAAATTACGAATATAAGTATACAGGTTGTCTGTGATCAGTTCTACAAAATTTATTTTATATACAACGTATATATGGCGTCATTCAACCGATAATTTTTCTGGAACTGTATCTGTCACATTAATTAAATATACCAAAGAAACCTTTATGCTGATATCATATGACAAAATGTTAACCTTGGTGCGTTACTGGTAGTGTATATAATTCGTAGCTGAAACACCATCGTTACCGTTGTCTTAGACAACAACATAATTAAAGTATAATGATAGAAGTTCAGTAATACAGATACTATTAAGTACGAACTTGACAAAATTAGCTAAAAACCATCATTGATGATTATACAGCAAAACTAAAGAAATATCATATATTTTCAACTGTCATTGATATTGTCGTTTATTCGGTTTCAGCGTTGGTTACCGAAGCCGGCATAGTTTTAGCATAATTGATGACAATGATATCACCAATCGTTATAACAATCATTGTTTCAACATCGATCGCTGGAATATATAGTATTATCGCAAAAAAGAAAAATACGTGCATGAATAAAATATTAAACGACTATACGATAAAATTACTGACAGCTACGCCCGCATGCTCGAAATTGTCGTCGTTGATTTCTTTGTGGCTTAATGATGAAATGATATCGATGAAGAATTCAGTATCGCAATAATGATATACAATGAAGTATTCGACGACAATGTCATCAAGGACAACTTCGTCAATGAAAAGGTTCCTGAACATGATTAAAACAATAATAGTATAATAAAATGACAACGTCAGTGATTCCGTCACCGGATCAGTGATCGCAGGAATTATTACAACAGATCATATCTAGTTCTGCTCCGATAAGAACTACAATGATATCAGCAAATTAGACAAATCCTGAATTTATGATTAATTTTCTAACTGCAATTCCAATATCCGAGATAAGTTTAACGCAACTACTAGTTTATTATAGTTGGCCAGATATTGGATCAAAATCATTCGGTGGACAACAACTGAATAATTCATTAGCATTTACGAATAAAAACCACGATGATGAACTCGTGATTGGCATGTAGTTAGTTTTCCAACGGGCAGTTTTTAAATATAACAGATCAATGAAGAATTTCAGGCCAGAATTAAATCCATCAGAGGAAAAGAATTAAAGATTGCCATTATTGTCCACAAACCAACGTTTCCATCAGCCATTGAAATTTTATCGGCGGACATATATCAGTCTTCGATTTGAACAATGTTGGTTTGGCCAGAATTGAACCCAAATACGATGGTCTGCCACAAAAATGCAAGGAAGAATTTTTAACACCGGAGCAAAAATTGACAAAAAGCACGAACATTTTGTGATTCCTTATTCTAAAGTATTTTTCCATGTAAATACATTGTATTAAGTAACCTTCTCTAATAAATTTTCAAATCAGACGTAACGATGGATGTATTACACATCACATAGATAGTAGTTTTGGAAATAAATCAGAGAATGGTAACTGAACTCTATCAGGCTCATGTACAAGAAAACATTTGATTACTAGCCTGATATAGCACTATAGTAATGATGCAAAAATAAATTTGACATAAAAATTTCAATGCATGAATGCGATGTTATACGAAAATAGTTATCTCAGAAATGTTGCGATTTTAGTTATGGAACTTTGTAAAACTTATCCATAAATCGTAATCATAAATAACAAATATAAATCTGTCATAATTGAACTCGATATTCCCGTATTTGTTTCCAAAATTCACGAATTATAAAATAATAGCTCTTCTGGCAAACATCCTTAGGTACAATAATAATCCATACAACGAAGGCCGCCATTTTTCATCAGGTATAGTCAATATCACGTCAACGATAGTGGTCAATCTAGTATGAGATGCTATTGATGGCGGTAATCAAGTCATTGTTGATGAATCCATTCAGTCACAACAAGCATACATTCTTCACTCTTTTACCCCTCAATAGCTGCCACGTTAAATGTTGTTTATTTTTCTGTTATCGCGGAACAAAATTCAAGCTTACTGCCAAGACTGGCCACTTACTCGACCTTAGGTCGGAGTTGCTTAACGTAATCCTGTATACAAAATCTTAATGACTTGGTCAACAACGTCACCGTAAGATCGTACGTTCATAATTACATAACGGCGGAAAACACCAAACAAAAAAGTCAAATAGCAATGTTTTACCCTGTGATTTTATCCTTGAATTAGTGACAGTGTCACCGGAGGTACAGTCAGTACAGTCACACTAAATGTCGCCCTCCTTGTTTATCAACTCCGTCATCGCCCTGATATCATTCAGCGTTTATACACAAGAGTGTACAAGTGGCTTCGTTTCGTATTATGGGATAGTTCTGACATAAATCGCTCGATAACTCGTGATAACGGTACATCTTATTTCACTTGTGTTTCCGTGATTGCTGCTAGAAATCTTAACATCGCCTGCTGGATTAAATTTATGAATCTATAATCGGAGGGCAAAGTATATCTATTTTCCGACCACAGAAATTGTAATGATTAAAAATCCCTCATCATTTTTTTCTCAGGATCAAGTTGTTCAGATATTTTTACGCCGCTGTGTTGTCATTTCTTCACAGCAGAAATAATTGATGTGATGTTTTCGTGATTCGTTATATAATAAATATTTGTTTAAAAAAATAAAATATTTCTGACTAAAATTAAAATATTTTAGAAAATATGATCAAAGTCAAATATTGATGGGCATAATATCCATCAAATTCAGAAAATTAGGTCAGTCACAATATCCGTGGGCATATTATCCGTAAACACTACAAGATCTGACTGAATTTCATAAAAATAAACTTTATTATAATAAAATATTCCTGAATCAGCTAAACATTTCTGAGTAAGATAAAAGTAAAATATATACTGAATCAGATAAAAAAAATATATTCTTAATAAAATAAATAGCACGATGTCATTCGGTCTAATATTTACCAATAAGATCCTAAGATTCCCTTTTTCTGTAAAGACTTCTCTTATGGTCCACGGGCACTCTTCATGGTTAAGACCTCTCTTATGGTCCACAGGGTTCTTCTTTAGACTTTAGATCCAGCGGATATTATTTCTGAAAGTCCCAATGTGGGGGTCCTTTAGTGATGTAACAAAAGGAACATGCTCACATCATCCTGCTGTTTATTTTAGGAGCGCAAACAATTTCATAAAAACCCCATCCCAAAATCAAACCCCGGGGTAAATGTAAAACAACACAAACACTTTCGACATGGTGAGGGTTACATGAAATCTCAAGAGGCTTGCTTGCGCCCCAATTATTAAGTAATAATAATTATTATATAATGGCATTCAGGGCAACAACCATCAACATATGGGAGTCATTGGTTTGGAACTCAACACTTCGAGTACGAAGGTCAGACGAGCTTGCAATGCACCACTGTTCTAGATTTTAAATACACGTTTGAATATATATATATATATATATATATATATATATATATATATATATATATATATATATATATATATATATATATATATATATATATATATATATATATATATAAAGAATACAAATCATATGGCGAATAACAACCCTCTCAAGCGTACTGGATCCACCAAGGAATCACGTTTGTCAGGGATTAATTAAAATAGATGCAATAAACTGACGACGAACAGTACGAAACTAGTAACTAACTAGCCTAAGCGCTTTCGACTCTTAATGAGTCTTTTTCAAAGGCAAATACAAAACATAGTTACGACAAACAAATAAACACAAAAACGTTGTGTTTGTAAACCTCTACATTTCTGTCTTCACATGTGCTAAAACTATAAATACAACCAGCTTTTTATAGTTTTATAGTTTTATAGTTTTATATCAATATATATATATATATATATATATATATATATATATATATATATATATATATATATATATATATATATATATATATATATATATATATATATAAAGTTTTATATTTATAGTTTTAGCACATGTGAAGACAGAAATGTAGAGGTTTACAAACACAACGTTTTTGTGTTTATTTGTTTGTCGTAACTATGTTTTGTATTTGCCTTTGAAAAAGACTCATTAAGAGTCGAAAGCGCTTAGGCTAGTTAGTTACTAGTTTCGTACTGTTTGTCGTCAGTTTATTGCATATATATATATATATATATATATATATATATATATATATATATATATATATATATATATATATATATATATATATATATATATATATATAGCCTAATCCAGTAACAGAGCAAAGGATTAGTCACTGCAGAGTTTGCCAACATAATTATTTATGTGATTCTGAATGACATCTGCAATTTTATATATTTCTGCCGACTTTTCGTTATTAAAACACGGTCAGAGCTATGCGTTAGTAATTTAGAGTTTTGATAATGTTCTGCTGCGAGCTATATGTAAACAATGTAATATCACGGCTGGCGAGTATATATTCTGTTTGAGGATATTTTTCTGCAATTGATACTTCCAAAACGTTGAGTTATCTGGACTAGAGAGAAATTTAACCACTACGATTATACTACGGTACCATACCTGTTCAGTTCTTCTTATCAGTAATAAACGGAAATTTATCCCTGAATTATATAAGCAATAACAAAAATGGAGACAACTACTTAATTTCTCTTTTAGCGATATCGGATTTATCTCGCTTTATTGGATTAATCGTAACATGATTTTGCGTGGAAATTTTTTCGAAAATGCTGATTTGATAATATTATCCGCCGCACTTTGTACTGAACTCGAGTGAGTACCAAAATATTCAGCTGTAGCGGATATTGATAGAAAAAGTCTCTATTGGCCTGTCTCTGTATTTATGGATACAATGACCTCCTTCCAAACATTTTCATTTCCCAGTATTTCGAAGTGTATTATTCTGCTCTATGTAATATCTCACATGTTAGATAAATTATTGATCTTGCGAATTCGATCAATGCGTGCAATTAAAAGTCCGTCTTAAATGACCTCATGACAATATTTGAAGATGTATCTATGTGAGTGATATATTATAATTTTAGCAGTACATTTTAAATAACCAGCATTAAGAACATAACCTACAGAATTTTGTCCTTGCCAGTTTCTGATAACACCATTAGGAAATGCGTCATAAATTTTAAAGATGAGATGTTTCGTCAATTTCTTTTGCTACATTGTATATATGATATTATTTGTCTAACTAATTATCTTAAACTCGGGCCATATAGTCATCAGCGGTTTTTAAGAGAGATTAAGCTGATGCCTTCTTTACATAGTACCGTTTAATTTCTCTTTATATTTTACACACAGCCTTGTTTCTTCTCTGGCTAAAACACCGCATCTTAAACACAATTTTGGTCCTAGAATACCTCTACGATAGCTTTGAATATGTTGGCCACAAAATTAATTCACACACAATTTATTACAAGGAGTTGAATTACCAATCATTAGCTATCGGTATTTTTTTGTTGAATCATTATGTGTATAATTAAAAGTTTTATTAAACATATATTTTTCCTTAAATATATTATAGAGGAGTTTGAGAGATTCTCCGCAAGTTAGCCTTCCACCGCAAGAAACCACGACAATATGAAGCAGAGGACAAGGTGTTGTTGCTATCGCCCGAAGAACACAACAACAAGTTGCAAGTTTCTTGGAGGGGACTGTATGTCCTAACAGAGAAGGTTGGGAAACAAACCTATCGAATACGGCTGCCGACTAAGAAAAGGCTGTACCATGCGAATCTCCTTAAGAAATACAGAATAAGAGAGGCCGCCAGTAATTTTGTCGTCGCCACGATCGTGACCGAGGATAAAGAAGGCGATACGGATGGTGCGAACACTGTCCCCAGCTTCCGTTGATGAGGGCTGAGATACAATCGGACGTGAAGTGTGACCCCATGTTAACTGCGATGCAGCTGGAAGAGGTAGAGACGTTGCTGGTAGGTTTTTCCGATGTGCTTACGGAAATACCCGGGAGAATGTCACTTATAGAGTTAGGGTTGAAGCTGGTGGACGACTTTCCATTGCAGAGAAAATCTTACCATATGCACCACGCGAAACTACAAGTGGAAAGCGAAGCGATCGAGCAGACGATTGCTCTGGGAGTAATCAAACCCGCCGATTCTCCTAGAAGATTTAACGTTATCTTAGTGCAAAAGAATGGCACCCATCGCTTTTGTTTCGATTACCGGAAGCTGAACCAGGTGACGAAATTTCAAGTTGAAATGCTACCTGACCCCGAACACATTTTATGATTCTATATTGAACGCGAAATATTTTTCGAAATTGGATTTGGCCAAGGGCTAGTGGCAAATTACGGTAAGGGAAAAAAAATAGAGCAAAACTCGCCTTTGCTAATCCCGACGGAGCCTATCAATGGTTTACCATGCATTTTGGAGTCCAGAATGGACCCAGCATCTTCACTAGAATGGTGCGTAAGTTGTTGGACCTCTCACACTTTCATTGATGTTCCAAATATCGCTGTTCTAGCGATACTTACACGGGCGGAAGTTTATAGGCAAAATTGTCGAATGGACGCTTAATACGTTGGTCGCTGTTCTTAATGCAGTATCAGATGTAAATCAGATTCGTAAAAGGAACGGAGAATGTAAGCGCCTATTTTTCTGAACCGAAGCGCTGATATGGTATAGATCATGCAGTAAATAATCATTTGTTGTGCGAATGTTCGTGTTCGTAGTCAGCGTGTAGCTTTGTTAATGTTTGCTTCTGTTCTTGCGCATAGTAATGCACATTGGCAATTGAAGCAAGTATGGGGAAATAAAATCCCGATTTCATTCTCAAGCGTGGGGGGGAGTGTCACGTTCTTCAAGCTAGGTCACCAGATATATAAACTTGGGGCTATTTTCAACGTGTTTGAAGTGAGAAAATCGCCGCCGGCCAATATCAGCGATTATGTAAGTCGTTAAAGAGCTCAGTTTCGGGTCCAACCTTGTAATTTGCATAAGTGTGTTATATTTTGGTCGAAGATCAAAAGAAAGTCCGCAGAGAAAACGAGGCATGTCCAACACGCTAAGATTACTGACAGTTCACTTGATTGGGTCAGTCCCACAATACCCAATTGGAATTCAGCCAGCGGGTGGATTTCTGTCCAAGTCAGTATATACTTAGCAGTTGTGAAGAGACATCGTTGTAAGAACTATACTCCGGGACACGCCACTCGTGAATTGGCGGTATACGTTGGACAGACAATTGAGAGAGAGAGAGAGAGAGAGAGAGAGAGAGAGAGAGAGAGAGAGAGAGAGAGAGAGAGAGAGAGAGAGAGAGAGAGAGAGAGAGAGGCGAAAACTCTCACACTATAATCATATGATGAGATAGGCTGAAGGGTCGAGCGAAAGCATTTGAGAAATTCGAATGATTGACTTAATTCTTGTTTAAATTTTTATTGAATTTCACCCTTTGTACTTTTTATTATTTAACCGTCGGCATTGCGACAGGGATTGATTGAGATAGATGCAAAAAATGGCGATTAACCGTGCAAAACTAGTAAGTAACTAGCCTAAGCGCTTTCGACTCTGAATGAGTCTTTTTCAAAGGCATACGCAAAACATAGAGAAAACAAACAAATTAACATAAAAAACGTTGTGATTGTAAAGCTCTACATGAATTAAACATATATATATATATATATATATATATATATATATATATATATATATATATATATATATATATATATATATATATATATATATATATATATACATTTATATACATATATTCACAAATAAATATATATATATATATATATATATATATATATATATATATATATATATATATATATATATATATATATATATATTCAATTATATACATATATTCACAAATATATATATATATATATATATATATATATATATATATATATATATATATATATATATATATATATAAACATTATGTCTGAACCAGCCTCTTTGGAATTGTTGGGAAAACTGAAATATGTTTCTATTTCCCTACAAATCAATGAGCCATAGCGACATCTATTACTTTATGTTCATTTATATAACGCAAAGTATATCGCGAATATTTGATTCTATACCGGATATTTGTTTCTTATAGTAGTAATTAAAGGATACTAAGAAGATTTAGAAAAGTTTGAAAAGAAACTATGTCGGCTGCAAAGACTAATTAAACTAAGTGCATAGCTGTACACCAGAGAACTTTATAGTGGACATTTGTTCACAATGTGTGACAGTTTGAAGAGCTCCACAGCAACAGGAAGAGTTAGTGACCTGGCCACATCGGACAAGGTTAACTGCACAATATTCTTGTCCTGTCCGAAACCGGTTCAGTGTGATCCACCTATGAAGTGGGAAGTTCAACCCCAGAGACCACCCAACGATCCATGTTGAAATATTTGTCATATGATCTGGCAACGGACCTAACCAGTTTGGGCGTTAAAAAGTCAAGAGAACTGCTCGATGTAAGGTGATGTTCATGTACAGTGGAAATTTCTCACTGGCATATACCTTAGACAACACTTTTGTCGAAATGATAGAGGGTTACACCTTGCATTTATTAACTTCCATCCTGAGATGACCATCAATGTAACATGTTTGTGCTTTTGTCAAATACTTAACAAATCGACCGAAAGTTTGGTTTGATAAATTCCTCTCACAGCCATTTTGAGACCGAACACCAACATGCAACGCAGAAATGAGTTGATCATCTGAGTACACTGCTTGCAGCAAGGTAAGACGATTGATAAAGTGCATTTGCAACTGAAAAGACTTGGAATAAGTGTCTATTTTACAGCGCCAGACTCCATAGTACATTTTCCTGTGTGAATGTGTATCAGTAGCTCCTCGGCAATCATTTATCATATAAATCTGCTGTGTTTGCTTTCGATCGAATAATTCGTTTATTGGCGATGTAAGTTTAGATCTCACTGAGTATGAGCTTGAATTCGACTTGGTTATTTAGCTGGCTTTAAGCATCATTAATACTTGGTATGAAGTAATGTTGAAATTGAGTCTGAACATATACTGATGTTGTGGTTTTATTAGATTATTTTGCTATTTGGGGAAAAATGAAAAGGCTCGAGTAGTTCATACGAGTCGAACAGTAAACGAAATGCCGGTAACAGTCAAAGTGGTAACGATCTTGCTTCATAAAAGACCAAACTTTCATACATAATATTATGTCTTTTATAACTATACTGTTAACAGTTAATTGGTATTTTTATTGGAGGTGCATTCTGCCTTTAACCAATTTAACACATTGGCTGTCTTCAAGTTTGTATGTCATTATCGGATAAAAATCACGTGCGGCGACATTGTTGACGTTATTCTATGAGAAGCGAGATCGAGATAGGAATGCTTAATTGATGAGCAAAACTATCCTGTCATTGGATAGTCGTGGATGTGGTGAAAGCAGAGTCAGTTTCTTTGACATCTTTAGATAGGAAGTGGGCGGTCTTTTAACATGCAACGGTTGTGACTTTTTTTCTTCTTATAGACCATAGTATTGCGAATGAACTTATATTTTTTTTTCAGTATAACTCTACTGTTCAACAATTGAGACTTGTAGCCTATTCTATTAATGAGGTCATGCGTCGATCCGAGACAAACGAATTACAAGGAAAGAAAGATTTGGCATGCTCTTTCTGCGCACAGACACACCAGTTTTCTTCCGGATTTTCTCATCCTCCAGTATTTTGTGAAGTGTCGGCTTTATATTCCATTTAGTGCATACATTGGCAGCCACAATACAAGAACTGCGTCCTTTACTACGTGCTACTTATAATCAGGCAATGGCATATGTTGTCAATGACGTTGATAATGAATGCCTACTAAACAGGCTGCAAAAAGGAATCAGGAGACCAGCAAAACCTATTACACTTTCCTGAACTGTCAGATAGATGGAATCAGTATACAATTAATAAAATCCGGTTCAGTACCCACGAATGTAGTCCCAGTCTACTTTTAGATCACTTTTTCCGGTCTAAATTTGGTGGTGATACTAGAGTTAGATTTTGGAATTCTTGGCAAGGATTTAAAGGCAATTGATTATTCTTTAAAATGTGAGCTTATGGTGTGGTTGTCTGTTTGTATTTCGGCGACAGTGCACATTGAGTAATAAGGTCATGGTGATGATCCGGAAGTGAAATCTGTGTTCCGTTGCCTGGTGTTTTGTTTACAATTCAGCCTCTCAAAAAAATGCAGGTCAACCCTTGACAAAAACTAAACTGTAAAGTCATCTTTGAAGGTATTTTAGATTAACATATGATTTGTATTGATTGTCACACAGTGGAAAGTTCAGTACTGAGGAACAAATGTAGAGACCATATAGTAAAATTAATTGTGTACTATGGCCAGATGGAAACAGCGTAAACATTTGGAACAATTAGTACTGGTGGAATATGTGTTTATCAGTATAACTGTCTGTTTAAAGCTGGTGGCCTTTAGAGCTGTTAAATAATCAATAAGCTAACGCAGAACATAGCTACTTTTTGTCTATATATGTTATATATTAAGAAAATTAACATTAGGCAAGTATGTTTGACCATCATCCTTTCCTTTCATTGTGTTTTAAATTATATAACGGTAGATAGAGATGAACATAATTAGTTATCATTATCTTAATATCTGAAGTGAATCAATCGTTTAGTTGTGTTCAGTTTTTATTTGAGATTAATTAATTAAGATATCCAGTGGAATTACAAAGTGCTCTTTGATACATTTCGGGCTAAATCCCTATTTTGGGATTATTTTTAATTCATTTAGAGACAGTTTGTTTGGATTAAATTATTGTCATACACCAAGAATGTTATCGCATCAATGTTAATATAGAGCTAAGCACATCAGTATATTCAAGGTAGAATTGATTTGGAACAATTTATACTTGTGATAGAACTTTTTATAACTTTTTGGGATTTAATTCACAATACTGTAATGTGTATTTTTTAAAATAAATTTTCACTTTATATTCTGGGAAGCAAATTATTTGTTAAACTTTACTAAACTTGGTGGTTTTTGTCCTATTCTGGTACTTAGTGTAAGACAATATACCAGTAACAAAAGAAACACAATGACACCGATGACGACACGGAGCTTTCTGATTTATTCATGCCATCTTCCAGACAGTAATAAACAGATGAAATTTATTGTCGGGGGAGGGCTAGTAGGCTACATGTCATACAAATACTTGTAAAATATTAGCGAATATGTTCATTTATTTGTGTTAACAAGTCGTGGAGACTCGTTTTTACCATTAATTGAAAGTCACGGAGGAAGACCTTATAGGTCTGCCGTCTATATACAATCTTTCTATCAGCTTATTTTTGCGAGGAACTATTTATTGTGAATGATTATACTCAGCTACCTCACTCAGATCGTCTTACTGATAGTGTCGCTTGGCCAGGTCAGAAAGTTCTTAGAGAAAGTGACAGCATGATTGCGTTGTCATGACATCTGGGCAATCCATTGTTTAGTTTTTCTTAGGCCATAGACTCTCATTTTTCGTGATCGTTGGGTAGGACGTCCATGAAATGTCAATCATTGTTTCCTGTTAAAGGCGTTCAGGGCAAAGGAGCTGACGAAGGATCACTTCTGATACCGTCCACAAAATGTTTTTAATCTATCAAATCTCTACGATTTCAGCCTCCAGACTGCTTTCGATAAACTCGCCTACTACCATCTTTGACCATGTTTTAGAATCGGGGTTTACGGGAATATTTACTCGTGCTGGTGAGACTGGCAACTTGAACCTAAACGAAATCTGCAGTCTCAATATATAAAAACAGGCTGTTGGTATCGGTGAATAACAGGTCTGCCTTTCCACTAGTAAGTGTCTTGGCCTCCCCGTACAGATTGAGCGGTTTGTGTTTAGGTCGACATTTGTTTTGGAAACTGCAACTAAGTTACCGCTAAACGTTTTACTCTTCAGGCGACTCAGTTTGTTGTTTTATCCACATGCCCCGAGATGCGATTATACATGTTCCTCAAGATTAGTAAAGAATAAGTTTTCAATTTGCGATCTTGCCTTGGCAATGGGATCAGTGTTGAACTGTAAATATGAGGCTATGCACGGGTGTTAGTCACACTCCAATGTTCCGTAAAACCATGATTGCATGCATTCCAAGTTTTGTGTGCAGGTGGAGATTTCGGTGGTGAATCAGGTACTGCTCTCCGTTTTCATAGCCATATCCAAAGGAAGAACACATTGTGTTTTTCCATTTCTCAGCGGGGCTTGCCATCGATATACTATTGCAGTTTACTTTTTTGCATAACGATGTCTACCAGTAACTCAAGATAAATACCAGTAACTCAAGATAAATACCAGTCTTCTTCAAAAGTCGTTCCACCTGAAGTAAAGCATTGCTGAATGATTCACCACGTCTGCAAGTACAGACACATTAGTGTGTAGGCAAAGGTCTCCACAATTACCCATGGATTTCAGGCTATGTTCTTACGCATGATCTTGGTATATAATAATAATCAAGAAAGGTATATTTCTTGAGTAGATCCGTAGATTAATATGGCATGCTCTAGACTATGCAGTATTTTCCAGCAAAATAGCAGTGTTCTTGCATGCGTTTGTGGCCATGTTTATTGCCGCTGAGGTAGCAGCATGTGTCATTCTTGAACACTTTTCGATCGTCTCCAATTCAGCAGGATCTCAGAACCTTTTAAATTTCGTCGAGGCTCCGGATGAATGTGAACACAATCTCGCTACCACAGTTTATTACTGGCTTCTTTGATCCTCTATGACAGCAGACGAGCATAGAGCATACACTGGGTGATATCTGATCAGATATTTACTGCGATCTGCTTTTATCTGATTTGTTTGGAGTTCCTTCAACTGAAATGTTGAGCATTTCATGATGTATGAAACACGCATCTGGCGATATTGGATCAGGGAGGCTTTGACCGTATAATTTAGCTCTTTTATTTAAAGATACATGCCGTGCCTGCAATCGCAATAGATCGATAATATGTGGTTTAAGTTCTTCCATAATGCTTAGTGGATTGAGACCAGTTCTCCAGCTCAAGACATTGAGTGCGATATTTTCTTGCGGTGTTCTCACTTGGCAATATGACTAGCCTTAATAGGAAATCCACTGGCTGGCTATAAAGAACAGTTCACTGTGCTTTGTAATTTATCTTTTCCAGGTCTACTGTGTAAATATATGTTACTTAATTTAAATCGCTTTAATGTTTGCAATTATTTATATGCTAGGAAAATATTTTCTAATAATACCTGTAAAGGCTTAGTTTCGGTGATTGTTCACCGGACAATATCTTTGGCAGGATGTAACAGCTTTGATACGAATACCGGCTCTTTCGAAAAACGTTTCCTTCTTTTTTTTATTGAAGACTGGTAAGATAGGGGTTATTTGTTTGCTTTTTGTTTTACATTAATCAAGATAACACACACACACACAAACACACACACACATATATGTGTGTGTGTGTGTCTGTGTGCGTGTTATCTTCTAAATTATCAAGGTCTATTTGTCAGAAACCGCTAGCAGAATAAGCAGGAAAGTCACTTTATTGTTTGAAAACGATACTTAAACTGTATGCAAAAACTCTATTCCCTCCATTCCAAATATTGGATGCTAATATAGCACTGAGTTTGAATTACAGGTCTATCATTGAAGCTGCAGATTCATCATTCTGCAAATATATATATATATATATATATATATATATATATATATATATATATATATATATATATATATATATATATATATATATATATATTAGCATTACAAAATGCACATCTGACTCTTTTATCCATACTGAATTGGTTGTATGTCAATGCAAATAGCAAGATATATAAGAATTCTTACGTACTAGTTCAAATTATTAAAGATATCTGATGAACGATTCCCGTAACAAGGTTATAACCTAAAACTGACCGTGACTGTTGGGTGAATAAAGTTTAAAATCTAGTGTTTTCAAACCGAATGGGAGAATTATATGTTAATCAAGGGGTGGATAATGAGAAACTATTTTATTATACATAAACAACACTGTAAAGTTATTTTTCAATAATAGCTAAACGGAGGGTCAAATTCGATTGATATGTTACGATTTTATAACAAGATTAGAAGTAATATTAAATATATTTTTGGAAACTCTTCGTGGTGTTAGCATGCTATTCATGATCAGTAAAGGAACCATAATATATATATATATATATATATATATATATATATATATATATATATATATAATAGCATTACAAAATGCACATCTGACTCTTTTTATCCATACTGAATTGGTTGTATGTCAATGCAAATAGCAAGATATATAAGAATTCTTACGTACTAGTTCAAATTATTAAAGATATCTGATGAACGATTCCCGTAACAAGGTTATAACCTAAAACTGACCGTGACTGTTGGGTGAATAAAGTTTAAAATCTAGTGTTTTCAAACCGAATGGGAGAATTATATGTTAATCAAGGGGTGGATAATGAGAAACTATTTTATTATACATAAACAACACTGTAAAGTTATTTTTCAATAATAGCTAAACGGAGGGTCAAATTCGATTGATATGTTACGATTTTATAACAAGATTAGAAGTAATATTAAATATATTTTTGGAAACTCTTCGTGGTGTTAGCATGCTATTCATGATCAGTAAAGGAACCATAATTGAAGATATAACTAGGTAAAATATATATTTTAATTTAAAATAATGTGTCTGATTAGTGCTGATTTAGAAGATGAATTTCACTTTCCTGTTAAATGTTCAGTATGTGGTAATGTGATTAGGGCCTATGTTCCGTCATACCATCATTTTCATGCATATAACATCAAATTTATATCTGATGTTCTAAGTCATAGCATATATATCTGGAAATGCGAATTCATGATCCTTAATCCAGATATAAATGAAATATATGAAGCAAATAATTTCATAATCCTATCACACTTCTAACTTACTGCATACCATGGCTTTCAGCCAGTAATAACAAAAGCAAGCACGTGTTATCATCAACAGATATTTTACCATTTTACATACTATGCGAATGGATTGTTGCATTTTATTTGACGTGAATCTGTTTTGTAAGGATCAGCTGAAGAAATAAGACAAGAAAAGACTTGTATTTCACTCGGAAGGCGTCAAATAAATAAATTAATATTGTAATAAAGAAATATTTAGCCAAAGTAACTCATTAAATTAAAGGATGTGGTGCATCAAACGGGTAGAATACAATATTACACACGTATTTAGCATGTGGTGTATGAAAAAGGTATAATACAATATTACACGCGTATCAAACATGGTGTATCAAACAGGTAGAATACAATATGACACGTATCAAGCATGGTGTATCAAACAGGTAGAATAAAATATTACACACGTATCAAGCATGGTTTATCAAACAGGTAGAATACAATATTACACACGTATTTAGCACGTGGTATATGAAACAATATATTACACACGTATCAAGCATGGTATATCAAACAATTGGAATGCAATTTTATACACGTATTAAGCATGTGGTGAATCAAACAGGTATAATACAAAACTACACACGTATTAAGCATCATGTGTAATAAATAGAGATATTACAATATTACACACATATTAAGCATGTTGTGATTAAACAGATAGAATACAATATTACAAACGTATCAAGCATATAAGCATAGATTGAGTTTTTTAAAACACAATTGAAAATGTACTTATCAGTGCTCTGTCTCTATGGAAGACATTACCTTAAAACTGAAAATCTAGACTTTATCAAATACTGTTGCGATAAAAAAAATATTCACGTTATCTGTTATTTTATGAACACAGAAGATCTGGTGATAATATATTTCAATATAAACCATGTACATGTATATTTCCTTATAATTTACTTTGAAACATTCAGCTCCCTTAAACGATACAGCACTTAAGAAAGTGAAATCGTAGACAACACAGCAGATAAATATTTGTCATTACCTTTTACCCTGATCCCATGTAAAAATATAAAATCTGAAATGTCTCGACAAACATATTCCTAACGCAAGATCAAAACCAGAAACCATATCTATATACTCTTGGATGATATGTTAGTTTTAAATCTCAGTAGTTTCAAGTTCTAAATCATGTAGAAAACCGTGATTGACATGTACATTTGAATTGTTCTGCATCGTTTTTGAGCATCGTGTTCCCCGTAATGCTACGTCAAGAGGGTCAATGGTAGACAAGGAGTAGTAGTCCTCGCCGTACATTTCCAGAGTTACTTCCCTTAACTTAGTTCGTCCCTGGATGCAGCAAGATCCATCGCTGGTTCTCTATCTCCTCTTCTTCTTTGTATCCTCCACTTCTTTCTGTCTGGCTTCTTCTTTGTAAGCCCCCATAGTCAGTTCGTCCAGGAGACGTCTGGCACACTCCAGGTGTCTTTGGAGTTCAATAAGTTTTGAAATTCTTTCGCTCATCTTTAATTTGAACAGGTCCACAATGGGAGCTAGACTGACGCGTGTTCGCGTATATATCCTTGGAGAACGGACGTGATGGAAAACATCCCCTAACTTTTTATTATGATATGACTTAAAAGAAGTTCTCACGTTAACTTTTTTGACTTACCAACACAGTCAGATTTTTTTGTATGTTGTTGGACAAGACAGAGAGAAAAGGGTGGGTTTTGTTTCCTTTGTTTTGTTATAATGATCCCCTAAAAATTGAAGTGTTTATAGTCACACTTCTAAAATTTTAAAAAATTTTAGGCAAATGAAAGAAGTATATCTTTTCGAGAGTCTTGGGTAGCCCTGAAAAGGGCTGATTGTTTTTTTTTTTGACGAAGTGTAATGGCAATCTTTGTTGAATTTTACTAAGATTGCAACCCCGTCTGGCAGCAGGCTTTCATACACGATAAGGTCTGCTTCTTCGAAAAAAGAAAGAGAAGTCTTTGGTGTCTATTCGACAGTCCACAAATCGTTTGTCTGGTTCTTGTTGTTGATATTGTTGTTGTTGTTGCTGCTGTTGCTGCTCTTCTCTTTGCCTCTTCTGAACTCTGTATTTCTCAGTCCATTCTTCTTTTTCTTTCTCAATTTCCTCTCTAAAGACATTCCCTATGAGATCTTGGGCTATAGAGAGCATTCTGACATTCTCTATCTCTTCAGGCTTCGGTATCAGGTTTAGTCTGTCACGATGTAATTGAACGTAAGCTTTGTTGAGTTTAGCTAGTCTGGAAGGCATCTTCGTAGGTTGACGAGTCAACAGTGAATGGTCAGACTGGAGACCCGTTCGCTTTATATGGTACAAGCGCGGACGGGATAGAAAACATCCCTACTGAGTTTTAGCTATTGAAACTTGAGGATAGTTCATGTCATGAGGAAGGATAGAGAGAAAGTCAAAAAGCATATATTCAAACTGTGGGTTTTTTATAACTAAACAAACGACAGACACGTTTTTCTTCAAAATACATTTTTTTATTCAACTAAAAATGAATAGAATTAACAAGCAACTAGGAACAAACAACATTTCAATTTAAAATACAAATTATTTTTGACAAGGTTGACAACGTTGTGAAATCATGTGAGATTTCCATTGATTCATATCATGAGGCCATTGATGTACACTACGTTTTCTAGCTAAAGACAAAAGATAACCATAACGGTCACAAAACCATCGATCTACTTTTTCATCATTTCTAGAAGAGTCACGATCAAAAAAGTGACTAAATGTTCTAAAGAATGTGCCAGACTGCGATGATGAAGAAACTACACACAATATTGTCCACACACCATAGAATCGTTGCTTTGTAACTTCACATTATTGAATCGTGTCGTCTGGGCATTTCTTCTCATAAAGTCAATGATATCGTTTTCTAAAGGTGGTAATCCATACGAATCAAAATACTCCATACAATTGACTTGAGAAAAGTACACGGCTACCCAGTGAGTTCCTTGAAGATGACTGTCGTCTGTGTTGATGACATAAGCTTGGTGGTCTTGAGTTTTGCGATGTGGGAGTTCATCTTTAGCACACACCACAGGATTCCAAGAAGCAGTATACGAACTGTTATTCAAAAGGTAATAAAGTTCCCAGGTATCCATTTTTTTCTGCTTGTTCTGTTTCTCTTGTTTTTTTTTTTCTTCACAGGTGATGATAAGTCATCAATTCAATTCTGACTTTTTGCTTGAAAAGTGCTGACAAGTAACCGTTTCTTCGCCTGGTTTCCCAACTCTGGGCTAAGAGAGCTTCGATGTGATAGATCTCTCGAGTAGTCAGTGGAGGACAGGAATGATCACACAAGCCTTTATACCACTCATGCAACACGGTTTCTTCTGCGATGAGACTCCAAGCTTCGTCCAGATACTCGTCCAATTTTTCTTCTTGCCCCATCATGAGACATTTATCGTGTTGAATTTGCCTGGGATGATCTTTTTGACATCCATAGCAATCTTTCTTGACCAATTCCGCAATTTTATCTGCTAAGTGTTTAGCAAAACAGGAGACTAAATGTTGTTCTTGTTCTGGCCATCTTGACTTCACGACCTCGTTTTCTTTGTCTTCGTCTTTGAAATTGGTTTTCACTGTATCCTCCCATTCCATGGATTCGTCCACTTTCAAAGAAGGATAAGTGTTCTCCATAGTGTCTAATAGTCTAGAATAACTTCTCTCAAAATGTTGATTTATATGGTATTATCGAATTCAGCATACAGGATGACGTTCGCTGTGTGGGGTAGAGGTTCTGCAAACTGAAGTTCCAATCGCAGTTGACCGGATTTTATAGGGTGGAAATGTCCCTCGTCACTGCCTTGGTCTGGATTGAAATCAAGGGCCCACAAAGTATATCCTCCAGCATAATCGTCGTACGAAATTACGTGACTGGTGTTGGTTCCTAGTTGACCGGTAGCTTTGTACAGGGACAAGTACGATCTCAAGTAATTCTTCTGATCAAAGTTAGGTTCAAAGGGTCTGGTATACAGAATCTTGCCATCTCGACTGACTTCAATTTTGTACACTTTGTAGTGGTTAAACTCAAAAGGATTTTCATTGTTGGCTCTGTTGAAGGCTGCATTGCTAACGATGCCAACGATTTAAGTTTTGGGTAACTGGCCATGGAATAGATGATCTTCGATCTTGGATCGGAGTCCAGTAGCAATAGTGAATGTTTTCACTTCTATACGCCGTATCGGATACTTAGCAGTGGTTCTGCTCAAGGTGTGACTGATGTCGATTCCCGCTTCAGGTAACACTTCTACGTGACGCACGTAAAGTCTGGCTTCTTGAATTTTGGTTTTGCATTTGACATTTTCTTCAGCCATCAAGTGGAAAGCCGTACTGCTGCGATTCAATCTCAGACGAATATCTACTCTGTTCAGCAAATACTTCTCCTACAACCACATGTCCAAATGCAAACGATCCATCAGTTCTAAATTATGGGCTCCCACGATTTTCTTTTGACGAGCAACAAATCCTTTATTGTCATCATCTAGTTCGTCGAACCTTTCTGGTGTGTCAGGTTTCCAAATCACGCAAGCATCCAGATGAGTGTTCTTGGCCTCTTTTCCGTACGTCAAGAGATTTTCTAGGTACGCTCAGTAGGGGTAAGTATCCATGCTACTGCTGATCAGTTTGTTTTTCAAGTACAAATCCACTTCGCTAAACAAGGAATGCATGAAATTGTTGACGGGAGCTACTTTTGGTATCGACTTCCAGATTGGTACCGTCGGATTTTTGCACTTTGACTTTCAGATACAAGTAACTGCTATTCAGATCGATGTAATCTTCGGGTTGTCCTTTGATTTCAAACTCAATGAGAGCGGAATCCGTCAAAGAGGAAACGGGATGAAATTCGACCCATTGGTATTCTTGCATGGTCATCATAGTGGGTGGCATGGCAAACAGATCCAGTTCCGACTTGGAGCAGGCACAAGATTCTCGGTGCATCATTTTCTGTTGTTTTTGTTCACAATTTAATAATCAAAAACGTCTAAGTCTCGAACAGTTTTTCCTTTCTTAGTCTTTCTAGCTTTGAGAGTATGAAGTCCTTTTAAAGGATGTTTTCGTCGTCTTTTTCTGCATTGTCCTTGTTGGAACCTCAGAGAAGCAGGAATGCCTGACTCAGCAGCAAACGTGGAATTTATAAAATTTTCTCGTCGACCCAAAATATCTTTGCCTGTTTGAAGCAAAACATTTTTGCCTGCTCGTAAGAAAGCTTCTTTGGAGTTTTGTTTGTCAATTATGACATCGTCGAGAAATTCTTTACCGTGTGTCATCGCAGCATCTGTCAGGGCGTGCAAATCCCGTGTCACCATTGATTTTGACACGGGAACCACAGTACGAAAGACCGATTTGAGCATATCCCCTAAACCATGCCCTCGTTGTCGAGTGACTCCTTGGTACACAGGATACATGACTGACAAAAAGTTTTTAGAGTACTCTTTTTCGAAAATGGAGTTTCACAGTGACTTTCCTTTGGGTGAATGGAATATTTTGTCCCAGATCTCCTTTTATAGTTATGTTGACAGTGTCAAAATACGACTTACTGGCAGGTAAGTAGTGAGGATGTACAAATTCACGGTGAACGTGATAGGTGTTTCCACCTTCTTCGTCAGCAGCCGTGGCAGAATCCACTTTGAAAGGAATGACACGCAGTAACGGTACAGAGGTGTGACCTACTACGTTGTACTCCACTACATCGGAGTAAACAAAAATCAAATTCAGTCCTTGGTTCATTACTACAGGGAAATGAAAATGTTTGGCAAAATCCAAATTGTTACCTATGTGTGGCATTTTGGTTGGATGATTCTTGATCATTTCTGGATTTCCACCTAAAATGTGATACAATTCAGGACAAAATGTAATGGCCAAGACTTTGTCATGTGAAAATGTCATCAGGAGTCGACGAGCTATTTTGTGGTACTCAATCTCGACACTTTTTTAGTTTTCTCCAAGGCTTTTGCAAACATGACATTGAACTTGTCAGAAAGGGCGTTCACCAAATGTTGACCGCTAAAATAATAACTTGAAGGAATTTACATCATATAAGTCGTTCGATTAGTGGCAGGATTCTTTGTTTTTGGAAAGTCAACTTTATCACTGCGTTCATCCATGACTTGTTGCACTTGTTCATCTTCAACTTCTACGGACACAGTGTTTTGAGTTTCAACGATGTTTTTAATTTGTGTAGGGTGAATCATTTCTACCAAAGCCACTTCCCAATAGGCTTCGTCATCAAATTGAATGACCTGAGGTAATTTGGCCGTGTAACAGCACAAAGTGTTTTTGGGAAATACCTCTATGGAACTGTCACTGGGTAAGGTTAAGTAAAATTGGTTGTTCATAATTCCACAGTTCTAGTGTCCGAGGAGTCACTGGAGACCAGAGGAGTGTCTAAAAGAGAATGGTTAGGATGAATGTTGGAACTGATGTTGGACACCAGACTCCCGTTGTTGTTTCCGTTAGAGGAATATTTTCGGGAAGGGATGGGAAGAAGGTAACCAATGCAACTGCTGAGTAAAATGGTCCACAATTGTTTGTCTCCATGTTGTAAACTTAGATTGGCAATGGCTGCACCGATAACACAATACACGACAAAGATTTGGCTGAAAAAGACGATTTTCGTTTTAGACACACGTTCTCCACACCACACCCACAAGGGTTGCTTTTGTAGATCTTGCAGAGAAAATCTGGGGGAAGAAGCGTTCACAGTAGGAACTGAGGCTGTGTTGAAGACCATGATGGTCACTTCTTTTTATAGTCAATGATTTGAGAATCGTCAATCCAAGAGTCAGAACGTGATGGATATCCTTTCCAACGTACTTTGACTTCTTTGACACGGCGTTTTCCCACTTTTCGTGTTCTTCGATCGAGAATGCTTTCGATTTCGTACACGTTGTATTCTCTTTTGGTCACACGTTGTAACTAGGGTAAGTAAAACGTTCCTTTTAACACTTCTCCGTTCATGTCCTCCAATTTATAGACGGGAGGATAACGACCACGCACTCGTTAAGTGACACGAAACAATTCGGTGGTCCAGTTGGGCAAGTAACCTTTGTCGAATGTACGTTTGGTTTTGCCAATGCGTACCCAATCTCCTGTGGCTAACTGTCTACCTTTCTTGGAACTATGGCTGACGGGGACGTACCAAACAGACGCTCGAAGACGGTCACTTCGTTGTCGGAAGTCACTTCTTGAGGAGCACGTCCAATGCTCCGATGGTAAGATTGGTTGTACGATTGAACGAGGTGTGGCAAGACGTCGATGTACTTGAGAGTGTGTTGATGCGTAAAATATTTTCACATGCTTTCTTTCAAAGTGCGTTGAAAACGTTCCACGATACTGGCTTTAGTTTCGGGATTCTCGGTGGTAAAAAATGAATGTCACGTTTCTTCAATTCTTTTTGAAAAGCTTGATTTAGAAATTCGGTACCTTTATCGCTTTGCCATCGAAGAGGGTGACGACCACTTTGTTTCAACACCAGTTTGAAGGCTCGCACTAATTCACTGCTCGATTTGGAAGTCAAGGGTACGAGCCAAGCAAATTTGGAAAAGATGTCGATGACACAAAACAAATATTTGTAGCCACGATTATAGGTGGCCAAATGAGAGACATCGGCTAAATCCGCCTGCCATTGATGATCGATACCTTCCACTTGGGTACGACTTCTTGAACATTTTCGTCGAATGGGTTTGTGTAAGGTGTACGTAGCTTGTTCTTGTAACCATCGTTGCACTTGAGGTAAACGGACACTTTTCAGTTTTGTTTTGGCAGCACGATAAAATTTTTGAACACCTCCGTAGCCAGCTGGATGAGATGGATCGTAGTAAATGCTAGCTAAGACCTTCTCCATTTTTTCTTTTTTCCTTTTTTGTTTTTTTAATAAGTGATCCAATCTTCGCTGGTGCTTTTCGCGATGGAGCGAGAGGGTGGTTTGGAAACGGCTTTACGTGTTCGATGTGCCACAGGAGTCGAAGTGGAAGGTAGTTTTGGTAATGGTGTTGGAGGTGGTAATGGTTGTAAGAGAATTTCTTTGGTTTTCTTGTCTTCTTTCACTTCTGGTTTCCCTTCTTTCTTTTTTATTTCTGTCGAAGAAAGAGTGGACATCCTCTTTTTAAGCCAAGCTTTAAGTTCTTCTCGTTGAGGTGTAAGGGAAGGGGTCAACAAGGACGTTGCAATTTTACTAGGAAGAGGAGCTTCTGATGGTGTTTGAAAGACTTCTCGTACCTCTTCTTCAGTTATCCGTGGGGTTGCTTCTGTCTTAACCGCTGAGGTAAGTGGTGGTGGTGGTGGTTGTGGTGGTGGTGGTGATGGACTTTTTTCATCAGGGCTTTCAAATCTTTCAAAGAAGGTACAGCTGTTTCGTCTAATGCTTTTTGGTGAAAGAGTTGCAGTCGTTGCAACAATTGACCGTACCGTTGAGATTTTTCCGTTTCAGAGAAATCGCTACGATCCATCAACGATTGCAATTCGTGTTGTAACTGAGACATTTCGGTCAAATGAGGATTGGGAGGTAATTGTGGGGTCCGTTGTTCTTGCCAACGATGGTATTCCATCCATCGTTTATAAGGGACGAAAGTCAGTTTTCGTCCTTCCATTAGATTTCAAGAATCACGTCTGGGATCTTTTGACTCCAGTGTTCTCCTTTCATCTTTGTCCTCCCAGGATAGTTCCAAGTGATCCCATTACTCCTTGCAACAAGGGTTGTGCTATATTTCCCAGCAAGGGTGCTAACATGGGTGCTAACATGGGTAAAATAGCAATTCCTCCGCGTTGCACCAACATCTTTTTCTTTTGACGAATAGGAACTTTCTTTTGGACCATTTGGCGAAGAACGTGTCGATGTTTGGCTAAACATTTTTTCTGATGTGCAGACAAAGGAATCGTGCCTTTCAAATCATTCAGACAACATTCGCACACGGTATCAATGACGTCCTTCGAGGCGGTTTGAATGAGGTTTTTTTTCGCATGGGTGAAGGAGCTTTGGACAGGACAGACAACATGTCCCAATGTTTGACAAAACGAGGAGGTAGTCCTTTTCTTTTCTTTCCTTTAGGAGTAGAAGAGGAATGGGTTTTGGAGGGTGACATTCTTTTGTGAATTGTTTCCAGGGCAGACGCCAAAAAGTACACTAACGTCAATCACTTGGGTACATGACCTTTTATCCTTTTTTAGCACAACGAAACTGTCTTGTTTCCTTTTGAAACAGGAGAACGATACATCTTTGGGAACACGACAGCCACTTAACTTTATAGTTCGTACTTGTTAGTCCCTTATTCATATGTTTTTTGTCCCTGATCAATTTTTTGTTGTCTCTCTTTTAGAAATTAGTTAACCTTTCTCATGGTGTTGTCAATATGTAGAAAGGCTTGAATAAGATTGAAGAAACCTCCTCTTTGGTAACTTCTTTTTTTTCTTGGAACGACTGTGTCTTTTCTGTAGGTGTCGTCGATGCTGAACTAAAAGTTTCTTAGGATGACGTGACTGACGTTTTCGTTTTCCTTTTCTTTTTTGCACAGAAGAACGACGATGGTGATGGTGTACACTTCTTGGTGGTGCCATCTTGAGGTGATTAGCAGCACACAAAAACTCTGATGTTAAAATAGACCTCAGGTCTTTTTTTACTGGAATGCGTCGCCACTGATTGTGTTTACGTCGTATCAACTTGATGACAGGCAACACACGTTGTGTAGGAGTTTGCAAAGGGCTAAATCGAGCCAATTCTTGGTTGGACAAATCCGGTAAACTTTGTAATACACCTGTTCTCTCTTGGACTTTGATTTTGGGGGCAGGTGCTTTGTGAGCAGCAGCCACTGCTGCTAAAGAGGAAGAGGGTATTACTGCTGGAGAAGACATTTTTGGAGACGCTCTCTTGTAGGTTGAAACTGTTTTCGGTGGACTTTTCTTTTTCGTTTTCTGAGGTGGTGACTTGGTTTTGGTACCGTGGCTCTTTTTCGTTTTCTGAGGTGGTGACTTGGTTTTGCTACCGTGGCTCTTTTTCTCTTTCTTCTGGGTACGTTTGGGAGTGACTTGTTTCTTGGGGACAAGTTTGGGTGCATTGGGATCCCATTTTAGGAGGGAACGAATGATGACACCTCCTAGTGAACATTTCCTCCAGGTTTCAAAATGATTTGCTTTCTGGTTTGCGTGTCAATGCGAGGATCAGCTAGTTGCGTCAAGGCTACTTTGTTTCTGTCAAAAAAAACGTTTGGTTTGATGTGGAATCTGAATGATGCCTTGCAGTAATTGACGTGCTGTCACCGTAAACCATCGTAAGACTTCTTTGAGACTGGCTTCTAAGACACGAGCACGTATTTGTGGATTTTTCTCGCGACTAATGCCATATAAGGCACGAATCAATTTAACGGGAAGGTGAGACTGAAGGGACGTCATGTTGACAATGTGTGAGACAGAATCCAAGTAACCAAGGCTTTTATACATTTTGTCTTTGCTGGTCATGGTTAAGTCGACGACGGGGATGAGTACACGATAGGTCTACCGTCTTGACACCAGTGGTGAAACAGATGGGTACGAAATCGCAAATCATCGGGGGTAGTGGGTTTCAAATCCACGAGTAAATAGGCGTGTGGAGTTTGAGTGGCATCTTCGAACGCATGAGTTAGCCAAGGTGTTCCTAACTGTTTGGCTAAGCCATGCACTTGCGATTTATCTATAGGACAATTAAACAAGACCACGTAATGAGCATTGAGACTGATGGTACGATGGGCTTTACTTTGTTGAAACAAATTTTGAGTAATGTAAATGACAATGGCACTACGATGATGAACTTTGCGTGTAAACCACAGTTTAATTTCTTCTTCGTCTTCTCCTAACATGTCATCATAAATAACCAAATGGGTTTGACTGGGGTCAGACACGATACCGTCGTCTTCGACCGGAATGCCTTCCACACACAATGGATTCACCTTGACTTTCTCGTAGAAGGTTGTACGCGGATTGCCACTCTTTGTAACACCACACGATACGTTGAGGTGGACGATCGATCAAATGATGTTTATGTTCGATCAAACTTTTGACAAATTCGGTTTTGCTTGAACCGCTAGGTCCAGCAATGAGCATGTTAAAGGGATGTCGAAAATACAAGGCATCCCAACTAGCACGGTCTAAATGTTCGTCAATGACTTTGAAAGTGGAGGAAGAGGGAGCAGTGACAGTAGAGGTAGCCATAGTAGTGTCAGGAATGTCACCTTTCGTGTAACACGATGACAAACAAGACAAGAGTTTTTATACTTTTTCAGGACACGTTTATTGCAAACTTTAAAATGAAATAACACGAAAGACATAAATACATAATAGCCAAATGGTTAAGTACATGAATAAAAGACACATCAACACAACTATCATGGAATATAAACAAGTTTCTACTTTACAACATTATTTTTGTCATTTAAATGTAGTGTCCTAGGGATAGTGCGTAATGTTCTAAACGTTTGTACATGGTTTGGTACTGTCACACAAAGGTTCTCCTGGAATGGTCTTTCGGAAAGGTCAAGGACCGTCCTGTCCTGAAGAGAATGGTTTTCTCCGTGACAGACTGTTCTTCTTCTAATATTGTCACTAACACAGAATGAAAAATGACTTTTTTACGGAACGTTTTAATGTTTCAGGATTACAAATCTCGGGCATAGTTAGCCACTTCTTTAGTCAAAGCCTCAAAACCCAAACTTTTCCAGTCACGTACATATGTCCAGTGAGGGTGTAAGTCACAAGCTACACACACATCCTCATACACCTCTTCGGTACCTAAAAGTTGACGAATCATGTTTTCACGTAAAGGTTTAGAAGTATCCAGATGAAAGCACAAAGCTTTCAGGAGAATGAGTTTCTCGTGAGCATTTAAAGGCATCACTTTCATATTTTGTTTTTTGGAGTGGTACGTACTGTTCGTAAAGTGTCCACAAATCATCGGACGGTAAACGAAATCCCAGAAAGCAAGTCACTAAGACACACATGATACGTCGTCCCCAATTCAATGGACACAGTTCTCGTAAAAGACAATGGTAATCCTCCACTGTTTGAACATGGTCATGGATCTCCTTCCAAGGAATCTGTTGAATCAACAATGATAATGGTTTCGGCATGGTAAAACGATTTTATAGTCATTTTTTTTTCGTCAGCATATAACCGTAATTTCTACACAAACTTAGTCGTATTATTCCATTCTCGAATCTAAATTTTTTAGTCACTAACTGAAATGTAACTAGTCGATCAGAAGTTTCCTCTTCCACTAAATTTACATACTGTACAAGATTGTGGTAACTCTCTAACTCGTCTTCTGGAATTCGATTCAATAAGTGTAACTGGAAGTACATATAATCTCTACTAACAATACACTTTTATCCCACTCGATGTTGACTAATGTCTGACCACTTGAACACTAGTAAAGGATCCATAACCATGTATTAAACACTTCTCTTAGAGCGAAAGTATTGAAGGTAGTGAGTTATTTCATTCCACTGCCATTCAGGATAACGGTCCAGAATGTTAATATAATCTCGCTTCTGGTAGACGATTTGATAGACTTTTTCCAAAGGTCGACTGACGATTTGATGTGTGGGTAAACGCACAATCTTGTTAGGTTAGTAAGTGGTCACTTTAAAGTTTCCATCCTGACCAGACTGCAAGGCTTCTTTGAGTACACCAAAGTTAACCCCTTGACTGGTGCGATAATTGAGAGTCAATCATTTCACTTTACACTCCGTGTACACTTCTCCTTGCGGGTTACGGTATTCGTAACCGTAATGTTTGGGACCGCCACTGGCAAAAGTTAGAATCTTGTCCTCGGAATGCTCGTCCGTCCAGGCTCCTAAACGGTCCCCTTCGAGTTTAGGTTGCTCTTGACCCAAACAACTAATGTAGATGCAACTGTCCGTGTCAAAATACAACACACGATCTCCTAACAGTTCTAAAGCTTCGTACAGTTTTAAGCGAGCATGGGCTGTCACGTAAGCCGCAATGATGACATTTCCAAATTCGTTGGCTTCTACAAAGTCCAGTTCTTCTTCGTAATTAACTAAGAGCAAGTCCTCACGAACGACGTCCACGTGTTTTATGAATTTGGTTTTGTCGTGAATCATCTAGAAGTAACAAAAAGTTTGACAAATACTCCGTTTTGGGTAAACACGGACGTTGTGCCATTTTGCCCCACAAACAATTTAACATCACTTTGGCAAACGATCGCCTCCCTTCGTTTTTCTTCCACGTGGTCTAAAGTGATGCCTTCCTGTTCCCAGTATTTCTCTTTGAATTTCTTTTGACTTTCGGGAGTGTGACACCAAGAAGGATAGCCACTGGCTTCTTGCTTCAGTTTCCATAAAGCATTTACGTAGTCTGAGAAAATGCCTTTTTGAGTCTCGTCACCCTTGTGGTACTTTTCTGTCTTGGGAAAGTGGTAAATTTCGTACACTTCTAACAGTCAGTATCCCAGATCTAGAGCTTTAAACAATTCTACACTAACCCATGTTCCCGTCAAGGCACGTTCTTCCTGTGTGTGCTGACAAGGGTGGCTTTGGTAGCACGTTTCAGCACAAGTGCGACACAAAGGAAACATCAGTGTTCCTTGGCAATGATGGGGTAACACGGGATGGTACAAATTCGTGGTAGGTAAGACTTTGTACTTGATAAATCCTTCGTATTGTAGAATATCGTCCACGTCAATGTGTTCGGTCAGCAATTGTGGGTGACCTACGGGAAAGTGACAATATTTGCACACGTACGGGTACAGAGAACACACGTCCAAGTATTTGATTTCTTCTCCTTTCTCCTCGTCGGCTTGGTACAGCAAACAGGTGGCATTCGTCCGTCCTCCGTACAAACTGTCCCTTGGGTTCAGAGGGTCCGCCAGCTTGTAACTTTCCACGATACGCTTAAACTCGGGATCGGTTTTCAATCGCTGGACGTATTCGTGTTCCCACATTTCTATCACTTGATATCCTTGCTCTTCTAACTTCAAGCGACCTTGACAAGTGGCCTGGTACAAGTCTTCCATGGTTTGTTGTAAAAACTGATTTTAGTGCTCCGTTGAGGATAACAGATAGGACATCCGTGAAATAAACAACCGTTAAACTCGTACACGATCTGAGGGTTTTCTAAGTCCCAACCATCTACCGAATACCTTCCGATGGTCTTTTCACCTCCTCCGTTGCGAGCATGTTGAATTCATTTATCTTCCTTGTCACACAAGTAATGTAACCAGCGTAGTGCTTTAACCGAGTATTGTTGTTTGACAAAATGGGTCGTTTGAGGGGTGATAACAGCTAGGGTGTTTTCGGGCATGAATCATTGACGGTACACTAAGGAACACGCTTTAGCAAGGGTGCAGGCTTCTTTCAAAAGATCGATTCCTCCGTGCTCCATGAATAATTCTCGAAATTTGCCACAGCAACGCCGTAAAATGTCCACGTCGGAACGACAATGTTTTAACATTTCTTCCTGAAAGTCGAAAGGGTCCGAAGCGTGAGTCTGTTAGACTATGCGAAGAAAGCTTCTCGTTGTTCGGTATGCATGTTGTCGGGGTCGTAGTAGTGAACCTCAGGCAAATGAGGTAGAACAGCATGTTGATTAGCTTCGGTATTGAAAAAGTGAGAAAATAGCCTTTGGAAATTTCTGTCATGCCAAACGTTTTAGGCATGCGACTCAAAAGCATGGCCAAATAACTCATCGAATCTTTAAACTGCACTTGCCCCACTTGCATGGAAATGATTTTGGCTCCGTTCAAAGTCACTTTAGGTCGTTCGGTACTTTGTTCCGTATAGTATCTCAACAAAAACTGTCCAACGTATCCCGAGAGATTGTGAGCCATGACTGTGGCATAACGATGACAATCTCGGTAACGTTCAATATCTTCTTGGCTCCATGTTTCGTCGGTAGGGTCTAAGACCCATTGGGCAAAATCGCTCAATGTGTTCGGTCCCCGAAAGATTTTTTCACGTCCTCCAGGAATCTTGCTACAGTGAGGGCAATGAGTCAAGATAGGCTCTTGGATGCATTTTTTGCACGCTCTCTAAGCCACGCAGAAATGAGGGATGTGAATACCAGTTTCTTGCATGCATTCGTAAACGAAAAAATGAAATTGCCTTTCTTTTTCTGGTTCTCTTCTTCTTATTCTTTTTCTTCATGTTTAGAATTGTATTTTTGAATGTAGCGTTGGTGTTCTAAGTCCACCATTTGGTGACAAATGTGACATTTTTCTTTCCTGAACAGACGTGTGCCTTGGCATTATTGGTACGTATGACTTGTCCACAAGTAGGGCACAATCTCAGGAGTTGACATGCACTTTTGCGTTGTGAACCTTGCGTCTTCAAATGTTGTTGGTAACAGGCAGAACTGATAAACGTACGCTGACAAGCAGAGCAATGCACTCGTTCTTGTCCTTCGTCCAAACAGGGTTTAGAGGCCAAACATCCCTCACATTTCGATCCGCAATGCTTATGTTGCTCTCGATTGTTATAGCCATAGTCACATTTCTCACAGTAATAACTGTAGGACAGGAATGCAGTGATACTGGTAATGGCATCAAAATGTTCATCGTGATGATAGATGTGAATGTATTTTCCGTCTTTGAAATCTTTGCCTCGAAACAACAGCGGTCCACACACTTCTTGTGGGTGCACTTTCAAGTTGTAACGTGGAGCCAAAACGTCTTGAAACTTTTGCATTTCAGGAATGCCACAGGGTGTATCTTTAGGTAGCCCTGCCCGCTGTAACAGGAGTTCTGCCTCTCTTGGTTGTTTGGCTCGGACCGATTGTTGAATAGTTTTCCAGGCTCTTTTCCTTTCTGGCGTGTTATTCTTGTCGGCATACATTCGTCCCACCACAATGGCACGGGCTAAACACATTTTGTCTTGAGGGTTGTTAATTTGGACGATGCTCTTTATGATGCTGCGAAGGTTGTCTACCAAGAACACCTTTTTGCCATGTCCTGTCCCTTGGGGAAGAGAAACGTGGGAAATGAACAGTGTCGCTTTTCTGTCGTTGATGTGAAAGTTGTCGTTCGATTGCTGCACGTGTTCAATCTTGTCGATGATTTTGGAAGGTGTCAATTCTGATGGACTGCTAAACTCAATCCAAACGGGAGACTTCAAATTGTCGTGATGAATAGAAAGTCTCAAGCGATCGTCTTCTTTGGCTTCACATTGCTGTTTCAGATTCGTTAACAAAGAATCCCACACATCGGTGATGAACTCTTCTGCTTTCTCCAGTGGTACGTCGGACTTGAAATCTTTACATTTCACGGTGTATGTGTGGTCTGTAGTTCTAAATTTTCTAGAGGATCGTTTGTCCGTCTCTCGAATGTGATAGTAATTTTTAGGGTTTACTGTTGGTACTTTATTTTGCTTTGGTGTAGACTCATTGGGTTTAGATTCTGGTTCACTCATCTCATCTTCAAAATCACTGGGATGAATTTGAGCCAAGACTTCAGCTACTGTGCGAGGCGATAAATCACGTTTCTGCCTCTTACTTTCTTTTTCTCTCTCACTGAAATCGTGCGATCGTTTCATCTTGATTGCAAAAAGTGAAATGACTACATTTTAAATGCCATGGGCCCTATATATTCATGTCAAATCAGTGCATATATAAAGGGCTAGTGCCTTCCCTCTCAGTATTCATTTTGCTCTCAAGCTGACCAGTACGATGGAAGAACCCACACAAATCGAACTTCTCATTAGAGCTTTACGAGGTGTCACACGAAAGTTTTCGCCAGACAATCCAACTGACTATTTTTCCACTTTTCTTGACAAAAGTCAGGATACTTGCTATATCTGTAAGAATAAATGGCATTGGGCTACAGAATGTCCAGACCGTCAAACAACCAGTGTCAGAAAAGACAAGAGTGGAGATACCTGTTATCATTGTAAAGTGAGAGGACATTGGTCTACCGAGTGCCCTAAGAAACAACAACAGGAGCAGGAGAATGAGGAAGAAGAGGAAACGGAAGAACCCCGAGACAGGAGGAGAAGAAGAAAACTGTGAAAGTGAAGAAATTCAAAAAACAGGCACAGAAGAAGTCTATGAACTTTTTTTAAACAAGTGTTGCGTTCTGTTGTGAATTGAATTGCAAAGAATAGTACCAGAATAGACCAGATTGAAAAAACGTGTCTCCTGGTTTTAATTTTTTAGAATAAGAGTCTACATTCACGCACACACACACACACACACACACACACACACAGATATATAAATATATATATATATATATATATATATATATATATATATATATATATATATATATATATATATATATATATATATATATATATATATATATATATATATATATATATATATATATATATATATATATATATATATATATATATATACATATACATAAATGCATACATACATACTAAAGGGTGATACAAGGATTTTAAGTTTTCATTGATCTTTTTTTTTGGCAAAATGAATATTGTTTCTTTTCGAAAGTAATGAGTGGTCCTGAAAAGGACCGTTGGGTCTTTTGTTTCCTGAGAACACACTCAAGAACGAGAAGCAATTCGCTTTAATTGCTTTATGCCTTTGCCACGGCCAAGGCCAACTTGTGGACTTGATCATGTCAATGATTGAGTAGAAATTACTAATGGTGGAATCTCTGGTGTAGTCACAGGGTTAGGCTGCTTGGCTCGGGAAGGTCTTTTTCTCTTCGGTCGTAATAAAGAAGTCTGATATATTTCTTTCAGATTTCTTAACTCCGCTAAAATATCTAAGAGTATCGTGACCGTTTGACTTTCACTGTTTTCCTTCTCTCCTGGACTTGCTTTCTTTTCTACTGCTTCTTCTTCTTCTTATTGTTTCCTTCTCGTCTCTTCTTCTTCTCGCTGTTGCTGTTCAAGCAGAAATGCTTCTTCTGCTTCTTTCTGCTGCTGTAAAAATTTCTCTAATTCTTCTTTTTGTCTTTGTTTAAAGGAGAAAGAGAAATTGGTGACGGTACTGGTGCCGGTACAATATCTTGCGAAGAGAGAAAATCAACTAAATCCCAGTTGAAATCAACCTCTTCGGTCAGTGACACTGTGTTCACTTTAGTAGCTGATGCGATACCATCGCTTTTCGTCTCCGCAACTGGTGCACCCCAATTCATTGTCTTCTTAAGTTCCGTCATGTTTGACTCAACAATGCCGCATCTATTCACTGTGCACAAACGCTAGTGAACGTATATAGGCATTGTGACGTCACAGGGAACTCTCTTCGGATTGGAAGACAGGCTCCGCGAAGTGACCAAATTTTGTAACGCGTATTGGGATTGGTCAACCATTTCAATCCGTTTCGATCCAGTCTTTCCCTATAAATACACACAGTTCACTTCATTTCCTTCACCTGTTCTCATTACACACAAAGAAGATGTTGATCACTGCTAAATCCTCTAGTTGGTTATCGTCATTGTTTAATCGATCCGGAATTACCCGTGTATGCGAAAACAAAATGGACTGTCATCCGGATTAAAGGTGCCACTGTTTGGAAAAGAAGATGTTATGTGGAAAGACAAGGCTGTTTGAAGCGGACTCTCATCTTCGGACAAGAAGTGAGATGTAGTTTAAGACAAGCTTTGAGAAAGAAAAGAGCAATGCGATGTCCTGTATGTTAACAGCATGATGTTAACATCATAAACAACGGCCCTTTTCAGGGCCACATTCCATGCCTCGAAAAGATTATACTTTTCAATAACAAATTGCCTGTATAAGTTATAAAACATACATTTCATTACATTCACTAACACGACGAACGCTTGATGTCACAGTACTTGACGAATGCTTGACGACACAGTACTTGCACATTGATACACTGTTGACAAGTGTCCAGTACCATGACGTCATGCTACCTGGGACCATTTCTCTTGACGCTATACAGCCCCAGGGTGTGCTAATACAAAATTTCCCTTGACGCTATATTCCTTAAACTCTGCCATTTGACACCAAAAATTTTGACGCTATAGTACCCCACGCTGGTTTTTAATGATAACTCCCATTGACGCTATACTACTCCCCTTCACTACTCCCAGATACCAACTTTCATATCTTCTCAAATATCTCCCTGTTTGCAAAACTACAATTTAAGTTCCTTTTTCAGGTTAATCTTTAATTTCCAGATTTTGCTGTACTCTTTTAGTTTATTTAGAATTCTTTGAAGTCGAGTAGCTGTTTCTGCATAAGCAAATCTTAAGACTTCTACACAGTTTGGGATTTTTTTATAACTGAAAATAATGTGCACTGAGATTGACAGCGTGATGTGGTTTAATTTCTTTAAATGATCTATTTGATGTAAATTACACTGGCTTCTCTATGAGTTTGATCTATTCCCTGTCCTTCCCCAACTTGTGATCGAAGATAATGAGCTATGATAGATTGGAATTATACATTATCCTGTCGTCTTCGCGAGGAAATCAATCCGTAAATACTAAATGATGGTGTAGATATAATGCTAAACGAATAAAAAAAGATATTAAATGGTTTTAGTTTGGGCTAATCTGATGTGTAATAAATATTAGACAATGACAAAGCAACAGCAGAAAAAGTTCAGATTATTTATTTCTGTCTTTACTCTCTTGTCACATAATTATGAGTTTGAGTAATTACAACTGTTGTTGGTTATAGAAGACATTTTAAATGTTGATTACGTTTCGCATCCAAACATCGAATGTGTCTTTTCCAGTCGCTCCTATCATGTCAGTGTTGATTCTGCTAGTGAAGATTACTATATACCCAAAATTTGTGGAAGGTGTACAGTTAATCTATTTCCCATATTAGGATAGATTTGCATTTAACAAAAAAAATCTCACGAATTTGAACAAATGACTTTCTCGTGCACAAAGAACAGTTCTACGTTGTCCCGGAAACCCTCTTTCTTGATGCGAAACAATGCAACTTTGTATATCTTTCATTAAGTTTACAAGAACAAGAAGATAGTAGTAGTAGTAGTAGTAGTAGTAGTAGTAGTAGTAGTAGTAGTAGTAGTAGTAGTAGTAATAATAATAATAATAATAATAATAATAATAATAATAATAATAATAATAATAATAATAATAATAATAATAATAATATCTCATTGTCATATAAATCCAAAAGATGAATGAGCACTTTAGTACTTCCAATAAATATTTTAAATTAATAATTCCTTTTAAATTATGTCTAATATAAACAACACAACTGCAAACTCTGATAATAAATTCCTACGGACTGATATAGAACAGGGATAAATTATTTATTCAAATACCTATTGATAGACAGTTTCACTCCGTTGTAAACGATGGACCCTGGACTCTTTCTGAGCAAAATAAGTGAATGTTGTTATAGTATGTAGATCAGTTGGTAAATCTGCATATTTCCGTTTTGCAAGGTTGAAAGTAACAACAGAAGCACTGCACTTTGTCTTCTTCTCCAAGTTTAACAAATCTTGCTCTGAATGAGGCTTTTAGGTTGAATTTATGAAGATATATGGGTAATTTCCATATGAATGTGTTACATCTACGTACATAATCACACCACCGCTACCAGGTAACGGGAATCATATAGTTAGCTTTCGCTCAGGATTATCTGCTTAACTGACAATATTTATATCGAAAAGTACTGGTCTTTAAGTGTTGTTGGTGTTTTGTCAGCATGCGTGTGTGTTTGTGTGTGTGCGTACGTGCGTGCGCGCGCGCGCGCCTCCCACTAGTATTCAATTCCAGACCTACAGTTTTGTCCAACCTTTATAAATTTTCATTCTGTCCCATTTTATATCATCTGTGTTCAATTTCTGGGTCTCTTCGGATACTAGGTTGCTCCCTCTGAATTGGAACTCTTCTGTCCACTCAGTGCACATTCCCACCTTGGCGCAAGCTTCTTCATTAGGTAATTATTGATACCCGTAATCTGTCACATTATTAACGCAAGCACTTGTGAAATCTGAACAAAATATGCAAGCCAAGCACATCGAGTTTCGGAGATTTAATATTTTATTTTTTTGTAGATCATTGTTGTTTGCACAGATCCCGGAAGTGATAGTCGGCGCAGAAGAGTTTCCCTCTTATGAGATAGATAAATCAGTTTCTGAAAATGCCTATATTGTCCCATCCATACTAAATTTTAATAGAACGTCTTAAAAACACAACCATGTTAAATTTGAAATTCCAGTGGATGACAATAGTGACTCATTTCCTGTGTTAAATTCCGATAGAAAGGGCATAGTGACCCATTTCCTGCAAATGGCCATATTAACCCATTAATAGTAAATTCTGATGGAAGACACAACGGTTCCAGGCCGTGTTCCCTCTGCTAACTAATAACACATTGTTTTTCAATCACGATATTGTCAAGCAAGGACTTTATGCTTGTTGTACTTAATCCATTTTCTAAAAAGAGCATCACATTAATGTGCTATTCAAGATATAATAAATGTATGTTGAACAGTTAAGTGATAGAGCAATTAAAAATGTTAAGAAGGTCAATCCATTATTCAGTTATAGCTTTTGATGTTATATATTATGATTTTCACACAATTAGGTCGTGTCTGTAGCGGTTTGCCAGTTGGTAAATAATTACACACACTCGCACAAACCCGAAACACAGTGCGACTCTTATCAGTTGGATGACAAATGACATACTTTTATATTCCCTTCTGGATTGGTGATATTTTTTTGTGCTCAATATGCGTAGATTTATGGATAGCTAAAGAGATACGCAAATATTTCATATGGTTGTGGACAATCTTATTGCACCCATTAGTGTTATTGCAAGCGGGGAAACAAAAATATTCCTATTTTTGAGCAGACTTTGCACGCTGAGTGCAAATCTTAGATAAAAGCTATACTGGGAACGTGCAACAGTTGTAATATTAACAGTGTACAGGCCATCTCATTAAGGATAATAACAGAAACACTAATGAAAGGATAAATAAACTACGTTGTTTATCAAAAATACTGAAAGTGAAGTAGAGTTTATCATCATAAGATCTTTTGTATAAACAAAACTGCGTGCACAAAGTCGCGTATCATCAGTGGTGATACAAACTTAAATACCGTGAGTTAAACTATAGATTATTCTATCACGTAACCTAAGTAAACTCCACAGTACCTAACTTTATATATCACATCAATAGCGCTAGTACTGTATAACACATCTGCATGAATTTTTAGGAGTGTAATGACATGGAGAATAAATTGTAAATTATTGCATTTAATACCAGTGATTGTCTTTTGTACCACTGCCAATACTAAACATTATTTTAGTCAAGGTACCCCAAACTTGCACTGTTCATATTAGAACATGTCCATTTCCTCTCGCTTCTGTTATTAATTTTATTCCCAATATTGTCATCTTCGTTACAACTGTTTGTTAAATATCAATATGTCTTATATCAACTTTAAAGCCACACAAAAAGTGGAGTTAAGAATCGATATTAAGCAAACTAGAACCATTCCTGTATTTCTACATGTCGCGGTTGCTCCGTGATAAGCGAGACAGATTTACGAAAAGAGTTTTGTAGGTTCGAATTCTATTCAAGATCGATTAGGCTGTGTGTGTGGTGTTCCTATAAAAGACACTTTAATCATGTTGCCACAGCACGACACAAGCAGCATGTATGTGCCGCAGACACCACCCAGTCAATCCTTAATGACAAAGCAGTTTTTTTTTTTAAAGTGTTCAATACATATCTTTCATTTTTACACTCATTTCTTACAATGGACAGATGTAAAAGAGTGTAATCCTTTCTATGGAAGATTATCCCTCATGCCTCGTGTTTCCTATCCTTATAAATAGATCAGGATATTAAAATAAAGTGAATACAATATATGCTTTTCCAAGGAGAGAGAGAGAGAGAGAGAGAGAGAGAGAGAGAGAGAGAGAGAGAGAGAGAGAGAGAGAGAGAGAGAGAGATGATACCATATAAAAGAGGGAACAAGTCTGTTTAACGTTGAACGGAGCATGCAGAATGTCGGAGATTATATACTTTTAGTCGCTTTGTATTTTGTAACCATATCACATCGCCTCCTATAAAATTTAACTCGGTTAATATAACTATAAACAGAATGATTAGTCAGTTAAGTTCAAAACTTCATTTCTAGTGATCCACTTGCATTTATCTGACACAGCATAATTGAGGCATATTCATTTCCTTCCAAATAAGCTGATGTCATGCATAGTATGAAGAGGGAAATGCAATGCTGTGTCAACAATTAGCGTACGTTGAAATTTTTCCGTCGGTGATTCAGGGGTAAAGGCAAATTCTAAAGGGTAGAAAAAGACTCACTCACGCACACACACACACACACACACACACACACACACACACACTTGTCAAGAATTAAGTGGGGGACTAATCTTTCCAACGTAGACGCATGTTTCCCTTCTTTATTATAGTTTCCTCAAAATTTAATTGTGGAAGGCATAAACGCAGACATGTGTCGAAAGCAGCTTTCACACAGTTGGGCTGCCTATAATTAATTTATTTTTAACTGAAAAAAGTTATGATGCGATTTGTAATGCATTATTGTTTTATATAATGGATAAAAATAAATGCGTATATCGTCTGATGAAGCGCTAAAAACTAAGTACGAAGAAGAATAACAGAATAATAACGCTTTTAATTTTTCTCCGTTAATGGATTGTATTTTTTTTTTAATTTTCTTGCCTCTGGGCAGGAATAGCTTTCCACGGAACTCTTAAAGTGAACCCAATGCATACAAGAAGTACTTAAAGCGCCATAAATTTGATGCTTAGATATTCTCGAGTACTGATCTTAAAATATGTCGTCTTATTTTAAGCTACCATATACACTTGCATATTGGATACATTATCAATGACTACATAGAACAAGATCCTTGTAGCATAAGTTGACAGGTGATGGTGGAGATTCATTGGTTTCCTTCAGTGTACAAGCACTTTACGATGCCCAGATGATACTAGTTTAAACTGAACAGTGACACCTCTTTGAAATTAAGGGACTGTTGTGTCTGTGCGTTAAACGCATTTTGTTTTTTCGGTACACGATAGGCAGCCAGTATGACTGGTGGAGTAGGAACCCGGTAAACCCGGAAGCCCAGTTTTGATTAGTTAACTGAGTAAAAGCTACTAACCCTCGGAAAGTTACCTTAGTGCATATCAGCACTGGCCTCGTCCGAACTTCGAATTTGCACGGACAGGGGTGATATTAAAGTGATCGTTAAAGGCTAGCGTTTTAGACCAATTGGCCAACCGGTGCCTTAAAATTACGAGATTAAACTTGCAGACGAATATGGACGATATCTAAAATCAACAAGTTGTACGTGCAAAGTGTCATAGGATGGATCATGCAATATTTAATTAGCTGGTTCTTAACAACGTTAAGAACGAGATAATGTCCGATGTGTATTTTTACGTTATGCTCTGATATGACAAGTATGGCAAAACAGACAAACGTATATTTGTTATTACATTGCAAAACGACTTATGTTTATTAAAAATAAATTGCACAACCAAGGAGAAGGAGAGACATACAGACAGACAGACAGACAGACAGAGATTTACTTCCCTTTCGTTGTGAAGCGCATATTGATTCATATGAAGTGAAAAAGAAAAATCAATTTAAAATGTAGCAGTAAAGCACCCTACTTCACTCATTAATAGAGTCTCATTACTGTATGGGTTTAAATATCCATGACTGAAGATATTGAAAGAACTGGAAATTACTGTATAAAAACCTACAAGAATAAAACAAAAACATAAAGTTTCAAAATCAAAAGTAAATAAAAAAAATATTTAGACATTACCTATATGTACAGACAATCATGTCTTATAAGCATTTTCAAATTAGAAGCCCAGTTTTGATTAGTTAATTGATTAGTTAATATTTCCAAAAGAAATTCTCTTTTCTAGTCGCTCCGATCATTATAAAGTTTTTTTTCTTTGTTAATGCTGGTTAAGATTAATGTATATCCAAAATTGCGGGTGTGTGGCATCGACAATGTGCGGTTAATCTATTCCTCAGATAAGTATAGATTTGCATGGAACAAATGACTTTCTCGTGCACAAGGAACAGTTAAACAGTTTCCTGGTATTCTTCATTTTTACTCCAGTCAGATGACTGTGGTCAAATATACCTGGTATTTATAATGTAGTGGCTGTTTGCGCTTAACTTAAATCCGTTTTCGCAATTCTAGGTCATAAAACATATAACGGAAAGAAGCGAAACCAACCGTATAAGTAAAATCAGTAAACAATTAATTTCTGTACAATACATAGCAAAAAATTCAAGAAAAACTTATAATTTTGTGAATTAAATCCCAGTTAATCCTAAGTGTTCTTTCATAATTACAAAGGTATGGGATGCTTTGAATTAATTCCAATAGTTCTGAATGTCCTGATGTAATACAATGATACAGTTAATGTCCTAATTTAAAATTAATAATAATAATAATAATAAAAATAATAATAATAATAATAAAATAATAATAATAATAATAATAATAATAATAATAATAATAATAATAATAATAAAATAATAATAATAATAATAATAATAATAATAATAATAATAATAATAATAATAATAATAATAATAATAATAATAATAATAATAATAATAATAATGTGTGTGTATTAATACAAAAGGTAAAAGAGCATTTTACTAATTCCATATAATATTTTTAATAAACAATTTTTTAGAATTATATCTGATGTCAACAATACAATTGCAAACAAATTCCAACAGACTGTTATAGAACATGAATAAATCATTTATTTATCAAATCCCTATTTATAGAAATTTTTACTTGAACTATAGCTTAACAGAATGTGAATATTTCCAATGGAAAAAAAAACTTAGTCTAACTATAAATAAAACTGAACTTGATCTCTTGTTACGTAATATAATCAAGGATAACAGTAACAGCTACCTAATTAATCATGTGTACATCTTGCAACCATGGACAACAGTTCAGCACACATAATAAATTAAATAACATAACACCTTACAAGATATTTTGGAGATGCATTCTCTTTTTAAACAAATAAACTGTATGTGATGATAATGAAAGTCCCTTGAATCTTTCTGAGCCAACTTAATGAATGTTTTTGCAGTAGATCATTTGTTAATTATATATATATATATATATATATATATATATATATATATATATATATATATATATATTTCCATTTTGTAACGTTTAAGGTAACAGTTGAAGCACTGCACTTTGACTTCTACCAAGTTTTACAAATTGCTCTGACTGAGGCTTTTGGATTGGGTTATGAAGATATATGGGCAATTTGCATTTGAATGTGTTACATCTAAGTACAAAATCATAGCATCACTGCAAGATTACCGGAATCGTTTCTTGAGCTTTCACCCATATTTATCCTTAGTAAGGTCGGGGTGGACGTGGGAACGTCAATTTAATTGGAGCAGGTGACGTGGTGTGTTGGCTGAAGCAGGGCTTGTCACACGTGTTACTCCAATGATTATGAAATCCAGAGTTTGGCACAGTATTAACATCACCTTCCTGGTGCTACGCCACGCATCAGTTTATTGTTGTAGGGAATATCACCACTCCTTTTTATGTGTAGAAAGCATATTTAGAGCAGAGTTGTTCTAATGTCCATAAAAATGGTAATATTTTCACAGCCAATCGACTCTGCTTTTTAATATTTGCGGTCATCGTAATGTGGATGTTTCAGTCAAGAAGTGTTATAAGAGTCGTTGGTGTTTGTCAATAGGTGTGTATTTGTCACACTATTCTAGTCCTACAAAATGGTCAATCTATGTTAGGTTTTCATTCTGACAAATGTCATCTCATTAGTGTTTAATTTGTGCGTACTCTTCGGAAAGTAGGTTACTCCCCTTGAATTGGTAAAATAATAACATTAAATAGAGAGTAAGTAATATATCTTTTTCCATATTTATAATGGATATACAGATTATCAATTTAAAAAAAAACCCACAACAACCCAGAAACTTCCTAATAATGATCGTCTAGCGTGAAATCTGTTTGTACCATTTTTTTTCAAACAAAAGTCTTTGACATGACTCTGCAGTGGAACAAACCCGCGCACTCCCGCATCAGAGGCGGATGCTCTAACCACTAGGCCACCAGAGCGGTCGAATTGCCGAAATAAAATGAGAGCTTTACTGGGAATATATAAAAGCTGTAATAGTTATATTATATATGCTATCTCTAGGAGGAATAGGACAGATAAACTAGTGGAAGAACAAGTGAAAGAAGCTTGTTTATCGAAACATCCGAAACTGACTTTATCCCGATAAGAACTCCTTTTGTATAACCAAACACACTTACGTGAAGTCGCTTATCACCAAGGTTGATACGAAGTTAAGCACAATGGACCTTTTGAATCAGTTGAACCATAAATTACCCTTAACCTAAATAAATTTCATCGTACAAGTTATTATATTACACCAATAGTGCCAGTACTATATAACACACATACACACAGCTTGAATTTTAAGGAGTGTAATGACAGAGAAAATAAAATGTAAATTATTGCATTTGATACCAGTGAAAATTATTTTGTACCATTGCCAATACTAAAAATTATAGGTGAAAGAGATACATTAGATAAGTCACTAGACTTTATACTTTGGTCAAGGCACCCAGCTATTGCTCAGGTCGTATTACACCATGTCCTATATTTCACTCGTTATTTATAAAGGTTATTCCCACCATCGTCATCATCATCACAATTAGCAATGTCATCATTATTAACATAATTGCCATGCTTGCTGTCGTTGTCATCACCATTATAATCATCCATTTAAATGATCTAAACTAACTTCCTGAGTGAAGACATTTTGACTACCTGGTGTGTTTAGGATCAATATGTCTTAGAACAATTTTCAAATCACACTGATATTAGAGTTGAATGGCGACATTAAGCAAACTAGAAGCATTAATGTATTTCTACAACTCAAGGTGATGGGCTTATCGGATTCGCGAAAGGAAGGTTGCGGGTTTAAATTATATTAAGACAAAATAGATTCGGACGCAGGTGGGATGTTCCTGAGAAAGACACTTTACTTATATTGCCACAGCACCATACACACAGTATGTATTTATGTGTTGCAGACACAATCCAGTCATTCCCTAAAGACATACGTATAATTTTCACAACTCATTTCTTTTTACTACGGAAAGATGTAGATAAGTACATTCCTTTCTATAGAATATCATCCCTCATGTTTAGTATATATATATATATATATATATATATATATATATATATATATATATATATATATATATATATATATATATATATATATATATATATATATATATATATATATATATATATATATATATATATATATATATATCTTCCAACAAGAGAGAAAGAGTATATCATATGAAAGAGCTAAACATTCTGTTTAATGTTGAATAGAGCGTGAAGAATACCAGAAATTGTACTTTTTTCGTTTGCTTATGTTTTGTAAGCATGTAACATCATCTCCAGAAAACAGTTATAAAACTATTACATGTGAAAACCACGATGAACATAATGATTTACAGCCATCCGGTTGCTGTATGTCATTTAAGCTACCTGTTTCGTTTCGAGTGATAATCTTTCATTTTTCGGAGATAGTTTAAGTGGGGCGTATTGATTTCCTTCCTTGTCATATATGGTATGAAGTAATAAATGTAACGTTATGTCTACAAAAGCGATCATAGAAATTTTCCAAAGGGGTGGGGGCAGAGACGAAGCCAAAATTCATTGGGTGGAAAGGCTTACAAACACACACACAAACACACACGTACATATACATACATACATACATACATACATACATACATACATACATACATACATACATACATACATACATACATACATACATACATACATACATACATACATACATACATACATACATACATACATACATACATACATACATACATACATACATACATACATACATACATACATACATACATACATACATACATATATATATATATATATATATATATATATATATATATATATATATATATATATATATATATATATATATATATACTGCGAAATTGTTAATAATTAAGAGAAGTGCAGGGATTACTTCCTTCCCCCCCCGTTACACTCTTGTTTGTCTTGGGTATTATAGTCTCTTCAAAGAGCACTAACTGTATAAGACTTAAGCACAGACATTCAATGAATTAAGCTTTCACTCAGTTTTGCTGCTTATAATTAATTTTATTTTCAACGGCATGTAACAGTCACGATTTGTTTGTATCGCATATTTGGTTTAACTAATCGAAGAAACACATGCATATATCGGCTGATAAATCGCTGAAATCGCTGAAATCGAAACACTAAGAAGGACATGCAATTGTCACATTGAACATGGTGTATACAAGAAAGGAGCTACAGGACACCAGGTATGAATGGTATAGAAAAATGGGAACCAGCGTGAAAATGGGTGAATATTTAATAGAGTTTACATGGGTTTGGATGGCCAGGATTGGTTAATAATATAAGTTATGCTTTAGGAATAATAATCTTTTGAAATCTTATCATTGTTGTTAGTGGCAAAAGATAGAGACATTGTTTTATTGATGAAATTCCAGTCATTTAAAGTCTTGAGTTTGGAACACTCATTACTAAAATTATCACCTGACTCCATCTTTGGTGAGGAATTGAAAGCACATGTTTCAAACACATGCAGGGGTCCTCGGCTCATATCATTTCCTTTACACAGAAACTGACATCCAGGTTTAATTTATACTGATAAATATAGGTTTGATCATGGGGACTCAGACATTTTAAGTAATTTAATTTGTAATATCATAGTGTTTGCTTCAGTTTACTATGGATCTGAATTAATACGTTGAGTCCTATAGCGTCATTAAGGTTGATGTTAACTTGGACGGTCCCGAATATTGATCTAGAAGCGATAAGAAAACAGCTCGCCATAAGCTACCAAATGCACTTGCATATTGGATAAAAATATCAATGGCAGAATAGAACAAGACCGGTATAGTTTAATTTGGCAAGTAACGGTGGATATTCGCGGGCTTCCTTAAAGATTTGAGTATACAATCATTATACACTAGCTATACGACACCCAGATGATACATGTTGTAGCTGAAAAATGATACTTCTTTGAAAGTATGGAATTATTTTTGTGGGTTAAACACTATTTCGCCCTACCCGATAGGGTATAAAAGGAGGCCTGCATGATTGATGAAGGAGCTACCTGGGAAAACCCTAGCAAGATCTACTGACCCATGGATAGCTATTTTATTGCATATCCACTCTAGCGCAATAAAAACATCGAAGCCGCGCTGACAGAGGTGAAATTGCAGTGATCGGTAAAACCTAGTATTTCAAAACGATTCAGCAAATGGGATTAAACTTACAGGTGGATATGGAAGACATCTAAAATCAACAAGTTGGTACGAGGAAGGTGTCATGGAGCGAGCATGCAATATTTAATTATGGTTCTTAGGAATGAGATAATAGCCGACGTGAGTAGTAATGTGGAATGTTATAGCGACAATGGGACTTCTATGTTAAAATGTGGGGATTGTACTATATCGCGACAAAAAAGGTATTCTGACTGTTTAGAGACAAGGGAAATGGAATTAGGGTGACGTCAAGGTAATTGATATTGGCAACAATGTTCCAAGTGGGTGACCTCCTCAATAGGGCGAAACAGTGACAGCGGATATATGCTACAAGACCTGGCGGAGCGAGAACCAACTTCAGCACCGTACTGTCTAACGGTACGGGTCGACGCTTACCATTCATACAAATTTGGCTCACGGGAACTAACTTCTGCGCGTAATGTTTTTACTAAGAGAGGGAAAATAGAATGACCCTAAAAAAGCTGCTTAACGTTTTCTTTTTCTCCTCCCTTTAAATTCTTCTCCACTAGCACCTTATTTTCTCCATCACATTCGTCTTCTTCTTTTCATCCTCTTTCCCCTCTTTCTTCTTCTCCTCTATCGCCTCTTCTTCCTCTTTTCATTGTCTAATTCTTTGTCTATTTTCTAGATCCATCTTCCCATGTCTTCTTTTTCCTCTTTCTTCTCCTTTTCCTGTTTAATTAACTCCCTTACTATTTCGTCAAATTATTAATCTTCATGCTCAACCTGTGAGGAATATAAGTCCCATAATGCATCGTAACCAACATTTTCTCCACCATGCCTATCATATCCACCACCTATGTACCGCTCCGGTGGCCTAATTGTGAGAGCGGTTAATGCCTCAGATAGGATCGAATTGATATTTTTCAAGGGGAACGAAATAATCCTCAATCGATTTAATGCACACATAATGTCCTTATTAATTTGTCTGTTTTCCGGACATTATTGTCACCCGGGACGTGGTGATTGGGAATAGACAACAGTCTTTATGGGATGAAGGCTCTGTACAACCGGGATCCTTTTAGCTCCCTTGTTTACGAAAGGTAAATTATGTCGTCGTGCTGTATTTTTAACTTTCGAAAATATATTATTTTTTGCTGTTTGTTGAAATAGTGATGTATACTGAATCTACCCAAGATATTTATTTGGAATTTATTTAATATATTAATATTTTGGGAAACAGTTGTTAAAGTTAATGTTTTCCGCCTTGTGCATGTGGCCTGATGGCTTCGTTTAGCCACCTTATTAAGCTAATTTAGGACTTTTTGCTATTTTTAACAAATTGTCGAATTTTTGGGACATTGTGCTGCTGGTCCTGATGGATTCGATTTAAGCCACCTTATAATATCTAAATTTAGAGGGCTAATTTTGTTTGTTTATGATTTAAATGATCCACTTTATTACGAGATGTAGAAGGAAGAAAGAAGTAATTGTTAGAATGGACATACTTAGCCTAAGAAAAATAGGGGTTATTTGGTTGCCGACCACTTTGGAATACCTGAAATCGTATTGCATTGCCTAATGTATCATACGTTTAATGCGCCTGCAGTGCTGTAGTGGGTAGTAATGCAGTAGTAGCATCGGCCAGGGCACAAGCTGGCACCACCCCTACATGGTTGATATGCCACCACCGCACAAAATCCATCCACCTCGGCACGACTAGAGAGAGGCGTATAAGAAAATCATAGCAGCTTGTATGGCAGAGGCACCAATTCTATGATTCGACTTTGGTAAGAGATTTGTTTCAACTTTGTTTTATTATTGAAAGTTGTTGTTGGTGGTGAAGTTGATAGGGGTGAATACATTATAAAATGTAATTCTATTTTAGAGTGGAATCAAAAAAGTAGTTTGCTTTGTTATTGGGATACTCTTTAATTTTTCCTACTTTATCGATCTCTTTGATGAGGATTAGTTAGATCTGAGTTTGGGTTTTTCTGATATGGTAATTCAAGAAAGGAATAGGGGGAACCAATTTTCTTAAGGTATTCACTAGTTTTCCTTTGTATTTTGTATCTAGGGCGATGTTGAACGCGTAATGCAGATCCTTAGTATTGTGGCTCTTTGGGCAATTGGTTCCTCTCCCTTTATCTAGTTTTATGTATTTCCCATTACTGCCTACTAGCAAAATTGTAACAGTTTTAATCCTATTTATGACTCGTTGATCGTGTTTAGTGACTGTTTTTTTGAGGGTCTGGTTTTGTGCATGTGATACTTAATCACATAATAGTTCAACTTAGAAATAAGGTCATCGGTCTAAACTAGGTCAAAAGCTTTCTCAGTGTCGAGACAAATCCCTATGAGACGTCGATCACATTTTGTTTGCATTGAATGCTAGCTTAATGCCTGATTCAAGCCTCTCTAGTTGATCCAAGGTGGATCTTTTTTTTACGAAAACCAGTTGCTGTTACTTTCAAGGCGTGTTTGAGTCTGTTGTTGATCATTGTCTTCATCATCTTACAAATAGTATCAGTGAGTGGAATTGTTCTGTTGGATGATAATTTTGTAGGGTCTTTACCGGCTTTTGTGATTGCTATAACTAGCTTGTTTCCATTATATCGGTATCTATCATGTTTTCCAAGATTAATATATCAAATCTAGCAGGATTCTTTTGATATTAGGTGGGATATTTGTATATATTTCATATCTTAGATTTTCTTCTCCTGGTTAGGTGGATTTACTGTCCCTAATATCTATTTTCCATTCTTCAGTGGAAAATTCGGCATTAAGTGGGGAATTTTTGGGATACAAATCAGTGAAAAGATGGGGATATTTTCCCTCTACCGTTCTTCCGTGTGCATGAAATTGAGCTGCATGATTTTTATTGGTGCTCTTTCCGGCAAAATGATTTGAAAGTTGATCAGCCCTATCTTTGTCGGTTGGCACACTTTTGATATGGGCATGCTGTTAATCTTATTGCCTCTCATTGCTTTTCTTTCTTTCTTACCTGTTTGGAATTGAATTTTTAAGCTCAATGTTGACACATAGTGAATGCCATTGTATTTCCTTTGCTTGCGGATAACAAGCTTTGTTTGATTTACCTTAGATTTATGTTCCATGTAATCTGTTGATTGACTAGTGTACCTGAATTTGTTAAGGACTTACTTCTTCTCTCTAATTTTATTTTTGAAAACATCATTCCACCATGGGGTGGACGGTTTTGCAATTGATTTGTTCTCGTTTCTCTTTTGAGGATGGTTTTTGTGGCAGCCGCATTTATGGCTACTAGGATGTTATTGCCATATAGGTGGATATCTTCGTTTTGTAAATTTGCTCTAGTTACACCTGAAAGTGAGGGGTTGAATATGTGACAGTCAGCTTGATCGAGTCTCCATTTGGAAACTTTGAAGAAGGTATCAGTTGGGTTGGTAAGATAAAAATGTGTATTAGAAAGTGGTCGCTTCCTAATGTGGTTACTCTATTCACTTTCCAATATGTCATGGTGGCTAAATTGGAGTGTACATCGTCAGATCTAGTCCAGATAGAGAAAATACTCTGCGCGAATCCTAGATTTTGTTCTGTCATTTAGTATTAATAGGTTATTATTATAAACTCATTCCTTGATCAATGAATCTATTTTATTTCGGCGAGTTACTCCCCATCGTTTGCTATCAACATTGAAGTCGCCATAAATTATGTACTCATTTGCAGAACTGGATATCTGGTTATAGTTATTTTTGTTGGGCATGGGAAAGTAGTATATGTTTTTCCTTGGTCATAAATGTTAAAAATTTCTATTGTAAGTTGGCCAATATGAATGAGGACCAAAGTGTACTCAAAGGTTATAGGGTATCCTGAATCGGTCTGAGAGTTTGATTGTTGTCCGAAGGATGTATTTGGGAGCGAGTCACTGACAATGATAGCCATATACCCATACTTTTGTTTCTGTTATCTCTCATAACCAAATGTAATGGTTGAATAACCAGGACTATTCATTAAGTTTTTGTACGTTTGAGGTAGTAACGCTT